>CAUYUJ010019542.1:0-70000 GCA_963575745.1 Prorocentrum cordatum | reverse complement strand
CTGCATAGGCCCTGGCTTGGGTGCAGGATCCTGCAGGACCTTGTAGGTTCTTGCCAGGCCTGACTGACGCGGGTGTGGATCGACCCGGGTCAGTAGGTCCCCGAGTCGTCGTCTACAAATTGGCGCGGCCGGCCTGGTCGGCGGGGGTCCGTTGTCGCCGCTGTCGACGGGCTGGCGCGGCCCGTCTGGTCGGCGGGGGCCGTCGTCGTCGCGATGTTGACGCACTGGCGCGGCCCGTCGAGTCAGCCGGGGGTGGGGGGGGGGGGGGGGCGATCGTCGTCGTTGTCGTCGTCGACGCACTGGTGCGGATGGTCGCCTCGGCAGGGGCCGTCGTCGACGTCGTAGGTGTCGCAGTTGTCGCCGCAGTGGCGCAGACCGTCGGGTCGGCAGAGCATCGTGGCAGGGCGCCGTCGTCGCCGTTCTCGTGGTCGTCGTCGTCGTCGTCGTCGTCGTCGTCGTCGTCGTCGTCGTGTCATTGGCGCGGCCCGTCGTGTCGGCAGGGGTCCGTGATCGCTGCAGCTCGCCATGGATCGAGTAGGGGATCGACTGCAGAATTGATTTACCCCAAACTTGATTTGTTCGTCGAACCCCTGAGGGAAGCGTATTTATTTTCAGGTCTACGAACAGGTCACGCATGGCTCGACGAGAACATCAGATGTGGGGTACCCATCGGTTGTTGAAAGATATGTAACTATTTGGATTCCCATATTCTAATCTACTTTAAGCGCCTTCATGCTTCAATGATCGAGTGGCTTCACCTGTTCTGTCCTCGTTTGGGGGCGGGCGGACATCCAATCTACTCGCAACGCCTTCCTACTTCATGTTTCTACCTACTTATTCCGACCGATTGGTGAATCAACTCTGTAATCGATCCCCTTCTCGGCTGAAGTATGGATTCGGGACGAGGTTCGGGGTCTTTGGACGCTCTTCCGTTTTTTGTGGCCTCGGGGAGACGTTTTTCGTCGCCACGGCCCGGCTCTTTTCCTTCCAACAGTTGTGCGGAACGCGCCCCCAGAGAGGTCTTGGGAGTCTAGGGGCTGACTGCGAAGGTCAGCCACGCGTGGAGGGGGGTAAGGGGGAGGGGGGAAGGGTTCTTAGAAGCACCACCGCTTCTTAGAAGTGGCGGGCCTTGTCTGTAGATGTCGAGCCCGCGCCTTCTAAGAAGCGGCCTCCTAAGAAGCCTTCCCCCTCCCCCTACCCCCTTGTGCGCGCCGCCAGTAGGGGCTGACTGCCAAGGCCTCACGGCTGGTGCCGCCGACCCTGAAGGGAGATGACGACGACGACAGCGGCGGCGGCGGCGGCGACGACGCTGACGTGGGCCAGAGTCGTCAGGTATGCTTCTTGTGGCTTCTTTGGACGGCTCTCGGGGTCCTCTATGCAGAAAGAGCGTCCTGGAGGAAGCACGACTTCCTGTGTGCTGTTCGCCGTTTTCGTTAGCCTGGGGCCTCCGTGGGCACTCCCTAGGCCGCAGGACAGGCGAAGATCGGGGGCGGCCAAGATCGGGGTGATGACCAGGGCCCAGGGCCTAGGCGTGTGTGTGTGTGTGTGTGTGGATACAGTGAACCCGCAAAGTAAGGATGAGCAATTTGCCAAGTTCACCCCTTGCATCCGTCTCCTTCGGCGCATCCTTGGCCGCTTTCGCTGTCCGTGCCCCGCCCGCAGAGTGTCGACATGGCCTTCCAATCGGGGGCGGAAAAGAGGGGGGTGATGACTAGGGGGGGGGGATATCATGGCGGGGGCCATGATATCTCCCCAGATTTCATGGCGCCTCTTCTTATTTAATTACGTCCCTGATCTTCCTGTTGGGCCGCGCACATGCCGCCGGTCATGATTTGCACACCCCTCTTGGACACCCCCCTCTTGGCCGCCTCGTCGTGCGTCCTGGTTGCGTATACGGGTCGACCGTACCATGGCTTGGGCCATCACGTCTCCACAGCTGGCATGCCCCTGCCGTCTTCGAGACGCCCCTTGGCCTCTCCTGGGCCGCGCACGTGCCTCGGCCCGTGATTTGGGAAGCCCTCCTCTCGGACGCCCCTCTCTCGTTGGACGCCCCCGAGAAGAGCGGCTCGGGATGCAGAGCTGGTTCCGAGGACAGCCCCACAGTCCAGGGCCCGCTTCCGCCCGGGCCCCTGAGCCCTCGGTGGTCCGTCGTCGTGGTGTTCCGTCGTCGTCGTGGTGGTGGTCGTCGTCGTCCATCGTCATCCATCGTCGTCGTGGTCCATCGTCTTCGTCACCCATCGTCTTCGTGGTCGTCGTCGTCCATCATCGTCGTCCATCGTCGCCGTCGTCGTCGTCGTCGTCGTCCGCCTCGTCTGTCCTCGTCCTCCTCGTCGCCGGCCTCGACCGCCCCGTCCTCGCCGTCGTCCTGCCTTCTGCTCGTCGGCCTCCTCGCCCTCCTCCTCAGTCGGGTGCAACATCTGGGGGGACAGGGCTCCGGGGCGATGCGTGGATCCCAACACCAGGATGCACGAAGGAGCACCTCACAGCCTCACGACACCTGGGCTCCTCCACATGTTCCTCTGATTCTCCGCCCTATCCTTCTCAGTCCCCCCAATTCCTTTTCCTTCATCCACTGTTTTCCCTCCCCAGTTTCTCTCTTACCTAATTTCCTCTTCCGCCATATGCCCACTTCTTCAGATTCCGCTCTCCAATCCTATGTTGACTCCCTCTCCACTCCCCGATCCTCTCTCCTCGCTTCCGTGTCCTCTGCCGCCATCCTCACCGCGGACACGCCGCTCCTCTGAACCGCTCCTCTCCTCTACTTTCCTTTCCCTCCTCATTTCTCTCTTCGACCATCGTCCCCTTTTTGCGAGCACACCCTCCTGCAAGTTCCCTTCACCTCTCGTGCACTCGCCTCCCCTTCTGCCCTGTTCGTGACCTCTTGGCCCCCTTCGCAACACGCACCGTCTCGCTCGTGCAGTCCGGCGGTCTGCGGCACGGGCGCCGCCGCGCCGGGCGCACGCGCTCCGCGTGGCGGCCGGTCGAGCACCGCCTGCATAGGCCGTCACGTCGTTTCGGCTCGGCTCCTCGAGGAGCGCCCACGGGGCTGTCTCCGAGTGGCAGTCTCTTGCGTGTCCCCCGGCTTGGCATCGCTCGGAAGTGTGCACTTTTCCCTCGGCGAGGACCATCGAGGAGCCTCCTTGATCATCTGGCGAGAAAGCCACGCGCAAAACCGAAAAAAGCACAGGGAATGGACGTCCGAGCGATGGCAGGAGGAGCGCCTACGGGGCTGTCTCCGAGTGGCAGTCTTGCGTGTCCCCTGGGGCCCCCTGAGACCATCTTGCGGCCACCTGGGGCAGTCTTCGGGGCATCTCGGAGGCCTCTTGGGGGCCTTCCTGGGGTCCACTCGGGGACTCTTGGGCGCTCCTTGGGGGCCTGTCTGGGCCGTCTGGGCGCCCTCCTGGGGCCCGAAGGGGTCGTCTCGGGGGTTTTCGTGGGCCGTCTTGAGGCCTGCTTGGGCCGTCTTGGAGGCATCTTGGGCCTTGTGGAGGCCCTCTTGGGGACCTCTTGGGCCGTCTTGCCGCCATCTTGAAGGCCTCTTGAAACGTCGTGGGCAGCCGGAAGCCAGAGCAGCTTAGAATTGAGGCATCGATTCTTCACGCTTCGCGTGTCCCCACCAACCCGTTGCTTAGTGACACGCCCTCTGGACTTCTCCTTGCGGGCCGCAAATCAAAAAAGAAGAAGTGTTCCCACCAACCCATTCAGAGACCCTACCCTTGAGAGCTGACGGGAGAAGGGACGAAGAGACACATCTTATGAAACAAAGCGAGCAACCAGGGTGAACACAGAGTCGCCTTGGAAAGCCTCTTTGGGCCAGCCCTGGGAGCCGCGTGGGGGCGAGGGGAGGAGGAGGAGGAAGACGACGACGTCGACGACCACGACCACGAGACCACGACCACGACCACGACGATCAGGAAGAGGAGGAACAGGAACAGGAAGACGATGAGTGTGAGGACGAGGACAAGTCGGAGAAGGAGGAGGACAACAGCGATTAGGGCTCTTTTGAGGGATCTTGGAGTTCTCTTGGAGCTCTTTTGGTAGGTCTCGGGGCCCTCCTGAGGTATTCTTGGAGCTCTCTTGGGGTTCTCTTGGGGGCCTCTTGGAAGCACTGGAGGGCCTCTTGGGGCTATCGTCGAGGGCGTCGGTGAAAAGAGGGGGGTACTAACGTTTAGTTGTTTAGTCCCCCCGTCTGGGCCATCCAAAATACCATCTTGGAACGCTCTTGGCCCCCTCTTCTGGCGCTCTTGGGCGGTCTTCGGGCCGCATTGGGGGCCTCTTGGGCCCCTCTAGGAGCTCTCGTGGTCCATCTTGAGGCCACCTTGGCGCCTCAAAAACTCATCGGAAGCGAAAAGGCGATACGGAGAACTCCATTGAGTGTCCCTAGGTTGTTCAAGGATTTTGGCTTCTCGGGGAGGTCCTGAGGGGTCTTTGAGGGCACCTGGAACCGTCTCTTGACCCTCTTGCGGCGTCTTGGAGGCATGGTGGAGATCATCTTGAGCGATCTTGCGCTATCTGGAGCCCTCTTGGCGGCCATCTTGGAGCATCGGATGCCCTCTTGGAGCCATCTTGAACGAACAAGGGCTTTCTGATGACTCGCGACCCCCCCGTCCAGACCCTTGGGAGGGGAGGGGGAGGGCACCCCTCCCCGAAGGGAAGGCGGTTTTGGAAGAGGAAAGAACGACCTCGTTCGACCACCTACGCCCAGAGGGCTGGAAGCCAAAACAGGAGTTAGTGATTTTGACATCTTCGGCCGTCTTGGATGTCTCCTGGGCTGTCGTGATGCAGTATTGGGGCCATGTTGGGCAGTTTTGTAAGCATCTTGGGCCTTCTCGGCAGCCTTCGCTGGTCTGGCTGGATCCTCTAAGAACCCAGGGTCAGCATCTTCGACGCCTTCGAGGGCGCGAATGGCGCGGCGGAGCTCCCAGACACAATCAGAAAAGGGTGGCGGTTCAAAACGTTTTACGAGATATTGGAGCTGACGATCTTCTCGTACCTGGTGGACGGCGGCGGAGGCGAGACGAGGAAGAGGGCAAGAGCGGGAGGAGGAGCGCAGAGTACCGACGCAATTTGATCTGGAAGAGTTGTTCGGGCCGTTCACCCAATGGACAGTGTAGCACTTCCAGGTGGAAGCAATGATACGTTACATGTAACAGCCTTACACATACTGCATCACTAACAGGGCATCTTAGGGGCACCGAGCCTTGTCAGGATCCAACAAATCAAAGCATTCGGGTTATGGCCTCCTCCAGCCTAACTCCGCGCAATTTCAAGCCAGAGTACCTGCTTACAGCTGAACTGACGCAATATGACGAAGTCCTGGTGCTAAGATCCCAGGACGGTTTTGACATGTATCGAAGACGCCTACGGCGAATCACCGCCGCCCCCTGCCTTTTTGGAAGCGCCTATGTGGCCGAACGTTGAGGCCAGACCTGCCAAGCTATCGGACCACGTGTTCCCCGAATCGGTTTGGAAAGCCTTCGGGGAACACGTGGGCATCTTGAAGGTCATCTTGGCCGTCTTGGAGGCCTCTTGGGCAAGCTTTGGGCGATCTTTGGGGCTTTTTGGGCCGTCTCGGGCCAGCTTCGAGCCAACTTCGGCCATCTTGGTGGGTTCCTGGCACGTCTGAAGCCGTCGGAAGCCGTTTGGGGGGCCTCTATGGGCCGACTTGGGGCCCGCTTGGAATGCTCCAGGGCCGTCTTGGAGGCCATCTTGGGCGTCTTGGAGGCCATCTTGGGCGTGTTGGAGGCCTCTTGGGCCCTCTTGGGGCCCTCTAGGGGCCATCTTGGAGGCCACTTGGGCCATCATGGGGCTCTCTTGGGGGCCTCTTGGGCGATCTTGGGGGCTTCTTGGGCCGTCTTGAGCCGTCGGAGAGCCGAAAAGGCGCAAATGCCAAAATCCTTCAAAAACCAAGGGAAAATAAATGATTTTGGCCTCTTCGGACTCTCCTGGAGGACCTCTTGGAGGCCTCTTGGGCCGTCTGGGAGGCCTCTGGGGGGCCTCTTGGGCCGTCTTGGGCCGTCTTGGACTCTCTTGGGCCGTTTTGGAGGCCGTCTTGGACCGTCTTGGAGGCATCATAAGGCCATCTTAGCCGTCTTAGAGACCATCCTGGCCGTCTTAGAGGCATCTTGGAGGCCATCTTGGAACCGTCTGGGGCAGGAAATTGGGGAATTGAGCTCCTGGGCATCCTTTCCGGGTGGCCGGCGGGACGGGCCGAAGCCCACTGGGGAGTCCGCCGCCCCCTGCTTGCAGGGGTGCCTGGCGTGTTAGATTTTATCGGTTTTGGTTTTGGTTCTTTTTCTAAAAGAACTCCCCAGTGGGCTTCGGCCCGTCCCGGCGGCCACCCGGAAAGGATGCCCAGGAGCTCAATTCCCCAATTTCCTGCCCCAGACGGTTCCAAGATGGCCTCCAAGATGCCTCTAAGACGGCCAGGATGGTCTCTAAGACGGCTAAGATGGCTCCAAGATGCCTCCAAGACGGCCCAAGATGCCCTCCAAGACGGCCAAGATGGCCCCAAGATGCCTCCAAGATGGCCCAAGAGGCCTCCAAGACGTTCTCCAGGAGAGCCCGAAGAGGCCAAAATCATTGGTTTTCCTTAGGTTTTTGAAGGTTTTTTGCGTTTTCTTCTTTTCGGCCTTCCGACGGCCCAAGAGGCCCCCAAGATCGCCCAAGAGGCCTCCAAGAAGGCCCTATGACGGCCCAAGGGCCCCCCAAGACGGCCCCAAGAGCGCCCCAAGACGGCCCAAGAGGCCTCCAAGACGCCCAACATGGCCTCCAAGACGGCCCTGAAGCGCCCCAAGAGGGCCCCAAGACGGCCCAGAGAGGCCCCCAAGACGGCTCCAGACGGCGTCAGACGGACCAGGAACGCCCTAAGACGGCCAAAGAGACCCCCAGGAAGCCCCCAAAGGCCCCCAAGAGGCCCAAGGAGGCCCCCAAGATGCCTCCAAGAGGCCTCGAAGAGGCCCCCAAGAAGCCCCCAACAGACCCCAAGGGTGCCCCAAGAGACTCCTAACAACCCTCATCCTCCTACTCTATTTCTTCCTCTTCCTCTTCCTGTTCATAATCATTCTCTCCCATGTGTTCCCCGAAAGCTTTCCAAACCGACTCGGGGAACTCATGGTCCGATAGCTTGGCCAAGCTCTAGTCCAACTTTCGGCCACATCGGCGTTTCCAAAAAGGCAGGGGGCGGCGGTGATTCGCCGTAGGCGTCTTCGATTCTTTTAGAAAAAGAACCAAAACCAAAACCTGAAACGTCCAGCACGCCGTGCACCCCTGCAAGCAGGGGGCGGCGGATCTGGTGGCCATCGGCCCATCCCGCCACCGTGCCTGGGTTGTGGGTCAGAGTCCCCAGGCATGCTTCTGAAGGTCTCTTCGGAGCGCTGTGGGGGCCTATGTGGGGGCATTTGTGGAGCATCTTGGAAGCCTCCGGAGGGCTTCTTGGGAGTCTCCTGGGGGCCTTTGGGGGCTTCCTGGGGGCATCTTGGGGGCCTCTTGGAGTCTCTTGGGGGCAACGTGGGAGCCTCTTGGGGCTTTCTGAGGGCCTCTCGGGGCCGAGGGCTCGAAATGTCCGTTCGGATCTCCTGTCTGGGCCCCCTCTTGGAGCCGTCTGAGGGTCCTTTTGGGCCGTCTTGGAGGCCTCTTGGGCCGTCTTGGATCCCTGCCTGTTTTTGGGCCCTCTTTGAGGCCTCTTCGGCTGTCTTGGTGCGATATTGGGGGGCCGCACGCCGAAAAAGCGAGAACGCCAAAATCATGCAATACCCTATGGAAATCAGATATTTTTGATTATTTGGGCCCTCTTGGGGCTGCTTTTGGAGGCCTTGGGGCATATTCAAGGCCTTTTGGGCCGTCTGGAGGCCATCTTGGGCGTCTTGGAGCGATCTTTCGGCGACTCTGTGCCCTCCTGGACCGTGTGGGTGGCCTGGGGCTTTCTTGGCCCGTTTCGGGGCTCTCCTGAGCGAGGGGCTCGTCCCGGAGGCCCACGCGATACACGCCCCAAGAGCGCCGGGACCGCCCGGGAAACTGGGGGTCTGGGCTTTTCGACCTTGCACGTTCGTATTTCCCAGCCCTCCTGTGTGGGGCTCTCGTTTGGAATAGAGCAGTGTGGTCGCCCCGTCCTCCTCCTCCTCCTCCTCCTCCTCCTCCTCCTCCTCCTCCTCCTCCTCCTCCTCCTCCTCCCCTCTCCTCCCCTCCTCCTCTCCTGTCTCCTGTGTTCCCCTCTCCTCTTCTCTCGTGCCGTCGGGCTGCGATCTGCGAGACTGTCACCATTTTCGTGGGCTCCTGGGAGGCCCAGCGGAGGTACGTCCAACGCGGACCACCTCGAGACCTCGCCGCCCCCTGGGGGGCTTGCCATGTGCGCAACTGTCGCCATCTTCGTGGGCTCCTGGGAGGCCCAGCGGAGGTACGTCATACGCGGATCACCACGGGACCTCGCCGCCCTTGGGGGGGCTGCGATCTGCGCAAGTGTCGCCATTTTCGTGGGCTCCTGGGAGGCCCAGCGGAGGTACGTGATAGGGGATCACCACGGGACCTCGCCGCCCCTGGGGTCGGGGCTGCGATCTGCGCAATTGTCGCCACTTTCGTGGGCTCCTGGGAGGCCCAGCGGAGGTACGTCATACGCGGATCACCACGGGACCTCGCCGCCCCTGGGGGGCTGCGATCTGCGCAATTGTCGCCACTTTCGTGGGCTCCTGGGAGGCCCAGCGGAGGTACGTCATACGCGGATCACCACGGGACCTCGCCGCCTCTGGGGGGCTGAGATCTGCGCAACTGTCGCCACTTTCGTGGGCTCGTCGGGGGCCAAACGGAAGTACGTCATAAGCAAATCACGACGGGACCTCGCCGCCTATGGGGGGCTGCGATCTGCGCAACCGTCGCCACTTTCGTGTGCTTTTGGGAGGTTTAGCGGAGGTACGTTATACGCGGATCACCACGGGACCTCGCCGCCCCTGGGGGGCTGCGATCTGCGCAACCGTCGCCACTTTCGTGTGCTTTTGGGAGGTTTAGCGGACGTACGTCATACGCGGATCACCACGGGACCTCGCCGCCCCTGGGGGGCTGCGATCCGCGCAGCTGTCGCCACTTTCGTGGGCTCCTGGGAGGCCCAGCGGAGGCACGTCATACGCGGATCACCACGGGACCTCGCCGCCCCTGGGGGGCTGGCGATCTGCGCAACTGTCGCCACTTTCGTGGGCTCCTGGGAAGCCCAGCGGAAGCACGTCATACGCGGATCACCACGGGACCTCGCCGCCCCTGGGGGGCTGGCGATCTGCGCAACTGTCGCCACTTTCGTGGGCTCCTGGGAGGCCCAGCGGAAGTACGTCATACGCAAATCACGACGGGACCTCGCCGCCCCTGGGAGGCTTGCGATCTGCGCAGCTGTCGCCACTTTCGTGGGCTCCTGGGGAGCCCCAGCGGAGGTACGTCATACGCGGATCACCACGGGACCTCGCCGCCTCTGGGGGGCTGCGATCCGCGCAGCTGTCGCCACTTTCGTGGGCTCCTGGGAGGCCCAACGGAGGTCCGTCACACGCGGATCACCACGGGACCTCGCCGCCTTGGGGGGCTGCGATCTGCGCATGTCCGCCATTTTCGTGGGCTTCCTGGGAGGCCCAGCGGGAGATACTCATACGCGGATCACCACGGACCTCGCGCCTTGGGGCGCTGCGATCTGGCGCAGTGTCGCCATTTTCGTGGGCTCCTGGGAGGCCCAGACGGAGGTACGCCCAACGCGGATCACCACCGGAACCTCGCCGCCCTTTGGGGGCTGCGATCTGCGCAAGTGTCGCCATTTTCGTGGGCTCCTGGGAGGCCCAGCGGAGGTACGTCATACGCGGATCACCACGGGACCTCGCCGCCCTTGGGGGGTTGCGATCATCGCATTTGTCGCCATTTTCGTGCGCTCTTGGGAGGCCCAGCGGAGGTACGTCATACGCGGATCACCACGGGACCTCGCCGCTTTTGGGGGGCTGCGATCTGCGCAAGTGTCGCCATCTTCGTGGGCTCCTGGGAGGCCCAGCGGAGATACGTCATACGCGGATCACCACGGGACCTCGCCGCCCTTGGGGGGCTGCGATCTGCGCAAGTGTCGCCAGTTTCGTGGGCTCCTGGGAGGCCCAGCGGAGGTACGGCATACGCGGATCACCACGGGATTTCTTGCTGCGTTCTTCTGAAGTCATTGTTGGGTGCTCTTCTTGCGCACTGCGGGTCCTCCAGAATGCCAGTCAGCATTGAGTGGTCCTGAGTAGACTCGCCACATGTATAGAAAGAGTTGGGTACGTCACAAGGTAATTTATGCAGGGCCGCATGAGCCTTGGTGCACTCCAGTTCGTGCCAGAGGTACGGTGGCGGATATAGGTAGTTCCCCACATCCTGAGTGGGGTTCTTGTTTTCCCAGAACACCCTCTCCTTCCCACCCACCTCCCGCTCCATCTTCCATACAGCACAATATTATTCCTACCACACACACCATACCATACCATAGTTCCTACCACACATACCATACCATACCATACCAGGGAGGCCCCGCCTGAGCGAGGAGGGTATCCGCAAACCATACTATTTACATGGTTTCGTGCCCCTCCCACCCCTCCAGGGAGGCCCCGCCTGAGCGAGGAGGGTATCGGAAAACCATACTATTACATGGTTTCGTGCCCCTCCCACCCCTCCAGGGAGGCCCCGCCTGAGCGAGGAGGGTATCGGAATACCATACTATTTACATGGTTTCGTGCCCCTCCCACCCCTCCAGGGAGGCCCCGCCTGAGCGAGGAGGGTATCGGAATACCATACTATTTACATGGTTTCGTGCCCCTCCCACCCCTCCAGGGAGGCCCCGCCTGAGCGAGGAGGGTATCGGAATACCATACTATTTACATGGTTTCGTGCCCCTCCCACCCCTCCAGGGAGGCCCCGCCTGAGCGAGGAGGGTATCGGAATACCATACTATTTACATGGTTTCGTGCCCCTCCCACCCCTCCAGGGAGGCCCCGCCTGAGCGAGGAGGGTATCGGAATACCATACTATTTACATGGTTTCGTGCCCCTCCCACCCTCCAGGGAGGCCCCGCCTGAGCGAGGAGGGTATCGGAATACCATACTATTTACATGGTTTCGTGCCCCTCCCACCCCTCCAGGGAGGCCCCGCCTGAGCGAGGAGGGTATCGGAATACCATACTATTTACATGGTTTCGTGCCCCTCCCACCTCTCCAGGGAGGCCCCGCCTGAGCGAGGAGGGTATCCGCAAACCATACTATTTACATGGTTTCGTGCCCCTCCTCCCTTCCAGCGGGGCCCCGCCAAAGCGAGGAGGGCATCAAGAAAATGGGTCCCACGAAATCGTTAATCTCTTTATGTGGGGAACTCCGTTAGCATAATTTTTCTCTAGCTGTGCGTAATTCTTCACACTTCGCGTACCCCAACCAGCCCGTTCAGAAACTTTGCCCATGAGAGCCGACTGGACAAGGAGCGAAGCGACACAATTAATGAAACAGAGCGGGTAACCAGGATGGGCTAGATTTCTGGGGGCACAGGGGTGGCGTTGGAGTGCCTTTTCGGGCATCCTTGGGGCCCGCGGGGGAGCGAGGGGAGGAGAGGAAGGAGGAGGAGGAGGAGGAGGAGGAGCAGGACGAGGAGGAGCAGGAGGAGGAGGAGCAGGAGGGGGAGGAAGAGGAGGAGGAGGAGGAGGAGGAGAGGAGGAGGAGGAGGAGTGAGGAGGATGAGGAGGAGGAGGGAGTAGGAGGAGGAGGAGGGGAGGATGAGGAGGAGGAGGAGGAGGGGGAGGAGGAGGCAGAGGAGGAGGAGGAGAAGGAGGAGGAGGAGGGAGGAGGAGGAGGAGGAGGAGGAGGAGGAGGAGGAGGAGGAGGAGGAGGAGGAGGAGGAGGAGGAGGAGGATGAGGAGGAGGATGGGAGGAGGAGGAGGAGGGGAGGAGGGAGGGCGAGGAGGAGGAGGAGGAGGAGGAGGAGGAGGAGGCGACAAGCCGCCTCTTGGGGCCCTCGTGGGACGCTCTTGGGGCGCTCTTGGCGTCGTCTTAGGGCCCTCTTGGGGTCCTTGGAGGGCCTCTTGAGGCCATCTTGGAGGCTATCGATCAAAGAAGGGGGTGGTCCTCGATTTGCCTCTCCCCCTGGGGCCATCAAGGTCGCCTCTTGGGGCGCTCTTGGACCGATCTTGGGCGCCCTTGGGGCCGTTCTGGGTGCCTCTTGGGCCTCTGTTGGGCCTCACTTGGATCATCTTGGAGCAATCTTGAGGCCTCGAACACGCATCGGACACGAGGCCTCGAACACGCATCGGACACGAAGCGGCGAGAAGGCACACATCAATGAATTTCCGTAGGTGCTTGAAGGATGTTGGCTTCTTGCCAGGGTCCTGAGGGGGCTCCGAGGACATTTGGAGCCACTTTGGAGCGGTAGTTAGGGTCGTTTGGAGCATGTTGGGAGCCATCTTGAGCCACTTTCGGCTATCTTGAGCCATCTTGAAGGTCAATTTCGAGCATCGGAGGCAACCTTGGAGACATCTCGGGCGCTCTAACCCCTCCGCCTCCCCCCCCTCGTCCAGACCTTTGGGAGGGGAGGGGGAGGGTAACCCTCCCCGAAGGGAAGATGGATTTGGACGAGGAATCCGTTTGCTCACCTACGCCCAGAGGGCTTGGGGGATTATGGCTATTCTAATTGATTGCGCGGATGTGAGCCGAGAAGCAGCCAGAACCTTGAACCCATCCCAATTTTAGTCGCTTAGAACCTTCGCATGAAAGAACCCTGACAGGATTGTTTGTTTTGTGCTTGCAGGACCCTCGTAGGGATCGTGGCCCCAGGGTGTTTGTCGCTGGTTTAGATTGTAAGCAGGTGTTGCGATCTTTCTTCTACTGATTTCGTGTTGCTTCCACGTGTAAGGGATAGGCTTCCCAAGGGGAGAGCGGGCTCAGGCAGCTCTTCCTGAATATGTCCTCCTCATGCTCTCGTTTTCTTCCTCGTCTCACCCCGCCGCCGTTCACTAGATATGAGAATATGACGATGATCTGAAAACAACCTCAGGTCACGTAGTCTACAATCTCACCCTTCCTGGGGGGAGGGGGCGATTCACGCGGTTGGGTGCGTCGAGGGGTGGGGGAGGTTTTTTTTGACAGTTGCAGAAACCATACAAAGACAGGTGTTGGTATTATATCAAGCTTAACGTATTCAGAAACGCGGAACAGCCCAGACCACGTGTCGCTGCAGTCGCAGTCAGCCACTGCTGGTAGTAGCTCCTCCTCACCCTTCTGCTCCTCCTCCGTCCCCTGGCCCTTGGAATGGTGCTCTTGAGTCGGCGTCACCCGAACATACTAAAACTGTGTGTGCGTCGCCCCCCCAGGGGCGGCGCGCGCATCGAGAGATCTTCTAGTGTATGCGTCGTGACGGGCGCTTTCTGGCCACACCGCTCGGGAGACCACATATTACAAGATGGTTATACTACATGTTCGGGTCGGAGCCCGATACCCTCTTCTCGCCCTCCCCCGACACCCTTGGCCGGTGGGATGGTACGAACCGCCCGATTTGTCTTGACCCGATGTCGTCCCAGTTCTGGCCTCGGCTTGCCTCGGGGGCGGCCAAGAGGTGAAGCGATGACCAGGCGGTGTGGGCATCGTGGCTGGACCCCACGAGTTCTCCTCGGATCTCCTGGCCCCTCGTCTTATATGTCAACGCGTCCCCTGAGGCCCCCTCCTCCGTGCACGTGCCGTACGCCATGACTTGCGAACGCCCCTCTCGGACGCTCCCCTTTTGGACGTCCCCGGCTGCCCCCCTTGTCGCCCCGCTCCAGCTCTCCGTGCAGGAGCCCCTGGGGTCGTGAAGGCCTCCGGGAAGGCCAGCGGCAAGGAGGCTCGTCCGCGCGCGAGCGGCGCGGTCTGCGTGTGCTCGGCCTCGTCCTCGCCGTCTCCTCGAGACTCGAAGGAGAAACGATGGCGCACACTTCGGCGAGCGGAGCGCCAGTCGGGCCGGACGAAAGGGGGGGATTGGGAAAGGGGGGGGTACGAAACTTGCTGCATGCATCTGGTTTCGGCCCGACCGAGGGGCCCATTCCTCGATACACAGTCGCCTCCGGCGCCGGGAGGCGCCGGGAAAATCAGCTGCGCGAGCTGAGTCTCAACAACCCCCCCCTTTACTATCCCCCCTTGTCGCCCGGCCCGAGCCAGGGAGGGGGCTTCATCAGTAGGGAAAAAACACACAGACACAATTAATCCTCGATTCCCCAGAAAATATGGGAAAATATGGGAAGTGTGGGGGAAGACAGAAACCCAGAAAATATAGGAAAATATGGGGATTGTTATTATTTGTGTGTATTTATTTGTGTGTCCCAGGGCCCCTTCATTTATGTGCGTGCCCTTCTGTGGTACCTCTGGAGACATTCGCTTTTCCCCCTGGCGATAGCGGGCGTGACCGGGAAGGTGGGGATGGGGGGGCAGGGGTAAAACGACGCGAAGATCGGGACAACATCGGATCGGGATAACTCGAAATCTCTGAGGATCGGCGGGTTTGGAGGATGTATGGGGCGCCGCGGCCGCTCCAGAGCGTGCCGGAACGCTCTGAGAGCGCTCCGGAACGCTCTGGAGCGATTTATCCCGATCCTAGCCCTGTTTTAGGGGAGGGGGGGGGGCAGGGGGGGGGGGAGGGAGCACGACTCGCGCCAGCGACGTCTGGGCATGTTTGCGAACGGCTCATCCTCGGACGGCTCGGGCGCGAGTCGTGACGCGGCCAGGGGATCAGGGACGGGGGAGGGGAGGGGGGGCGGGGCTTGGCACGGTCGTTGTAAGCGAGACGTCGGCTGTGCATAAGAGTGGCCTGCCGCCAGAGTCCGCACAGAGGGATGGCTGAGTGAGGTGCGATAGTAGACCAGTTCGACCCCGAGGGTCAAAGGTCTTTCTTGCCTAGAATCGTGTCCGGGTCGACGAGGGGAATGATATATTCAGGCGATCGCGACCAAGGGGGCGTGGAATAGCGTTGGATCCAGTTCCCATGGGAAATCGATCTGGGAAAGTCACGGGGCTCAAATTGTGCCCCTGTCCCCTGGTTTACAACAACAGCGGCTCCCGCCTGATATTGCCTCACGATGTATTCCCACATCGCGCTCTCGCGCGGGACTTCCTCACAACTTGTATACGAATCGTGCTCTCGCGTGGGATTTCCTTTCAGTGTATTTAGACGATGCGCCCTCGGCGCTCAGGAATCACGCTCTCGCTTCTTGGCTTTTCTCACGATTTACTTGGGAGTCGCGCTATCGCTCGAAATTTCCTCGCGATTCATGCAGGACCCACGCTTCAGCAACCCGCCTGCTCGACCTGGTCGCCTGGGCCCCCGCCTTCCCGACCTGCCCGCTATGGGTCTGCCCACCCGATCTGCCCGTCTGGTTCTACCACTTGTTTTCTACTCCTTCCCCCCCCGTCCTGTTAATTTCTATGTTCCACTTTTTTCCCTCCCCCTTCCACCCGTCTCCTCCTCCCTTGTTTTAGGGGCTGGTCAGAATGCGCGTGGCAGGTAACGAAGACATGCCCCAAAGGGGGTACGATCGAAGACGACGAGGGCGGGTACCGAGGTTTGGGGATACACGTATTGATTGGCAATTAGCAGATAGGAACGAAGTCTTAAAATGATTGTTGTTGCTGCTGCTGCTGCTGCTGTTGCTGTTGTTGTTGTTGTTGTTGTTGTTGTTGTTGTTGAAGTCTCACTACTGAAGAATAAGTATTGTTGTTCCCCCCTCCGGTGCACATTCTAGTTGTTCAATTTTTGACGCTTCGCGTATCCCCACCAGCCTTCAGCTCGAGATTCGGAGACGGCACCGGCGGTCCTCTGGAGTACTGCCGGGCGGGCGGGCACGAGTGGCGTCGGGAGTCGCCGCGCGCCTGCCGCCCTTCCTGGAGTTGACAGCATCGCACACGCAGAGAATGGGCCTTCAGCCCGAGGAGCTCCCAGAGAGACAGCAGCCTTGACCGACCCCGCAGCCTGGGATGCCCCAGGCGGGCCGCTCGGAGCCGAGGGCGACGCATCGGGCAGTCAACTCCTGGACACCCCTGGAATTCCGAAGACTTTCGTCAGACACCCGCCCCCCAGTCGGACAGTCGCGGAAGTGACGAGCCTTCAGCTCGAGATATTCGCTCTGAACGAGGCTTCAGCTCGAGAGCCCAAGGCGCATCGGGAGGCAGCAGAGCGGACATACAAGACGGGCCTTCAGCCCTCGTAGCGACCTGTGATGCAGCAGAACGAGCCTTCAGCTCGAGGCTCCAAGGCACAGCCAACAACCTTTGAGAAGAGGGCCTTCAGCTCGAGAATCGGAGACAGCCCCAATTGTCGTCGAGAGTGCCGCTGGGCAGGTGGCCACGAGTGGCGACGGGAGGCGCCGTTCGCCTGCCGCCGTTCCTGGAGTTGACGATGCTGAGCACGCAGAGAATGGGCCTTCAGCCCGAGGAGCTCCCAGAGAGGCAGCAGCTTTGATCGACCCAGCAGCCCGGGACGCCCCAAGCGGGCGCCTCGGCGCCGGGGTCGATGCAACGACCGGTCAACTCCCTGGACACGCCCGTAATCCCGAAGACTTTCGTCAGCCACCCGCCCCCCAGTCGGACCGTCGCGGACGTGACGAGCCTTCCGCTCGAGACTCCCGCGCTGGACGTGCCTTCAGCTCGCGGGTCCAGGGCGTTCTGGGCAACCGCAGAAGTGACGAGCCTTCAGCTCAGGATCCAGGAACAGTTCCAATGGACTTAGAGAAATTCGCCGAGGCCGTGACCACGAGGGGAGGCGACCTCGACCCTCCTGGGACCCCTGGCGCCCTTCTCCCTGGAGGCGCGGGCGCCGACACCAGAGTCGCGCCCAGCCCCCGCGCAGCAAACCTCACAGAAGAGACTGGCCTTCAGCCGGAGGAAAAGAGCGAGTGACGGGTGAGCCTGGTAGCAGTGGCCGCAGGGAGGCACGCTCTTCCACTGGAACGGTCGATCGTGATCGACCTTCCCTGGGCACGACGCCTGGGTGTTCCACGGGGCTGCCTCGCGCGCCCAACGCTGCCGGGATCTCTGCCGATCCCGCTGTCGGGGCTGGTCCCCTGGTTGATCGGGTCGATCTCGCCTGGTCTCCGATCGCCGCTGCTGGATCGCCCCGTGCCTCCCCTCCCTCGCCCTCCTGCTCCTCTCCCCTTGCCTGCTTGCGGCTTTCTGCCGCCCCCCCTGGCACGCGCGCTTCCTGCCTTTGGATGCAAGTGTGCGTGCCAGTAATATCGCCCACGCGGCAATCTCGGTTGCGCGTGGACCCGGGGCCCCTGGCCTCACTGTAGTTGTTTTCGCCTGCTAGGCCCAGCCTGGCGCGCGGTTGTGGGCGATCCGGCGGTTTTCGCTTGTCCATAGACTGCGCCACTCCCTGGATTTTACCAGCTTCCACGGCCTTCAGCCGTGCCCCCTGGAACGATGTGGATGCGAGGGGCGCGTCTTGGGTATGCGACGGTCCCGCCCTTCGGGTGCTACCATGCGTAGGCGTGTGGGTGGCGCTGGGTCGCATTGATCGGTGCACTTCTTAGCGACCAACGAGTTCTCACCGTGGGGCTTCGCGCGCCTTGCTGCGTTCTGACCAGATCGCTGGTCCCTTGGACGCAGGCGCATCTCAGCAGTGGAAGGTTCTTCCTCGGGCGATTTAGGCTTCTACTCCCTGGATGCGAGTTCTGACGTCGCGACGGTTCGCTGGCGCCGTCAGTTTACTTTTCCCGCTGGACTGCGTCGCCAGTGTCAGTCTGCCCATGCCCGTCAGACTCCCTGGATTGACGTCCCGCGCGGAAATCGCCCCCTACTTCTGTTCGTCCGTTTCGTTCACAGTGGGAACGCCTAGCGCGCCATTTTGGCTGCGCTCGGCTCTCCTCGGTGGCTGACCTCTCAGACTCCTTGGATGTGCCGTTGCACATTCACCTCAGGGGCTGCCCGGCAGACTCCCTGGATTTGCACGCCCTGGCTTCTCAGACGCCCTGGGTTGCCGCTGCCCGCCGCCTGACCGCGGCCCCGCGCGCGCCCGCCCCCTCGTCGCGGCCGCAGCCCGACCGTGACCGCCTGCCGCTGGCGCTTCCGCCTGCGGCCGTAAAAAAAATATCCCCACCAGTAGTTCGAATGCGTGGCTTCCAGCTCCTCGTTCCTGGTAGCGCGCCACGTAGTGGGTTGGCCCGGCGGTGGAGGCGTTCCGCTAGTTTGATGCGCGGTTGCAGGTACAGAGCCGGTCATGCTCTCCTGGCGTGCAGGACTTAATTCCATTCTGGCGTATTTCAGCCTCTCTCTTGCATGTTGCACCAGCTACCCTGGCCTTCAGCAGACTGCTCAGCCAGCTCCCCATCAGCTGCAGCCCGGCGGCATCTGCTTCTGAGTGCTGGCCCGGCCGCTTCGCTCGAGGCTCGCGCGTAGCCAACTAGGCAGGACCGTGCCCCGGACCTCCCCTTCGGCGACTGCGTGACCGCGTCCGCCCGCGGCCCAGAAAATATATCCCCACCAGCCCATCCACAAACGATCAGCAGGGGAGTTGGCGAATCAGGGGCGGCAGGACGCATGCAGTCGCGCAGCCGTCTTCGAGAAAACAAGGATCACAAATAGCTTCCCGCATTGAAGTTTAACATGGAACTCGGTGCAAACTACGATGGTGCTTCGATGAGGGGTGAGGGGTGTTTCGATGACTCGTGATGGCTGTTGCACTGCTTTGTATCTTAAGCTCGCGTGCGCTTCGAAATTTGGAGCCATCTTGGGGCTCTCTTGGGGTTTTCTTGGGGCCCTCTTGGGGTTCCTGGAGCTCTTTCTTGGTTTTTTCTTGAGGTCCTCTTAGGGTCTTGTTGGAGCCCTCTTGGGGCTCTTTTGGGGCGTCTTGGGGCCCTCTTGGGGCCACTCTGGGATGCCTGAGGGGCCTCTTGGGGGCGTGTTGGGCACTTTCGCTAAAACAAAGGAGGGTCCTTAACTCGGACCCCCCATGGGAGGCGCAAAAGTGCCGTCCTGGGTTCCTTTTGGCCCGCTATTGGAGCGCTCTGGGGCCGTCTTGGGGCGCTCTTGGGGCCCTTTTTGGACTATCTTGGACCGTCTTGGGGCCAGAGGTTTCAAGAGCCCATCGGAAGCGAAAAGGCGCCAAGGCCGAAAACAGTGATTTCTCTTGGAGGGAGGGAGTCTTTGGAGGCCACGGAGGGCACTTGAAACCGTCTTGGAGACGTCTTCGGGCCTCGTGGATGCGTGTCGGAGGCTATAGTGAACCAGCTTGAGGTATCTTGGGCCATATTGGAGGCCATCTTGGGCTTTCTGAAGCCCTATTGCAGACATCTTGGGCCATCTTGGACGCTGCTATATGTCGTTCCTCCACCGTCCAAACGCATGGGGGGGGTAACCCTCCCAAGCAGGGAAAGGAAGGAGGTTGGAAAAGGCAGCGCCGTAGACCACCTGCGCCCAGAGGGTTGGTGGGATTGAAGTGCCCTTCGCGGCGCTCGCACTCTTTTTTTTGTCAGGGGAAGTCTTTCTCCTCAAACTGGGCCCTTACCCCCCCGGGTTACAGGTTACAATAACATCGGCTCCCGCCTGAGAGTTCCTCACAAATTGGCCAGGACCCCCGCTCCCGCCTGAGACTTCCTCGCATGTTATTCTGGAATCGAGACTCCCTTCCAATGTATGCAGGAATCGTTCTCTCGGCGCTCTGGAGTCGCTCTCTCGCTGGAGACTTGCTTGCAATCTACTCAAACATAGCGCCCTTGCGTAGGATTTCCACACAATTTACTCAAGCGCCGCGCTCCCGACAATCAGGCACCCAGGAGTCGCGATCACGCTCGGGACCCCTCACAGATTATTCAGGAATCGGGATATCGCTGCCCTTCGTGAACTCGTTGCAGCCCTTCGTGGCCCCGTCGCTGCCCTTCGGGGGTCCGTTGCAGCCCTTCGTGGCCCCCTCATTGCCGTTCGTGGCCTTTTTTCGCTGCGTTTCGCGGCCCCGTTGCAGCCCTTCGTGGCCCCCTCGCTGCCCTTCGTTGCCCCGTTGCACCCCTTCGTGGCCCCCTCGCTGCCTTTTGTGGCCCCGTTGTAGCCCTTCGTGGCCCCTTCGCTGCTGTTGATGGTCCCCTCGCAGCCCTTCGTGGCCCCCTCGCTGCCCTTCGTGGCCCCGTTGCAGCCCTTCGTGGCCCTCTCGCTGCCCCTCGTGGCCCCGCACTATCTGCCCTCAGTGGCCCCCTCGCTGCCCTTCGTGGCCCCGTATCTGTTGCCCTTCGTGGCCCCCGTTCGTTCGCGACCGTCGTGGTCCCATCTGTATGCCCTTCGTGGCCCCGTTGTCGCCCCTCGTGGCCCCTTCGCTGCCCCTCATGGCCCCGTTGCTGCCCTCAGTGGCCCCCTCGCTGCCCTTCGTGGCCCCGTTGCAGCAGCCAGTCGTGGCCCCCTCGCTGCCCCTCGTGGCCCCGTTGCTGCCCTCAGTGGCCTCCTCGCTGCCCTTCGTGGCCCCCGTTCGTTCGCGCCCGTCGTGGCCCCATATGCATGTCCTTCGTGGCCCCGTTGTCGCCCTTCGTGGCCCCCTCGCTGCCCTTCGCGGCCCCGTTGCTGCCCTCAGTGGCCACGTCCTTGCCCTCCGCGGCACAATATACGTATGCCATTCGTGACCCCCGCTCGTTCGCGCCTGTCGTGGCCCCATGTGCATGCCCTTCATGGCCCCGCTGTCGCCCTTTGCGGCCCCCTCGCTGTCCAACGTGGCCCAGTTGCTACCCTCAGTGGTCCCGTCGTTGCCTTCTGCGGCCCCGCATTATCTGCTTTTCGTGGCCCCCGCTCGTTCTCGCTCTTCGTGGCCCCATGTGCATGCCCTTCGTGTCCCCGCTGTCGCCCTTCGTGGCCTATTTCGTGCCCTTCGTGGCCCTGTTGTCTCTCTCGCTCTCGCTGTCGCTCGTCGTCATCGTCGCCGTCGTCATCGTCGTCGACGACGCTGGCCAGGCCGACGGTCCGCGGCCGCCCCGCCCCGCCGCTTGCCGGGGCCCGGCCTGCAGGGAAGAAAAGCATACCCCCCCAAGATGGGCACGATCGAAGACGAAGAGGGCGGGTATCGAGGGTTTGGGGAATACGCGTTAACGAACACCCGAGCAGATAAGAGCGAACAGCCTTAAACTGTTGGTTGTTGTTGCTGTTTGGCGTAGTTCCCCCGCGACCCACCCGCGACCCGCCCCGCGACCCACTCGCGACCCACTCGCGCCCCACCCGCGCCCCACCCGCGACCCCACCCGCGACCCCACCCGCGACCCACCTGCGACCCAACACGCGACCCACCCACATTGCTTTAACAAAAAAAATCGGCGCCTGCGGCGGGCTCGTTGCATCATTTGTCAAAATTATGCGCTTGCGGCTGGTTTTGTTCAGAACCACGCAGATTGCCGACGTCCCCCCCCCGCCCCCTCACTCTCATCCGTGGCGGAAGCCCCGTGGGCTACGTATAAGCTCCGTGGCGTGAGCGTTCTGGCCATACCGCGCGGGAAACGATATACTACAAGATGGTTATACTATACGCTCGGGTCGGACGCGCGCCTCCAGGGAGGATACGTAGTACTAGTATGGTCCCATGACCGTTCTCCCCCCGGGGCAGATCGGTCTCGGGGGGGAGCAATAATAAAAAGCCAGGCGGCCTCTGGTCGAGGCTGTGGCGCTGGTGGAGCGGGGTCCGACGAAGCCAGGGCGGCGAAGGGCCGACGAGGGGGAGGGCGAAAAGAGTCCGAGCCGAAGCGCGAGGAGGGCGGGGGAAGGGCGTGGAGGAGGGCGCGCTCCCGCCGTGCGGACTGCTCCTCCTCCCCGGTCGCTCTCTCTCTCTCTCTCTCTCTCTTCCCCCCCCGCCGCTCCCCCCGGGGAAGCTGCGGCCGCGGGCCGCGGCGGGCCCAGCTCCTCCTCCGCCCGAGGGCCGCCGGGCCCCCCCCCCCCGTGGGAGGGCGGCACGCTCGCCCTCGAGGGGCCGACGGCGACGGGGAAGACGCGCTCCTGGGCTCCTGGGCGCCCGTGCCCGTGGGGCGGCCGTGGCGCCCGTGGCCCAGGTGGCCGGAGGCGTGGCGCCCAGGTGGCCGAAGGCGGGCTGGTGGTCGACAGCGCACCAGTGGGTCTTCCTCCTCCTCCTCCTCCTCCTCCTCCTCCTCCTCCTCCTCCTCCTCCTCCTCCTCCTCCTCCTCCTCCTCCTCCCCCTCCTGCTTGTTCAGGGGCAGCGATGGGGGTGGATAGGCAGAGGGGGGGGATGCGTGGACCCCCGCCCATTGGTCGCCGATAGGGGCCCGATAGCCCCAACCTGCCCAGGAACGTGCGGATTCACTATCGGGGGCCTATCGCCGATCTATTGGCGATGTATCGCCGATTCCAGGTCGATGCTTCCCCCCTATACCAGTCCCCCCCTAGCATTGCGCCTCACTTGTCCTCCTCCAGCGTGCTGTCCCTGGCTGTGCGTCAATAGTGATTCGAAGTAGCGATGCGCTCCCAGTGCCTGGGGGCGGTCTAGAGGCTCAGCGATGATCTGTGGTTCGCATTCGTCGATTACCTCAGCGAGTCGCTCTTCGAGGTCTTGAACGAAGGCTGAAAGAAGGCCTGCCAGGGCTGGCGGGAAGAGATCCCTGACTGTGGCATGTGGTGAATTTGATGCGTAGTTTCACTTGGTTCTGGCAGGCTTGGCGGTCCACAATAGGCAACCACAGGATTCGGCCAATTCCTTTGATTCGAAGCCTTCGCGTGACCTTCGGTCTTGTGCAGGGCAACGGTGAACGGACTGGCTCCATATGGCAGGCCGTTGATGCGACCCGTAGCCTCTCTGGCGTCTTCTCCCTAAGTGTACTGCACGACGCATGCGTTTTTCAAAGGTTCGGGTCACCTGGAATTCGCCAAAGATCTGAAGGCGGCGCGAATGGCAGACATGTCTATGTTGGGCTCCGAAGTCCTGATGTGGATGAATCCTCGGCCTTCTTGCCAAGCGGCAGCGGCCTCGTAGTAGCGGGCGTGGCTGTCCTTGTCGTCTTTGGTTTGCGTGACCTTTTGCGGCGTCGTGGCCTTGTCAGCGAGTTTGACGACGGGATGGTCGATGCCTGGGTCGACGGGCGTGTCTGTCGAAGTGGGGGAGGGCGGAGAGGCAGGCCGATCGACCCCGAGCTCTCCTCCCACTCAGCGATGGAGGGGCAGCAGCCGGGGGGACGAATCGGTTAGCTCTGCACCCCTCTTTGTAGTTGGCATCCGCGCAGAAGACGTTCGGCGTCGGCGGCAGACGTAGGCGTCGTAAACGTAGGTGGCAGACGTAGGCGTCGTGCGGCGGCAGCCTCGGCGGCCGCTGCAGCCGCCTCCGCGAGGGCCTTTTGAGTAGGGTAGGCCACGGTCGCGCCTGAGTGGGGTTTTGTGCGGTGACCCCCAACGCCTGTCCCAGATGACGAGACAATCCAGTCTGGTGCTCCATGCAGTGCTCGTCCCGCGGCTGGCCTCGGCGCGCTGCCTGGTCGTGGCCTTCCAGCTGCACCCAGGGTTCCCCATGATGTTGGAGACTCCGGGCACAGGGGCTCTCGGGCAGCGCTCTTAGCCGCCACGGCAGTGGCAGCGGGCACGTATTTGTCCGCCTTCGGGTTCCGCTGGATCGCGGCGTTGGTGCTGGAATCGGTATGCTCCATGGCGTCCTGGCTGCGGTTGCGCTCGTGGCCGCACTGCCAGCGCCAGTCCCTCCATGTACCCCTACCCCTCCCCCTCCCCCTGCCCCTCCCCTGGACCTCGGAGCTCTCTTGGGGGCCAGACGTGCAGGCTCTCTGGCATGGGTTGCAGGGTTGGAAGAGACAGCGCTATAGATCACCGACCCACGCCCTGAAGGGCTTGCGGGATGTCCACATTCAGGATCATACAAATGGTGAGGAAGTCTCAGGCGAAGAGCGCGGCCCGCTCTACGGACACGTCCGTGGGTGCGACAGGGACACATCATTCGGGATGGAGGATGAGGAGGAGGGGCAAGTGTGATCCCAACCAAGACGAGGACGCATCAACGACGTTACAGGAAATCCTCCATCCAAATTCACTCTTCGCAGGCCCCTGCAATAACTTATTCCCATCAATCCTCAACCTCGCCAGAACAACATTCACTCCCTGGGCTTGAGCACCGCGAATCAGCGCGAGTTCTGCTTCGTGACAGTCCTAAATCGTGCCAGAGCGCAGTTCCTGGGGCTTCAAGCATGCGATCCCTTGATCTTGTTGCAAACTGTTTAAGACGAATGTGCGCGGCGCTCCGCGAGCCGAACTTCAGACTCCAGTATCATAAATGGTGAGGCCGTCTTGGGCGAAACGCCCAGCCCCACCTGCCGACGCGTTTGAAGGCGCGACAGGGAGGAGTTACTCATCAGCGAAAGGGATGCAGGAGGAGGAGGAGGAGGAGAAGGAGGAGTGAGCAGGAGGGGGAGTTGGGAGGAGGATGAGCAGCAGCAGCACTGCTCCCCGCGGACCCCCCCCCCCGGAGGAGGCGGATGCATGATGCATGTGATGAGGGAGAATTGGGAACCCCCAAACCGGGTGGTGAGATACCAGGTGGCGACCTGGAATCCCCAAAAAGGTCACCGCTGGGTTTGGGGACGCGGGGCCATCACCGGGTTTTGTGACTCTTGGACCCACCAGTGTCCGGGACATCCTCGGAAAACCGCACGAGTCCCCAAACCGGGTGGTGACACCAAATCGCCTGAGGCTCACCGCCAGGTGTTGTCACCACCATGTTTGGGGTTTACCAAGAGAAGGAGGAGGGGCAGGTTCAGCAGCTCTCGGGGGGAAAAGGGCAGGAGCATGAGGAGGAGGGAGGAGGAGGAGGAGGAGGAGGAGGAGGAGGAGGAGGAGGAGGAGGGAGGAAGAGGAGGAGGAGGAGGAGGAGGAGGAGGAGGAGCATGATGAGGTGGAGGAGAAGGAGGAAGAGGAGGGAGGAGGAGGCTGGGGCAGCGAGGCCTGTGGTCAGTCTGTGGAAGCTCTGAACCTTGACGGGGAAGCCTTCCCTAAACTCCGCGGCACGCATCGAGGACCTCCAGCATCACGAAGCCCTCCTCCTGCCCCCATCCAGCTCACCGGTAACCTACTTGTGCCTTCCCGGCCACAGCGTCGGTGTGGCCAGGGAAGGTATCGATCTGGCGGGCAGACAGTAAGAGCAGATGCCTCCACTCTACCTCGCGCACTCGGCGAGCGTCGATTCAACGCCGTGTTCCGCTGTCGTGACCTAACCCCAAATGGCCTGGGGCATCCGACGACGTGGTTCTTTCATGTCCACGGCCCCAGAGGCCCCGACCCCCTCCCTTCTCGAGGGGCAGTTTTTCGCCTGAGGTCCATGACTGATGACCCCTGGGCTCCAATGTGAGCTGGAGGCAGAAATCGAGGAGAAACGTCAGGACTGAACACATCATATCGTTGGATAGTCGCAGTTTGTTTGATTCGTTGCTTCGCCGATCGGCACGGGCCCCCGCCCCCCCCCTCGATCCCCCACTGACCAGATCGTGGCTGCCCTTGGCGGCTGCTTTTAGCGACTGCTCAGGACCCCTCCCCCCAGTCTGCTTGTGCGACTGGTACAGGCAGATCGACTGAGCACCGGCCCACACCGAGACCCCCCCCTCCCTCACCCTTCCTTCGGCCAAATGTCGACCCCCCCACCCCTCCCCCACCCTTCGGCCACATGTCGAGACCCAGGATAGAACAACGCCCACACACCTGCACCCCTGGAGCGAAGAGGGCGGCTGGCGGCAGTCGGACCGCTCGGACCCGGCCTGGCCCCCCTCGAGGCCGCCGCCAAGGGCGGCGCACAGGGCGCGAAGGGCGTCGGCGGCAAGGCTCTCACCAAGGGCGCGGCCCAGCCGATAGGCCCGCCGGCCCTCCTGCCCCACGAGGAGCAGCGAGGGGATCGGAGGGCACCAGCCGTACACCTGCACCGATCCTGGCCAGGCCGCCCCCGGGCCCAGGATCGGTGCATGTGCATTCTGCCCGAGGCAGTAGGGCGTACACACTGATCCTGGGCCCAGGGTGATCCTGGCCAGGATCGGCGTCGGTGTATGATTGGTGCCCTCCCAGGAGAGGGAGGGAGTGATGGAGGGAGTGTCAGAGGAGGAAAACCAATTTGGTACCCATACCGCTGCCTTTCCCTCGTTTTCCTTCTGTTGTTGGGCCTCCTGCGCGGCCCTCGTCGCCACCGCGGGATTCGCCTCGAAGTCCTGGTCAGAACGCGCCCCTGGAGAGGTCTTGGGGGCAGCGGTCTCAGTACCTTCTGGTTTCCCCAGAGGGAGGAGAGGAGTTGAGACAGGGGGAGGGGGAGGAGGAGGAGAAGGGGGGGAGTTGGAGGAGGACCAGGAGGGAGTTGGAGGAGGACGAGGAGGGAGTTGGAGGAGGAGGAGGAGGAGGAGGATTGGAGGAGGAGGAGGAGAGGAGGAGGAGGAGAGGAGGAGGAGGAGGAGGAGGAGGAGGAGGAGGAGGAGGAGGACCAGTAGGGAATTTGAGTTAGAGGAGGAGGAGGAGGAGGAGGAGGAGGAGGAGGAGGAGGAGGAGACCCAGGACTCCGATGCCTACAGCCCGAGCCCGAGGGGTTGGAGGAGGCGCGCGCAACGATGGAATGGGCAGGTGCCGTTCTCAGCTCTGGGGCGAGACAAGGTGGCGCAAAAGGAGGGGTTGGAGGGAGGAGGGAGGGAGAGAGGGAGGGAGGACGGAGGTGGGGGGGTCATGAGTCATATCTGATCCAGGGTCGCCCCCCCCCCCCCCCTCTAATGCTGGAGGGAGGGGGGGAAGGAGGGCGGAGAGGGAGGCAGCAGGAAGAGAAAGGGACGAACGACAGCGTGGTAAGTTAGCGGGTGGATGCATGTGAAATGGGCCCTCCCTCCCACCCCTGCTTTTCTCAGGATATGGGGAGGCCGACTACTTGACAGCTCCTCTCTTCTTCTGTTCTCTCGCTCTCTCTCGCTCTCATTCTCGTTGTCCTTCTCTGGAGGCTTCTTGAGCACATGTGCCTAATGTTAGCCACTGGCTTCAATCAGGGTCGGGCCGTCTGGAGTCCCCCTGTCGGTGTGGGCGCAGAGAGGGACGATGAGGGCTCCAGGGGTGTTCCAGGCCGCTCTGGGCGCCTCCGGATGGCGTTTTTTTTTCCGGGGCTTCGGATCATCTTCCTCCCCAATTATCTGGCGGCCGCTTCAATTTTGCTGATACGTGGGCCCTGTAGGTCTGGACCGCTTTTTTTTATCCCGAGTCGTTTTGTGACTCTCCCGAGGCCCGGCGAGGGCCCCCAGAGGCCGAAAACTGCAAAAAATCCCGCTGCTCCAAGTTTTTGAGGACGTTGGAACTCTGCCGGACGGGGCTAGGATGAGGATGAATCCGTTCCAGAGGGTTCCGGAACGCACTCAGGAAGCCGCGGCGCCGGAGACGTCTTCCAGATCTCAGAGGTTCTCGATTTATCCTCTCGGGCGAAGAGAACTATACACATGCACCGATCCTGGCAAGGCCCGTCCTTGACCCAGGATCGGTGCATATACCTTCCTGGCCAAGGTAGCGGGCGTATGCACCGATCCTGGGCGCAGCATGGGCCTCGCCAGAATCGGGGTATGTGCATAGTTCTCTTTCCTCGATCCTCACTGTATTTGATCCTCGGCCTGGCTTCGGCTTACTCCGGGTCGGCGGACGCGTCGGGCGAAGCCCCCCTCTGCTGCTTCTCCACGGAGGGGGCGCGAGTGGGTCCTGCACGTCCTGCACGCCGCCCCCGCCTCGCCTCGCCGCCGGTCCGAGGTGGCTCGGGTGCTCTCCCGGGGCCCAGACATCCGGCCGCTCCAACTTTTGTCGGTGCGTGGGCCCCAGATGAGACGGCGAGAACCCACCCCCGCCCCCAGTCCCGACGCCCACCCCCGAGCCCGCGATCCGGGAGGTCGCAACTGGGGGTGGGGGCGGGTTTTCTTTACTCCTGGATCCCGAAAACCCACCCCCACCCCCAGTCCCGACCCCCCGGATCGAGGGTGCGGACATGGGGTCGGGACTGGGGGTGGGGGTGGGTTTTCGCTTTCTCACCAGAGGTCCGGGCTACTTCCCAAGGGGCGGGCTTTTTTTCGTCCCGAGTCGTTGTCTGTCGCCCCTCGAGGCCCAGCGAGGGCCCCTGCAGAGGCCGATCTGCCCCAATCCCGCCGCTCCATGTGTTTTTGTTGGGCGTCGGATCTTTTTGGGGAAGGAGGGAGTCGGGTGCAGCTCCCCCCCACCAGCTCCCGCCTTCCCTCGCCCTGCCCAGACCCCCATCGGGTCAGGAAAAAATCACGACCAGCGTTCTTTTTTTTTTTGTGTGTGTGTGTGTGTTTGTTCTCTCCGGCCCCTGAGGACCGTCAGAAAACGACTCGGGATGAAGATCTAGTCCCGGTGAAAGGGTCGAGATCTCTGGGGGTCGACGTCATTCATGGGGAAAGGGCACGCAGACATGATGAATCGTCGATCCCCAGGAAAATATGGGAAGCGCGGGGGGAGCCGTAAACCCAGAAGCTGTGGGAAAATATGTGGATTCCTGGGATTTGTGTGTGTATTTCTGCTTGCGTGTCCCTGGGCGCCCTCGCCTACGACAGGAATCGCGACGTCGAGGGTCCCTCCCCGCCCTCGCAGCTCCCTCCTTGCCTTC
The DNA here is from genome assembly GCA_963575745.1 of Prorocentrum cordatum. Taxonomy (NCBI): domain Eukaryota; class Dinophyceae; order Prorocentrales; family Prorocentraceae; genus Prorocentrum; species Prorocentrum cordatum. The sequence continues at coordinate 41,431 of CAUYUJ010019542.1, read as the reverse complement.
TCCCGTGCCCCTCCGTCCATCCCCCCCTCCCTCTCGTCCTCTCGCTCCCTCCCCCCTCCCTCTCGCTCCCTCTCGTCCTCTCGCTCCCTCCCCCCTCGCCCCTCCGTCCATCCCCCCCCCCCTCCCTCTCGTCCTTTCTCTCCCCGCGGTGAGGGCAGGCCGGGCGGCAGGGGCGGAAGCGAAGCACAGCTCAATAGACCGGCCAGAGCGAGGGAGCGGCCGGAGCGAGAGGGAGAGAGAGAGAGAGAGACCGGGAGCTCGCGGCCCTCGCTGCGCACGGAGGCAGCGGGGCAGGGGCACGGTGCCGACGGGCCGGGGGGGGCGCCCGTGAGCGCACGCTCCTCTCAGCAGCAGCCTCGCCACGTCGATCGCAAGGGGCGCTGCTGGGCGCGGCGGTGCGGCCGTGCGGGCCGGTGCGCTGATGTGCAGGGGGGGCCCCTGCCAAGAAGCACCCTGCTTGCCTCCAGGGCTCGGCCACGCGCAGAGGGGGGGTAGGCCGGTAGGGGGAGGGGGGAGGCTTCTCAGAGGCACTCCTGCTTCTTAGGAGGCGCGGGCCTTCTAAGAAGCAGCCTGCTACTAAGAAGCCTTCCCCCCCCCTACCCCCCTCTGAGCGCCGCCAAGTGGGGGCCCATGCCAAGAAGCACCCTGCTTGCCTCCAGGGTGCCCCGGGTTTTTGGGGTTTCGAAGGTTTTGCTGTACAAGGCGTGACGTTCCCACACCAAGAATCAATGGACGCCCTGAGGTCTCAGGGTTAGATTTCTTGAGGAAGGCTTCTTCTGGACTCGCCTCCACAGCACGTATGTGGCAATTCGGACTGATAGACGGAAGCAGGCCCGAGAGAGGGAGACGAGAGGTGGGCAATGACAAGCAGGGATGACCCTTCCAGCAAATCCCAAGCCTGCACGATGCCTTGGGACAGCTGGTCTCCCTCTCTTGGCGCCTCCCCTCCCTTCCCCTTCTTGCCTCTCCCTCCCTCCACTCCTCCACTCACTCCAGCCCGCCTCCTCCTCTGCCTCATGTGTTTTCTCATCCCTTCATGTCCCTCCCTCCTCATCCTCCTTTCCCCTCCCAGTTCCCCCTTGCGGCCACCCTCATCCCTGTCACCTCTTTTTTCTCTTCAATTCGACAGCTATTATTTTGCCCAGAAAGCTCTGCAGTAGGTTTACAAGTGTTTGTTTGATAGGTTCGTTGTACTGCGTTATCGGATTGCCATCAGACTGTCAGAAGCAGCTCGAGGAACATTCATCCATTATTCACCCTGGTAGCGGAGCCAGAGTGTCCACGCTGGCTCCCTGCATCAACATCGGTACACCTTTGGTAGTCATCAAGAGATCGAGGTCCACCAGTTGAACAAGACGCGTATGAACCAGAAGAGGAAGAGGGTACAAGGCATGCGCCGTGGCGAGCCACTAGGAAATTAAGACGTCATGTATGTCATTATCTTCCTCCACTCTCTGTGTGTCCTTCAGGCGCTGCCGCCTTTAGGAGGTCACTGGTCACTGCCGCCTTTTCTACAATTGTTCTGGTCACTGACGCATCCTGGAAGTATTCCGTGGCCCACGTCTTTTGCCATTGCATCGATATGTTGATGCACTCCATGTTTGGTTTGGTTTGCTGTTTTCGTAGCCCGCAACCGAACTAACGGCCAGCAGGCAGCAACAACCTGCGAGCGTGCACCCACGAGCAACGGCCGATCCGCTGCCCCTCCCAGGGCGGCGCCGAACGCATGCCCGCGCGCCGCGCCGCCGCATCAGCTTCCATCCCGCCCCGCCTTGGGGGCAAGCACCCATCGGCGTGAGGCTGGGACGCGGTCGATGCTGAGGAGGAGGAGGAGGAGGAGGAGGAGGAGGAGGAGGAGGAGGAAGGGAGGAGGAGGAAGAGAAATAGGAGGATGATGATGATGAGGAGGAGGAGGCGGAGGAGCAGGACGAGGAGGACGAGGAGGAGGAGGAGGAGGAGGGGGAATAGGACCAGGAAGTTGAGAGGCAGCAGGCGGAGGGAAGAGGGGGAGGAGGAGGGGGAGGAGGAGGGGGAGGAGGGGGAGGAGGAGGGGGGGAGGAGGGGGAGAGGAGGAGGAGGGAGGAGGAGGAGGAGGAGGAGGAGGAGGAGGAGGACCGTCATTGGATTGGTCACATACAGCGTACCGCCTATAGGCCAGCCTTCGACCTCACAGGCCAGCCTACCAGACCGCACGCAGTTGACCTATCCTTGCTCCCCCTCCGCGTACCTGCCCCCGCACTCCTGATATAGATACGATGGCGGTGGCCCCATCCACCTAGAAACCCAGTAACGGGTTCAGTATTGGCTAAAAGAGCAGGCATCTTGTTGGCAAGAGGGACTGCACAACGCATATTACGGCATTTGTTCACGCAGGTTGCCAAGTTGCACACATTGGGAAGAGTCACTTTCCCCATTTTCTAAGATATCCCTCTGTGCATGGCTGGGGCCTTACACTTTGAATTGTCCAGCCTTACCGTCATGCGAAGCTCGGGAGAGATTTGCGTACAGGATCCTTGTTTTTCCCGCTCCACAACCTAGACACGTGAGCAGTCTGCCCGCGCTCCATTTGTGGAGTACTCATTGCGTGCATCCTTTGCAGCAGTCATTCTGCTAGCAGTGCACTCGCGCACCCTAGGGCAGCATCCCAATAACTGCTGCAGCTACTGTGCTTTTCTTGCACCGGGCCCGCTTCGCAGACCAGCCTCAGCAGCACGTGGCCACTCGAAGCAGTTGGTACCCATTTCTTACCGATGTGTTCCCCGGCGCTTGTTTCGGACATCACAGAGGTACATGCTTTAACCATACCCTATGCGCCAGTTTTATTGCTCTCTGTTTGTCCTGTTTGCTGACCAGTCTTGCTCAAATTACGATGGCTCCCGGCACGTTGGCTCACGGCACGTTGGCTCAAGCTGCTCCGATCAGCGATAGTTCCGATCACAGCTGCTGTAACTCACTTTGACTTTCGGACTTTCGGATTTCCCTTAAGGAACTCCCGAAACGGTTTAGAACATTCTTCTTGGTCTCACTCGGAGAGCGCGCTACATGTGAGGAAAGATGGCGGCCAATGATCGTAAGGGGTCGGCTCCGGCCGGGAGCGCTTCTTCACCACAGGACAACAAAAAATGAAGCCAAAAAGCGTGACCAAGGAACATAATATCGACGAAATGTACGAGGTTGTCATGGGTAGGAAGATTGATATGGCTCAAACCCGTTTGTTTGCGCAAACAGCCGCCACCACGGCGGAGATGGCAATGGAGAAGATCACAAGTATGAAAATGGACGTCGACGAGCCGAAGAGCAGGGACTATATCATCAAGAAGGATATCACGGACATCCAAGAGACCTTGAAGTCGTTGAGTAGCGAATCCCGTATCCCACGGCGCGAACCTCCTCCACAACCGGAGTCGGAAGAAATATCCAAACAGGTCTTAGCATTTGGTTTTGCGGAGCGTGCCGAAGCCAAGCAAATCATAAAGGATGTGGAAGGTATGTTCAAACAGTTGTTGGAGGATGGACACGCAGCGGCAATCACACCCCCTACAGGTCCTTTCCAAACTAGGTTGATTACGTTCCCCACGCTGGCAAAGAAGATCAAGTGTTATGAACAAGTACGGGATACAGAGAACAAGGAAAACACGTTTGGTGACATATTTCTCATTTAAATAATTGGCCAGGGACCTCAGGGCGAAAGAAATGAAGCTGGGATATACAAAACATTACCATGCCGATATCATGGACGACGAGGAGGTCAAGATCACCTGGCCCAAGAACATGGTCATCGTTAACGACGCGGCCGGCACAGAGCGCAACATTGGCTTGGCATGGTGAGGGCGGGGAGTGGCACGCGACAGCTACAGGCAAAAGGGTGCAGAAAGAGGTCGACGAGTCCATGGAGAAGCGGTGGAAAAAAGTATCACCGGAGCCTGATACCGACAGCGAGTGACCAGTGCATGGAGGAGGTGATGGGCGCGCGGGAACCCCCATGCAAGGCGCCAATGCAAGCGCGTGGGGGGGGAGAGAAATGCGCAAATGCAGAGGGTGATTATCCAATGCTATCGTTGCGGAGTTTTGGCGATGAGAATGCTTATGTAAAGCCCCCAGGGAATGCCGAAATCAAACGTGCAGCATTGAGAGTTGCATATTGGAGCGCAGCGGGCATGAGCGAAGATTATTTCCACGATTGCCTGGCGAATGTAAACGATCTGGAGATATCGGGGCGCTGCGTTGGCGCAGGGGTGCCGGCGAAACGCAAGCGACAGAGTCGACGAAGCTATCGCTGTACATTCGCGGCGCGCGGGGGCGAAAAGGTAATGGGATGAAAGCGCAGGCATTCTAATTCGCAGGAGATGGGCCGCGCGCTTCGCAGGCTTCGTCGCGGCGGGCGACGGAGGAGTTGCGCGCAGACCTGGATGCAAAGAAAGGCAATTGGAGAAGAGCGTCGGCTCACTTACCGCGCGCGGGTCGCTCAGACATGGGGCGCGAGTTATTGCGGGGGCATTTGCGGCTGGCCCCCCCCCGAAACACGGCGCGCAGGCAGCGCGTTGTTGGCGCGGGTGTTGATGCAGAGACTGGGTGGGCAAGCGACGAAGACGACCACGAGTGCATTGGCATGTTTGGCTTGGGGCGCGGGCGAGCAGAGGGGGTCGCTTCTTGGCGCGGGCGGCGCCGCGAAAGTTTACGATCGCAAACGCAATGGTTCGAAGCAGGCTGGGGGGCGCATGGGCGCGCAAATCGTGGAGCACAGGGGGCATGAGGCACGATCGACTACATATTGAAAGATAGGCGCCTCAAGACAGAATTGCAGAATTCAGATGCGATTCCAGGTGTGGCGCATGGACACTGGCTAGGAGTAGATGGAAAAGGACAAAACGATGGATGCCGGCGAAAGGGGAAGTGGGTGGAAGTTCACTGCCAGCAAGGAGGCATACCATCCGGCCCAATCGAAGCCTTTGCGCGCGAGCCCAAAGGATGTCGCAGCAGTGGCGGAGGCGCTCTTGCAATGTGCTCACGAACGCGGCGCAGCGCCCGGAGGGCGAAAGGAGGGCGAGACGCCCGATCAGAAAATTATGAAACTCTGGGAATAAAGAAACAAGGCTGCCATCAAATACGAGAGGGAAAATGGGCGCTCAGCTTGAACAGGGCGACCCGGGACAAGATGCGGAAGAAGCACCGCGAGCAGCTGGGCCAGTTGATCGTCAAAGGTGCGGCCACGAAGTAGCCCGAGCTCCAAGCAGAACAAACGAAGTCGCGTCGCTAGCGCGCAAGATGCCAGCGGCCAAATGCAGTCAAGAAGGGAAGAGATAGCTGACTGTTCTGTCTTATTTTACAGGTCTTGATCTAATTCTCCGCTGGAAGGGGCCCCGGGCAGCCAGGCCGAGCACGAATATATCGGCAGCTGACTTAAAAGACGACGCGGTTTGGTGCATTTCTCGAATGAAGCGGACCAAAGCCTGCGCAGCAGACGGCGTGGTTGCGGAAATGTCGAGAGAGGGCGGGAACGACGTGATAGAAGCCGTCGCGGACGCGTCTGCCGACCTGATGAACGGCGCTTTTCGGGCCCCAGACTCGCGGCGCACTCCCAAAATCATTGTCTTGGTCATTGAAGCGAAGCCACGCTCCCAAATAATTGCAGGCCGATCGCGATCATCCCAGTTGCGAGTAAATCGCGCAGCAATGCGCTCTTGAGGCGGATGGGGCATATCTTGGAAAGCTTGGAAAATACCCGAGGAAGTTGGTTTTTGCGCAGGATATGGACGCGGTGATCTCGCACATTGCATGCGCGTGGCCAGCGAGAAAAGCATCGGGCGGGGGAAACACCATGCGTTACCCCCATAGTTTGGGGAAGGGCGTTCGGCAAGATCATACGTGCAGCTGCGTTGGCTGGCATTCAAGAAGCTGACGTCGGCGAACGCATTTTGCGGGCAATGGGGGATTCGCATCGGGGCCAGCGGGCGTGCGCCCAGCTAGATCCAAACACACGAAGCACATACTTCGATGGGATCCGCGGCGCTCGGCGTGGAGACCCCATGTCGCCGGCGTTATTTTCAATCGCAGCCAGAGCGACTTCTGCGAGAAAGCTCCCTGACCTACGCTACGTTTGCAGATGACACTACACTGGTGGCAATGTCCAGGTTGGCACTGGCGCGCATGCTGGCGTCGATCAGGGACGAGCTCGCAAACGTTGTTATATATATATTAAAAAGTTGTGCCACCAAACCAGAAGGTGCTATTCGCGGGGTGTGAGTATCCATCGGCAAGCTGTAACTTTGGTTGTAAAGTACTGGGTGATACAATCACAGTTGTCGGTGCTTCGTCGACAGATTATGATTCGAGAGTACGGTCTGAATGCGCAACGTTCCCCAGCCTTCCAGAAGCCTTTGATGAAAGAGGACAGCTCTGAATCAACAAGATTTCAGTTGTTCGACACGACCGTGCCCAAGGCTCACAGTCAAACGAAAACGCAAATTGAGAAACACGCACCGGCGCATGCTTCGACGGATGGCTGGGCCTGTCAGGCGTCCAGACGAAGAGTATTTTCCGCAGGTTCGGAAAGCGACACATGTCGCGGAAGCTAAAGCGCGGAAAGAGTGAGTGTCATGTCGGGTTGAATCATCGTTAAAATCTAAGTGGATATGGGAGGGGAAGATCATCTGCATGCCAGCTGACCCGCGGGCCAAACGGATTACGCAATGGAGGGGCCAGAGGTGGTGGGAAGAGCCATCGAGGGGAACAGTCGGGTGCCCAACTCGCTCCTAAACGGGGCGGCTCAGCAGATGGGAAGACGAGCTTGTATCGTGCGCAAAACATGTCAGTTGGGGTTCTTGGGCGGCAGCGGCATCAAATCAGTCAGCGTTGCAAGAGAGCGAGCAGTATTTTATACAGTGCGCGTGGCGCTGAGCGAGGCTTCCATTTTCCAATTCCGTTTCCAGTGGCCTTTGTAGAAGGCCTGAAGGCCTGCGTGGTACAGGCGCGCCTGTTTCCCTTGCAGGGGCGCTGGGCTTCCTGGCGATGGCGGATCGTTCGGTCGTTCCTTAGTTCTTGTTTGGATTACGTGGCCAGTCGCGTGTCACAGGCCAGCCGAGCAAAGACCACCTGCACAGCGATTGCTTCATTCCAGTCCTCACTTGGGTCCTTCAGGGGGAGATGACCTCAGCAGGCGTACTGTCCGCACGCACTGCGCTTGCAGATGAGGCCGACAAGGGTTGCACTCACTCTGGAGGGAGGTGGGTCCGGCTCGGGGGTGAAGAGAGGTGGCGGAGGAGGAAGCATGTCTTTGGTAGCCACCAGACGCCACCTTTCCACACGCAGCTCCTCCATGTTATTCCCTACCCGGCCTTATTATCTCTAGTACCGAGCCTGCTGGGAACATCACGACCTGTTTTTTCTCTTGCTCACTGTAGCCGCCTGCTTAGATGGTACATGTTCTGGAAAAAAAGGATGGGGTTAGGTGGGGTTGGGGATGCTGGGATGGAGTTGCTTACGGTTCGGGGTCAATCTTCAACCCTGGACAGCAACCCTCGAATTGTCACAGTCAATTTGTCGGTCTCGCACTCTTTTATTGTTAATTGCTTACCATCCGAAGAGGCACGACCTACAACAAAATGGGGTGTCGGTCATACCCACTGGGGGTACTTGTTTACTAAGGTTGGTGCCTCCCTCGAGGACCTGGCGGGCGCCTTCTTTTTGTTACTATAGTTTGCCCCGTCTTTGACTATTTATTTTTCCGCGGCGCCAGCCAAGTACGTCCTTTACCCGCGTTGCACTCTATTTTTGCACTCAAGAACGCCACAGGCATGGGATTCAGGTGTGGTCAACATAAAAGGGAGGAAGGGGGAAGAGAAGGAGGATAATGAGGATAGGGAGGTGCGACACGGAGGAGTTACTTCTAAGGAATAGAGATAGAGGAACAGGAGGAGGACGATAGGCAGGAGAAGGAGGAGGAGGAGGAGGGGGAGGAGGAGGAGGATAGGGAGGAGGAGGAAGAGGTGCAGGAGGAGGCGCATGGGGAGCTTGCCCAACCTTTTGTCCCCCGCCCTCGCTCTCGCCACGGGCGCCCCCCCCGCCTCTTCCAGGCAAGGCGGCGGGCGCCAAGAAGGGGGCCGACCAGGACTTGGACCGGGCATTGGCAGTCTCGGAAGACGGCGCGGTGACCACACCTCATGGGCAACATTAGGGGGGGATGGGCTCAGAGGGGAACGTTTCGGAAGTTCTAGGTTCGAGGTTTTCGGACACCATCGTAGGTTCTCGTTGGTTTTCCAGCTTCTGAGTGCATTTCAGCGGCTCCGCTTCGCCGTCGTTTCGGCGGTGCCCGGATTGTCCCTAACGGTCGCTGCAGGTTCGAGTTGTAACCCTGAGACCACCAGGGGATAGGCTCAGGGGGGGACGCATGGACCCCCCAATTGTCCATGCATCGCCTATAAGGGCCTGACATCCCACCCCGCCCAGGAGCGTGTGACACTACGCTACTGGGGGCATATCAGCGGTGCATCATCGATTCAAGCTCGATGCTTCCCCCCCTGAGCTGGTCCCGCCCAACGTTGGCCCTCAACTGTCGGGTGAGTCTGAGGAGATTTCATCGCTCCCCGAGGATTCGAGGGAACGAACGCACAGATGAAGGCACGTGAATTGGCGACGGGTCCCGCTCACATGCGAAATCGGCGCGTTCTGTCGCCAAGTGAGGCGGCAGTGGCTGTTTATTTCCCCACCCCACATCCAAAGATAGGAAAGAGCGCGCCCGCAACGCTGGGAATACGGAAAGGGGGGTCCCAGCTTCAAGCTACCTCCCCCCCCTCCCTTCCAAAGGAGGGGGGGGCTTCCGAAGCTACCCCCCCCTCCCTTCTGTAAGGGTTTCGAAGCTAGGGGTGCCCTGGCTAAAGGGGGGGGGCTTCGAAGCTATCCCCCCCCTCCCTCCCTTTTCCGGAGCAGAAGGTGAGCCCGGGCTTCCCTTTCAAAGGGGGGGGGCTTCGGAAGCTACCCCCCTTCCTTTTTTTTCTGGTCTGGGCACAGGAGGGGGCGGCTTCAAGCTACCCCCCGCCCCCCTCCTTTGCAAAGGGGTGGGGGACTTCCGAAGCTACCTACCCCCCCTCCTTTCCGGGGCTCTGGCACAGAGGCGGAATCCCTGACGACAGGTGCGCACCGCAGCGTTAGAGAACGCATTGGAGAACAAAGTCGACCCCTGGTTCGTTTTCTCGTGTTCTGGTTTTCTCGGCCCCTGGTTCGTAGTCTCCTCTTATCGGGCCCTGATTCCTTTTATCATGTTCTCGTTTTCTCGGCCCCTGGTTCGTTCTCTTGTTTTCTCGGCCCCTGGGTCGTGGTTATGTTTTCTCGGACGCTGGGTAGTATTCTCGTTTTCTCGTTGTCTCGGCCCTAGGCCGGGTGGCGGTCTCGTTTTCTCTGACCCTGGTTCGTGTTCTCGTTTTCTCGTTTTCTCTGCGCCTGGGTCGTGGTCCAGTTTTCTCGGACCCTGCTTTGTTTTCTCGTTTTCTCGAGCCCTGGGTCGTGGTTTTGTTTTCTCGGACCCTGGTTTGTTTTCTCGTTTTCTCGTTTTCTCGGCCCCCGGCCGGGTGGTAGTCTCGTTTTCTCTGACCTTGCTTCGTTTTCTCGTTTCTTCGTTTTCTCGGCCCTTGGGTCGTGGTCTCGTTTTCTCGAGCCAAGCGTTTTCAGGTGATCTCGGCCCTTGGGCCGTGGTTTCCTCGGACAATGGTTCGTTTTCTCGTTTTCTCGTTTTCTCTGCGCCTGGGTCGTGGGTCGTTTTCGCGTTTTCTCATTTCCTCGGCCCCTGGGTCGTGGTCTCGTTTTCTCGGGGCCTGGTTCGTTTTCTCGTTTTTTGTTTTCTCGGCCCCTGTGTCGTGGTCTCGTTTTCTCTGACCCTAGTTCGTGTTCTCGTTTCTTGTTTTCTCGACCCCTTGTTCGTAGTCTCGTTTTCTCGGGCCCTGATTCCTTCCATCGTTTTCTCGTTTTCTCGGCCCCTGGGTCGTGGTCGTGTTTTCTTGGACCCTGGTTCATTTTCGCGTTTTCTGTGCCCTTGGGTCGTGGTCTCGTTTGCTCGGGCTTTGGTTCGTGTTCTCGGGTTCTCGGCCCCTGGGTCTTGGTGTCGTATTCTCTGACCCTGGTTCGTTGTTTCGTTTTCTCGTTTTCTCTGCATTTATTTGTTTTGTGTTGTTTTTTGGGGCCCTGGTTCGTGATCTCGTTTTCTTGGTTTCTCGGCCCCTGGGTCGTGGTGTCATTTTCCATCGGACCCTTGTTAGTTTTCTCGTTTTCTCGTGTTCTCAGCCCGTGGTTTCTCAGCCCCTGTTTTCTCGTGTTCCCTTTATCTCGCTTTCTCGTTTTCTCGGCTCCTGGGTCGTGGTCTCGTTTTCTCGGCCCCTGGTTCGCGATCTCGTTTTCTCTGACCCTGGGTCGTGGTCTCGTTTTCTCTGACCCTGGTTAGTTTTCTCGTTTTCTCGGCCCCTGTATCGTGGTCCCGTTTTCTCGGACCCTGGTTCGGTTGCTCGTGTTATCCGTTTCTCGGCCCATGGATTGTGGTTTGTTTTCTCTGACCTTGGTTCGTTTTCTCGTTCTCTCGGTCCCTGGGTCGTGGTCTCGTTTTCTCGGGCGCTGGTGGGCTTTCTCGTTTTCTCGTTGTCTCGGCGCCTGGGTCGTGGTCTCGGTTCGGGCCCCGGTTCGTTTTCTCGTTTTCTTTGCTCTTGGGTTTTTGTTTCGTTTTCTTTGCCCCTGTTTCGTTGTCCCGTTTTCTCGTTTTCTCGGCCCTTGTGTCGTGGTTTGGTTTTCTCTGACCCTGATTCGCTGTCTTCTCTTCTTGTTTTATCGTTCCCTGGGTCGTGGTCTCGTTTTCTCTGGCCCTGGTTCGTTTTCTCCTGTTCTTGTTTTCTCGGCCCCTTGGTCGTGGTCCAGTTTTCTCGGACCCTGGTTTATTTTATCGTTTTCGCGTTTTCTCTGCCCCTTGGTCGTGGTTTCGTTTTCTCGGACCCCGTTTCGTTTTTTCGTTTTCTCGTTTTCTCGGCTCCTGGGTCGTGGTCTCGTTTTCTCGGGCCCTGGTTCGTGATCCGGTGTTCTCTGACCCTGGGTTGTGGTTTTGTTTTCTCGGGCCATGGTTCGTTTTCTCGTTTCCTCGGCCCCTTTCTCGGACGCTGGGTAGTATTCTCGTTTTCTCGTTGTCTCGGCCCCTGGGCGTCGTCTCGTTTTCTCTGACCCTGGTTCGTGTTCTCGTTTCTTGTTTTCTCGGCCCCATGGGCTGTGGTCTCGTTTGCTCGGACTTTGGTGTGTTTTATCGTCTCCTCGTTTTCTCGGCCCCTGGGTCGTAGTCTCGCGTTCTCCTACCATGATTCCTTGTATCGTTTTCTCGGTCTCTGGGTTGTGGTCTCGGTTTCTAGGACCGATCTTTGCGTTTTTTCGGGCCTGGGTCGTGGTCTCGTTTGCTCGGACCTTGGTTTGTTTTATCGTTTTTTCGTGTTCTCGGCCCCTGGGTCGTTATCTCGTTTTCCTTGTCCCTGGTTCATTGCCTCGTTGTCTCGTTTTCTCGGCTTCTGGGTTTTTGTTTCGTTTTCTCTGGCCCTGGTTCCTGATTTCGTTTTTTCGTGTTCTCGGCCGTTGGGTCGTGTTCTCGCTTTCTCGGGCCCTGGTTCGTTGTCTCGTTTTCTCGGTCCCTGGGTCGTGGTTTCGTTTTCTCGGGCACCGATTTGTTTTCTCGTTGTCTCGTTTTGTCGGCCCCTGGGTCGTGGTCCCGTTTTATCGGGCCCTGGTTCGTTTTCGCGTTTTCTCAGCCCTGGGTTGTGGTCTCGTTTTGTGGACCCTGGCTCTTATTTTGGGACCCTGGTTCGTTTTCTCGTTTTCTCGGCCCCTGGGCCGTGGTCTCGTTTTCTCGGACCCTGGTTCGTTTTCTCGTTTTCTCAGCCCCTTGGTCGTGATTTCGTTTTCTCTGACCCTGGGTCGGCGTCGTCGTCGGTCGTCGGTCGCGCGTCGTCCGTCGTCCGTCGCGGTCTTCGCATGACCTCGTCCTCGTCGTGACGATCACGACGTTGTCATACGAAGTCGGCGACAATGACGGCGACGGCGGAGACAACGACGACGAGGACGACGACGGCGTCGTACGAACACGTCGATCGACGGCAACGGCATCGACGACGGCGACGGGTGAGGATCGTCCGGCAGGGGGAGTTCTAGGGAAGGGGGTGGTAGCTAAGCCGCCCCTTCCCTTTTGGAAAGGGGAGGAGGGGAGGGGGGGAAAAATGGAGGGAAGGGAGGGGGGGCTTCCCGCAGAGTGGGGTCGAAGGAGGGGGGGGGGGGTAGCTAAGCCCCCCTTCCCTTTTCGTGAGGGGGGGGGAGGAGTTTCCTGGGTGCCGAAAGGGGGGAGGGTGGGGTGGCCCCCCCTTTGGAACCGAAGGGGGGAAGGGGGGGTAGCTTCTGGCAGGAGGGGGGTCAAGGGGAGGGGGGGGTGGCTAAGCCCCCTTTCCTTTTCGTAACGGGGGGAGGGGGGGGTAGCTTCCCGGGTGCCGCTCCAGCGGGAGCACCATGTTGGAACACCGAAGCAATCGGATCGGAAATAACAGATCGTCAAGACCAACCTTTGAAATCCTGTGCGTATACGCGGAGTGGGCCGACCATCCTCCGGACAGACTCAGGGGAGAGTGGAGAGTAGCATTCATTAGGTGAGGTTGTAGAGTGAGAGGCCGGAGGCAGGTAGGAGAGCGAGGGGGGGCAGGAGGGAGGAGAGGGGCGAGGGGGACCCTCCCTGGAAGAGGCCGAATGAAGGGACATCGGAGGAGGAGGAGGAGGAGGAGGAGGAGGAGGAGGAGGAGGAGGAGGCGCAGCAGCATCAGTAGGGTTTTACGGTGAAGGTGGGGAGGAGAAGGATGAGGGTGATGAGACAGAGGGGTCCCATTCAGTTCAGAGGAGGGATCCGGCAGGACAGCACGGACAAGGCGAAGATGTGGAGCGCCGATGGCAAGGTACAGTGGCAGTGAGCGCATTTCCTGCTGTTCGGCTCGCTGCTATTGTTATTGCTGTTGCTGCTGTCCTTTCTCCTTCAGCTCCACCTTCCGCCCCTCCTTCGCCCCCTAGCTTCCGTTTCTCGAAGGAGAAGTTGTTCGCCATCGTGGACCCCAAGCAGTTTGCTTCTAGCAGCATATGGTGTGCAGGCGATGTGGATCAATGTATGTGGTGCAGTCCATGTGGTGTAATATATGTTGCGCAAACGATGTCATGCAATATACGAGGAGCAATCTATGCAATGCAATCTATGTGGTGCAATCTATGTGGTGCAATCCACTCTGCTGAACTTGAAGTCGTCATCTTCACTGCTCGCGCAAACATCCCACCCACCCACCCGCAACTTGATTTGCAAAACCTGTTAAGACCGACTACGACGACGCCGCCGACAACGACTACGACGACACCGACAACGTCTCCGACGACTTCGACGACGACAACGACGCCGACGACGACGAAGAAGACAACGACGACGACGACGCCAACGAAGGCGACGACGAGGGAGGAGGAAGGACGACGACGGCGACAACGACGACAACGACAACAACGACGAGGGAGGAGGGAGGACGGCGACGACGCGAACGACGACGAAGGAGGAAGGACGGCGACGCCGACGACGACAACGACGAGGGAGGAGGGAAGGCGACGACGACAACGACGAAGACGACGGCGACGAAATAGGAGGGACGACGACGAGACGCCGACGACGGACGACGACGACGTGGGAGGAGGAGGAAGGACGACCACGGCGACAACGACGACGGAAACGACCACGACGCCAAAGAGGACGACGACGACGAAGACGAGGAACGACAGAGGACGACGTAGGCGACGACGACGACGACAACGACGCGGGAGGAGGGACGACGGCGACGACGACGACGACGACGCAAGAGCGCGCGCGCACGCTTTTGTTGAACATCCGTGTTGCGAAACCTTGTGTTTTTGTAGGTTTTTTGGACACGATTTTGAAATCTTTCCGAAACCGATTGGTTTGTAAGGTTTTCGGCATACGCGCGCGCGACGCGCGCGTCTGCACTTCGTTCAATTTGTTGCAGGGGATTCTCGCGACGGCACACGCGCAAGGGCGTTCAACATATTTCGACATGCGCGCGCGCGAAGCCCGTTTGGTAGCATGTTGTGAATACTTGAACAATCCATGGTTTTCTCAAGATTTCGCAAGAGCTCGCGCGGAAGTTTTTTTAGCAAATCAGTGTTGCGAAACCCTGTGTTTTTGTATGTGTTTTGGGGAACTCGATTGCGAAATCCTTCCCGCACCGAAGGTTTTTGAAGGATTTCGGCATGCGCGCGCGACGACGCGCGCGTGTGCATTTCGTCTCTTTTGTTGCAAGGGATTCGTGACAAACGTGCTATGTTAGAACAAACAATGTCATCGCATAGTGTTTCTTTTACCAGGGAACCTCAGGGGGAGACCCGGTTTGGCTGGGATGATGCGATTTCATATTAGGATGGGCGAGTGTGCAGACTATATATCTGAGATCATACGATCCCAGGGGGAGCTGATAAGTCCGGGGGGTAGAGTCTATTCTCTTTTTAGAAAGGAGAATTCATTTCTGTTCGCAGTGAGTTGTCCACTCCACTGCTCGCGCAAACATCCCACCCACCCACCCACCCGCAACTTGGTTTGCAAAAGCTCTTAAGACCGTGACGGTGGGTACCAAATTGCACTTGGCAACAACAGCGACGCCGACGACGACAGCGACAACGACGATGACGACGCCGCCGACAACGATTACGACGACACCGACGACGTCTCCAACGACTTCGACGACGCCGACAACGACGACGACGACGACGACACCGACGACGACGACACCGACGCCGACGACGACGACGATGACAACGACGACGACGATGACGACGCCGACGACGACGATAACGACGACACCGACGACGACGACGCCAACGACGCCGACGACGACGACGACGACGACGGCGGTGGCGACGACGACGACGCCGACGTCGACGACGACGAAGACGACACCGACGCCGACGACGACGAAGACGACGACGACGTCGCCAACGAAGACAACGAGGAAGGAGGGAGGACGACGACGGCGACAACGACGACAACGACGAGGGAGGGGTGAGGACGACGACGACGCGAACGACGAAGAAGGAGGAAGGACGACGACGCCGACGACGGCAACGACGAGGGAGCAAGGACGACGACGCCGACGACGGCAACGACGAGGGAGGAGGGAAGACGATGCCGACGACGACGACGACGACGACGATGACGACGGCGACGAAATAGGAGGGACGACGACGAGACGCCGACGACGGACGACGACGACGACGAGGGAGGAGGAGGAAAGACGACCACGGCGACAACGACGACGGAACCGACCACGACGCCAAAGAGGACGACCACGACGAACACGAGGAAAGACAGAGGACGACGTAGGCGACGACGACGACGACAACGACGCGGGAGGAGGGAGGGCGGACGACGACGACGACGACGACGACGCAAGAGCGCAGGCGCACGCTTTTGTTGAACATCCGTGTTGCGAAACCTTGCGTTTTTTGTATGTTTTTTGGACACACGATTTTGAAATACTTCCGAAACCCATGGGTTTTGAAGGTTTTCGGCGTACGCGCGCGACGACGCGCGCGTCTGCACTTCGTTTAATTTTTTGCAGGGGATTCTCGCGACGGCACGCGCGCAAAGGGCGTTCGACAGGTTTCGACACGCGCGCGCGCGCGAAGCCCGCCTGGTAGCATTTTGTGAACATGTTGGAAGACCATGGTTGTCTTAAGATTTCGCAAGAGCTTTCGCGGAAACTTGTTTCGCAACTTTGTGTTGCGAAACCCTGTGCTTTTGCATGTTTTTTGGAAGTTCGATTGCGAAATCTTTCCCGCGCCGAAGGTTTTTGAAGGTTTTCGGCATGCGCGCGCGACGGCGCGCGCGTGTGCACTTCGTCTCATTTGTTGCAAGGGGTTTGTGAAAAGTGTTATGTTGGAACAAAAAGGTCACCGCATAGTGTTTTTTTTACAAGGGAACCTCAGGGGGGAAACCGGTCCGGCTGGGATGGTATGATTTCATATTCCTGAAATACATATCTATATATATATATATATATATATATATATATGAAATCATACGATCCCAGGGGGAGCCGATAAGTCCGGGGGGGTATAATCTATTTATTCTCGTTTAAAAAAGGAGGCTTGCATTTTACTCATGATTAGACGCATCCCACGCTCTTGCAAACATCCCACCCACCCACCCGCAACTTGGTTTGCAAAACCTCTCAAGACCGACGACAACGAGTACGACGACACCGACGACGTCACCGACGACTTCGACGACGACAACGACGCCGACGACGACGACGAAGACGACGACGCCAACGAAGACGACGACGAGGGAGGAGGAAGGACGGCGACGGCGACAACGACGACAACGACGAGGGAGGAAGGAGGACGGCGACGACGCGAACGACGAAAAAGGAGGAAGGACGGCGACGCCGACGACGACAACGACGAGGGAGGAGGGAAGGCGACGACGACAACGACGTCGGCGACGACGACGGCGACGAAATTGGAGGGACAACGACGAGACGCGGACGACGGACGACGACGACGACGACGAGGGAGGAGGAGGAAGGAGGACCACGGCGACAACGACGACGGAAACGACCACGACGCCACAAAGGACGACGACGACGAACACGAGGAAAGACGGAGGACGACGTAGGCGATGACGACGACGACGACGCGGGAGGAGGGAGGACGGCGACGACGACGACGACGACGCAAGAGCGCGCGCGCGCACTTTTTTGTTGAAAATCCGTGTTGCGAAGCCTTGTGTTTTCTTATAAGTTTTTTGGACACACGATTTTGAAACCCTTATGAAACTCATGGGTTTTGAAGGTTTTTTGCATCTGCGCGCGACGATGCGCGCGTCTGTACTTCGTTCCTTTTTTTGCAGAGGATTCTAGCGACGGCACACGCGCAAGGGCGTTCGACAGATTTCGACATGCGCGCGCGCGAAGCCCGTTTAATAGCATGTTGTGAAAATGTGGAAAACCCATGGTTTTCTTAAGATTTGGCCAGAGCTCGCGCGGAAGCTTGTTTAGCAAATCAGTGTTGCGAAACCATGTGTTTTTGTATGTTTTGGGGGAATTCGATTGCGGAATCCGTCCGGCACCTAAGGTTTTTGGAGGATTTCGGCATGCGCGCGCGACGACGCGCGCGTGTGCACTTCGTCCCATTTGTTGCAAGCGATTTGTGAACAAGTGCTATGTTAGAACAAAAGTTGTCACCGCATAGTATTTTTTATACAAAGGGAACCGCAGGGGGGGGGGGATACCGGCTGTCTTGGGACATATCGATTTCTTATTTAGGATGGACATGTGGTCCGAATCATATGTCATTTACAGACCCGAAAGGTGGACCGATAACGCTGGGGGGTGGGGGAGAGTCTATTCTGTTTTTAGTAATTTTTGTTTGCAGTGAGTTGTCCACTCCACTGCTCGCGCAAACATCCCACCCACCCACCCGCAACTTGGTTTGCAAAATCTCTTAAGACCGTGACGGTGGGTACCACATGGCACTTGGCAACGACAGCGACGCCGACCACGACAGCGACAACGACGACGACGCCGCCGACAACGACTACAACGACACCAACGACGTCTCCAACGACTTCGACGTCGCCGACAACAACAACGACGACGACGACGACACCGACGCAGACGACGACGACGACGACGATGACGATGACAACGACGATGACAACACCGACGACGACGACAACAGCGACACCGACGACGATGACGACGTCAACGACGCCGACGACGACAACGGCAGCGACGACGACGATGCCGACATCGACGACGGCGAAGATCACGACGACGCCGACGCCGACGACGACGATGAAGACGACGACGACGTTGCCAACGAAGACGAGGACGAGGGAGGAGGGAGGACGACGACGGCGACAACGACGACAACGACAACGACGACGGAGGAGGGAGGACGGCGACGACGCGAACGACGAAGAAGAAGGAAGGACGGCGACGCTGATGATGATAACGGCAAGGGAAGAGGGAAGACGATGATGATGATGATGATGATGATACCGACGAAGCCTTTTGTTTTTGTAGGTTTTTTGGACACACGAGTTCGAAATCCTTCCGAAACCGATGCTCTTTGAAGGATTTCGGCATACGCGCGGGACGACGCGCGCCTTTGCACTTCGTCCCATGTTTCGCAGAGGATTCTCGCGACGGCACACGCGCAAGGGCGTTCGACAGATTTCGACATGCGCGCGCGAAGCCCGTTTGGCAGCATTTAGTGAAAATCATGAAAGAACTTGCGGTTTTTTCTTAAGATTTCGCCAGAGCTCGCGCGTAAGCTTTATTAGCAAATAAGTGCTGCGAAATCCTGTGTGTTTGTATGTTTTTTGGGGAAACTCGATTGCGAAATCCTTCCGACACCGAAGGTTTTTGAAGGATTTTGGCACGCGCGCGCGACGACGCGCGCGTGTGCACTTCGTCCCTTTTTTGCAAGTGATTCGCGAAAAAGTGGCAAGTTAGAGCAAACAATGTCACTGCACCGTTTTTTTGTTTCCCTCCACGGGGGACCCTCCGGGGGGGGTACCAGTTGGCCTGGGACATTGTGATTTCATATTTGGGATGGACATGTGGTCAGGATCATATATGATCTACATACCCGAAAGGGGTATTGATAACGGCCGGGGGGGGGTAGAGTGTTTTTTAGAAAGGAGAATAAAGGGGAATTGACTACCCTGCACCGCGCCTGACCACTTCCACTGCTCGCGCAAACATCCCACCCACGCACCCGCTTCTTGGTTTGCAAAATCTCTTAAGACCGTGACGGTGGGTACCAAATTGCGCTTGGCAGCGATACCGACGCCGACGACGACAGCGACAACAACGACGATGACGCCAACGACAACGACTACGACGACACCGACGACGTCACCAACGACTGCGACGACGCCGACAACGACGACGACGACACCGACGACGACGACGACGCCGACGCCGACGACGACGACGACGACGATGACAACGACGACGACGATGACGCCGACGACGACGACAACGACGACACCGGAGACGACGACGACGTCAACGACGCCGACGACGACGACGACGACGACGACGACGACGGCGGCGACGACGACGACGCCGACGTCGACGACGACGAAGACGACGACGACGCCGACCCCGACGACGACGACTAAGACGACGACGACGACGTCGCCAACGAAGACGACGAGGGAGGGGGGAGGACGGCGACGGCTTCAACGACGACAACGACGACAACGACGATGGAGGAGGGAGGACGGCGACGACGCGAACGACGAAGAAGGAGGAAGGACGGCGACGCCGACGACGACAACGACGAGGGAGAAGGACGACGACGACGACGACGGCGGCGAAATAGGAGGGACGACGACGAGACGCCGACGACGGACGACGACGACGAACAGGGAGGAGGAGGAAGGACGACCACGGCGACAACGACGACGGAAACGACCACGACGCCAATGAGGACGACGATGACGAACACGAGGGAAGACAGAGGACGACGTAGGCGACGACGACGACGACGACGCGGGAGGAGGGAGGATGGCGACGACGAGAAGCCGACTACGCAAGAGCCCGCGCGCACGCTTTTGTCGAACATCCGTGTTGCGAAACCTTGTGTTTTTGTAGGTTTGTTGGACACGATTTTGAATTTTGTCCGAAACCAATGGGTTTTTAAGGTTTTCGGCACACGCGCGCGGCGACGCGCGCGTCTGCACTTCGTCTCATTTTTTGCAGGAGATTCTCGCGACGGCACACGCGCAAGGGCGTTCGACAGATTTCGACATGCGCGCGCGAAGCCCGTTTGGCAGCATTTAGTGAAAATCATGAAAGAACTTGCGGTTTTTTCTTAAGATTTCGCCAGAGCTCGCGCGTAAGCTTTTTTTGCAAATCAATGTTGCGAAACCTTGTGTTTTTTCCATGTTTTTGGGGGGAACTCGATTTCGGCAGGCGCGCGCGACGACGCGCGCGCGTGCACTTCGCCATTTTGTTGCAAGGGATTCGTGAAAACTTCTGCGCGAACCCCGTTTGGTAGCATGTTGAGAAAATCTTGAAAAATCAATGGCTTTCTTAAGATTTCGCAAGAGCTCGCGCGTAAGCTTTTTACGCACATCGGTTTTGCGAAACCATGTGTTTTGGTATGTTTTTTGGATACTCGATTGCGAAGTCCTTCCGGCACCGAGGGTTCTTGAAGGATTTCGGCATGCGCCGCGACGACGCGCGCGTGTGCACTTCGTCCCATGTTTTGCAAGGGAGTCGTGAACAAGTGTTATGTTAGAACAAATGATGTCACCGCGTTTTTTTTTTGAAGGGAACCTCAAGGGGGGGATACCAGCTGGCCTGGGACATTGCGATTTCATTTTTAGGATGGACATGTGGTCAGAATCATATATGATCTACATACCCGAAATGGGTACCGATAGCGCCGGGGGGGGGGGTAAAGTCTATTTTCTTTGCAGAAAGGAGAATGTATGTGGCGGCGACGGGGCGGCCACAGCGACAACGTAGCCGCCAGACCGACCCCCAGGCCCCGACGACGGGCGGCCGCCAGACCGACCCCCAGGCCCAGATCAAGGCGGCGACGAGGTGGCGGCGGCGACATAGCCGCCAGACAACCTCCGAGGCCCAGTTCGTCAAAACAGAAGTAAGACCGAAATGCAAGCACTTTTTGGGGAAAAACTGCTCACGTAAGCATGCTTCATCTTTCGGAGGTCCGCGCGCATGTCTTGAATCATCGCTGGACCCCCGTGGCGGCGCCGGACACGTTGATGTCCGCTTCCTGCTGAGGAAAACCGGTCCTGGAGGTTTTCCTCCGCTTTCGGGTTCCTGGGACCTCCGCGGCCTACGGATGCTTTTAGAGTTTCTCAGGGTGTCTTAGGTTTTACTCCGGTTCCTGAATTTGTTGTGAGATTCCTTCAGGGTTATTTGGGATCCGTTTCAGAATTCCACAGGTTTCTCGAGAATTCCCTCGAGATTCCAGTTCGGCCCATTCTTTAGGATCTCTGAGGATCCTCCAGGTTCCTTCAGAAACCTGCGGTTTCTTTAGGGTTCCGTCGGATTCCCTCGGATTCCTTAGGGAACAGTGGGAGTCCTTTGGGTTTTTTCATGGCTCTCTTAGGACACGTATACCAGTCACGTAGGATTCGCATGCGAAGCACATGGGAAACGCAGACGAATCACAGGAATCGTATACGGTTCATATACGAATCGCATACGATTCACACAGGAACCGTGCACGATCCACATAGGATCCGAATACGATTCGCATAGGAATCGCTCACGATTCACATTCGGATCGTGAATGGCCTACATTGGAAGCGTATGCGGCTCACACAGTTCGTACATGCTTCACATGGATATCGTATTCGATCCGCAGAAATCGTATACGATATACGCAGGGCCTGTATATGATCCAGATGGGCCCGGATACAATTCACACAGGAGTTGTATACGGTTCACATAAGAATTTTATACGATTCCTAAAACACGCGTGCGCGTTTCACCTCGGAGTCGTCCGTCTACGATCCACATGGGATGTATGCGGTTCACACAGGATTCGCATTCGTTTACGATTGACAAAGGAACCGGTGACGACTCACAAAGGAATCGTACATTTTTTACACAGGAACCGCATGCGTCCCACATAGGAGCCGTAAACGAGTCACATAGACGTACACGCTTCACGTAGGAGCCGTATACGATACACAGGACTCGTTCACGATTCGCGTGGGAACCGTATACGATTCACAGGAGTCTTTTGCGAATCGCATGGGGGTCGTCTACGACCCACATCGGAATCGATGCGATTCACATCGGAGCCGAATACTGTCCACAGTGGGTCCGAATACGGATGCACGTGGGATTCGTATATTATTCGCATTTCTTTGTATACGGTTCACATTGGAAAGCAGTGCGATTCACATAGGATCTGCCCACGGTTCACTTAGGAATCGCATACCATACACATCGGCATCATATCCGATTCGCATTGGGTCCGCATACTTTTCACAGAGGAACTGTAAGCGATTTATATCGTCTACTCGGATACAGGAATATACTATTCACATAGGAGCCGCCCGAACATCATGTCTGCAGATGGGTTATCCCCCTGGGATTTTCGCAGGAAACCATGTGGACCCCTGAAGGTCACACGATTGTCACTCCAGACTTCCCAAGGATGGTTGTCAATCGAAATCAGTTGTGGAAGGTCTTCCGGAGCTTATATTCCAGAGCGGTGCCCCCTGGTCAACCGGGCTATACAGCCCCCAACCAGGGTCTAGCCCATCCGACTTGGGTATAGACCACGGCCCCCCCCCCCGCAGCGCCCCCCCCCCCCCCCCCGCCCCCCCATCCCTCCCGCCCCCCCCGCCCTCCACTGCTCCCCCGCAGCGCGCCCCCCTCCCGCGCCCCTCTCCCTCCCTCTTTCCCGCGGCGCCCGCGGCGCGCCTCCGCCCGCCCCCCGCCGCGGCGCCGCTGCCGCGCGGGGTCGGCGCGCCCTGGGGCCCCGCCGGCACGGCGCAGGCCCCGGGCCCGCGGATCGCCGGCGGAGGCGTGGAGGCGGAGGCGTGGAGTTTGCGCGCACGCTTCCTCTTCCTCCTCCTCCTCCCGCCCTCCTCCTCCTCCTTCCGCCCTCCTCCTCCTCCTCCTCCTCCTCCTCCTCCTCCTCCTTCTCCTCCTCCAGGTCTGCACGCAGGAAGGGGGTACGGAAAGAAGGGGTACGGTGCCCAGCAGCAGTTCCTGTTCATACTTTGAACAGGGCTCGCTGTCCGCGCCGCCGCGGCCCGTGTCCATTCGAGACAGGAGGCCGCCCGCCCAACAGCGGCCGCTGCTGGCTGTTGGGCATTGTACCCACTCTTGCCGAATCCATTTCGGGCGTCCAAATGGAAGAGGAAGAGGGAAAGGAAGAGGAGGAGAACCAGCGCAAAGCACAGGAGGCGTGAGCGATGTTGCGATCAGCCCTCCCTCCGATTTCCCTTTTGCCAGTGCTCTTACAAGGGTTCGTGTTCACCGTTGGAAGACAGCCATGCGAAAATTCTGAACCATGGCAGAACACTATGCCTGGGACTTCAACACCGCGAGCTAACGTTCTCATTGCATGTTGGCGATCCTGAACCGTGTACCTGAACAACATCCTTGGGACTTCAACACCGCGAATCAACGTGACTGCTGCATCCCGACAGCCCTGCACAGTGCCGGCAAGACAGCTTCTGGGACGCATGCCACAAGAATCCTTGAAAGTGCTGAGGGCTCTTCAGAGGAATGCACCCGCTGAGGCGATGGCCACACTTCAAAACGACCCGCCCTCCATCCGTTGCCTTTTTGTTGCAAATGTCTAACGTAGGCGTGCGTGGCGCCAGGGCGAGGAGCACGTCAAGCTGCCCCGCCCCCACATCCGTGAAGCTCGTGCAGCTTTTTATAAGCACAGGTCGGAGGGCACCAGCTATACACCAACACCGATCCTGGCCCAGGATCACCCTGGGCCCAGGATCGGTGTATACGCCTTCTTGCGCAAGGCAGGAGGGCGTATACACCGATCCTGGGCCCAGGGTGATCCTGGCCAGGTTCGGTGTTGGTGTATAGTCGGTGCCCTCCTAACAGGGTGCGCGCGGCGCCACGTCGAGAGCCCCACGCTGACATCGAGCTGTCCTCCAAACCCGCAGGGCTCCTCGCAAAGCTTTTGGGGCGAAGGTGCTTTGAAAGAGACCTGCCGTCCATCCGTGACTTTGCGGCAAAGGTTCAATTCCAGGGTCATGAGTGGTGGGGAAGTCCGAGGCGAAACGCACGGCCCGCCCTGCCGACACGTCTCGGGGTGCGACGCGGAGGAGTTACTTCTAAGGAATAGAGATGGAGGAGGATGAGGAGGAGGAGGAGGATGAGGAGGAGGAGGAGGAGGAGGACCCTCAGATCCCGACGATGCATTTTTTACACGGGGCCTTTTCGCAAAGTTTGGGACCCCAGAGCCATTACAGATCGATCGGGCTCGCAAAATGCGGCGGAAAGATGGGGTCCAGAGCTCTGGCCGTGATGCTTCGACGAAGGCCGAGGTGACCTCTTGACGAAGGCCGAGATTCAAGCGGATCCTTTGAAGGTGGCCAAAGCCTTCTATACCCATTTGCGTATCTGGCCCGATGTTCGGATGTCTCGCGGTGTTGCAGTGGGTCCCGGGGAAGGAGGTCACAGGCCTCCGTCGTCGCCGTTTCGTTCCTCCCCTCCCCTCCCTCAGGGGTGGTTGGGGACCTAGCTGCCCCACCCCCCTATGGAGGGTGCCCCCTTCTCAGCGGCGAGCGAGGGGGGGAAGTGACAAGGAGAAGGCCTTCTCAGTGGGCGTCGGGACTTCTCAGAAGCCCTCGCGCCTTCTGAGAAGTTTTGTGTGTCTTCGAGGAATGCTCAGGAAACGTCTCAGAATGTTGGGGGACTTCCGAGCCTTCTGAGACGGCCCGCACCTTCTCAGTTCCCCCCGGGCTCGCCCCTGGGCTTCTGACCCCCTGTGTTCTTCCATGTATGTTGTACTCACTCCTGATGCCCGAGTCTGATCATGCCCCCCGGGTGCGACCGCCCCTCGGGGGCGAGGGGATGGCACCGCCCCTGAGGGGACCCGGGCCAGGAACCCTGAGCCCCGAGGAGACATCGGAGGAGGACCAGGCGACACGCGATGCGGGGGGCGATGGGCCCAGATCGCCGACGGTGTGATTGTCATTTGGGGCGCTGTCCCTCGACTTCGGCTGTGCACCCTAGGCGATGCTTAAGAAAACGTAAGGTTTCGGCCAGAGTCTTGATTATTCTTATTGTTCCAATGGAGAACCTAACTTTTTAGTAGAAATTTGGTCTTTTATTAGAATTCTGAGACTATGAATGTCTTAACCCATGATTTCTTAAGCATTTCGCAGGGTGTATGGGAACAGGGGGGTTAAGGGCTGCTGGAAAAGGCCCTACGCCTTCGGCCTTGGCCCCCCCGCGGATAACTACCCTCCCATTAGGCAACGTCCGAGGGACAACCCGTGGGCCGGACATCTTCGCGTCACGAGGAACTAGTAACGGGGCGTTTTTTTTCACAGACAGACGACGCTGGAAGGGAAGCCGATCCCTGGGAAGAAGTCCAATCGACGTTGTGAACAATCGGGCGCTGCTAGAAGTGCCCCTGGCCCAGGGTGCCCCAAGGATTTCCAAGGAGGCCCCCACGGTCTCCAGAGCACCCGCCACGAGGCCCAGAGGGCCCAATTGGGCTCCAAAATGGAGCGAAAAGCTGGGGGCACTTGAGGCCAGGGCACCTGTTTGGCAGCCCCCGATGTAACAAGCCACGACGTCGGAGGTCTGGGGGCGTGCACTCTGCGCGTCCGCCGGGGGGCCTCTCTGAAGGCATGGGCGAGCCGCACCCGCAGAGGCGACGAGGGGGGCGAACAGCCCAGGGGCGGGCATCAGGGAGCCCTCCTCCTCCTCCTCCTCCTCCTCCTCCTCCTCCTCCTCCTCTTTCTCCTCCTCCTCCTCCTCCTCCTCCTCCTCCTCCTCCTCCTCTTTCTCCTCCTCCTCCTCCTCCTCCTCCTCCTCCTCCTCCTCCTCCTCCTCCTCCTCCTCCTCCCCGTTCCTCCTCCTCCTCCCCGGGAGCCTTGCCGAAGGCATGGGCCTTCGGTGCCCTTGGAAGCATGTATTGCTCTCCCCTGGGCGATCGTCGCCCCCGACACACTCGGCGGCGTGCCGCGCTCCCCCCCAAGGGCCATCGGCACCCTGTTGCAGCAGCCGCGATCGGGGACGCCGACCCGGGGAGCTGGCTCGGGGGGAGCGCGTCCTGGGGTCTGATGCCTACTGCGGGGCTCCCTGGGGCCCCCCGCGGGCCGGCAGGGGCTTTCGGAGAACAGCGTGGGATGAAAGGCTCGTCCCGTTGGGGAGGTCCTGGGGTCCAGAACCCGTTTCCCTCGGGACCCGCTTCTTGGTGGTCTCCAAACCAGGTGGTGAGACACCCCGTGGTGACCCCGATTCCCCCAGAAAATAATTCTGGGTCGCCACCGGGTTTGGGGACACGCGGTCGCCACGAGGTTTTGCGTTTCCTGGGCCAGCCAGCGCTCGAAAACCATTACCCAAATCGCCCAAAACTCACCACCGTGTGTTCTCACCACCACGTTTGGGGACCACCAAGCTTCCCCCATGCTGGGTGGGGGGCACGGCCTCCCCATCGCCCATGCCTCACCCACCTGGGCATGGACGCCCCCGCCTGCCCAGGGATGGTGGGTTTCCCCATCGGGGGCCCGTCGTGGACGGGTCGTCGATTCCAAGCCATTTCTGTTCCCTCCTGAGCCAGTTCCCTCCTTCGTAGGCTTCCCTGAGAGGAAAAAGGAGGGGGAAGTAGCGAAGGGCCCTCGTCATGATCACCATCCCTCCCCATCCCCCTTCTCTTCCTCCTCCTCCTCCTCCTCCTCCTCCTCCTCCTCCTCATCCTCCTCCTCCTCCTCCTCCTCCTCCTCCTCCTCCTCCTCCTCCTCCTCCTCCCCCTGCTCATCTCCGTCGTTTCCTCCCTCCATCGTCAATGCTCCCTCCCCCTTCCCTCCTCCTTTTCCCCCACCCCGCACGCGGGGTGGGCGGGGCGTGCGGTGGGAAGGAGGAGGAGGAGGAACGGGGAGGAGGAGGAGGAGGAGGAGGAGGAGGAGGAGGAGGAGGAGGAGGAGGAGGAGGAGGAGGAGGAGGAGGAGGAGTAGGAAGAAGAGGAGGAAGTTCGCATCCGGTCGCACCGAGGTATGAGATCGAGGTCGATTCGGGGAATTTACCCTAGTCTTCTTCGTGTTTGTTGGATGTTCTTGCGCGTCCTGGGGGAGGGTACCCTCGAACGTTCTTCAGTTTGGCTGGCGGAGGGTCTCAGGTTCTTTCGAAGATGTTATTATGTCCCGGAGCCGACCGGATTTTTTGTTGTTAGTGTCTTGTCCTGGAGGGTGGTTTCGGGCCTCAGCGGATCGTGATCAGAGAACTCCCCCTAATCCAGCGGGTTTCGTCCAATCCCGCCACCATGCTCTTGGTGAGCCTCCCAGGGAGGGCGTCCCGCAAAGTGGCTCGGAATACTATGGTGTCTTGGGATGCGTCTCACCTCTCCCACTTTCCCTCCCCGTGCCCCTGTGTGCATCGATCCCCTCCATCCATCCATCGATGCATGTAACGCATGGTACTTCCGATCGTTGTCCTGGAACCTGCGGAGTATCATGATCTTAAGTTACGTTGGGGCAGCTCTGAGGGACAATGAGACGGAGAAACACGAGGTGGAGGAAGTCGACGACGATGAGGAGTCGGGTGGTTCCGTGGTGGCATCGGCGGTAGTTTTTTTCTTGCATTTCGCTGCGACTGTGAGTGTCTGAAGGGAGCTCGACTGTGGGGCGCGTCCGCGCTGTGGTCAGCCAGCGATTCTGCTCGAAAAAGGATGCGCGGGTCTGCCGGCCGCCGGGGCGGGGCGGGGGCGTTGATGCCGGGGGGGGGGGCGGGAGGGCGGCCTCCTCCTTCTCCTCCCCCTCGCCTTCGGTAGCAAATCCTGGGAGCCTGGTATACCCTCTTGACTCCGTCTCTAGCGTCGAGGAGCGTCTGGGAGTCGATGCGACAGCGCCGATTTAGCGTCGGTCAGCGTCGATTAGCGTCGATTTGGCGACCATTCATCTACCCAAGAAACAGCACATGTTTCCCCCCCCTGCCCCCCCATCCGTAACAGTAACGCCCCGGCCTGGTCCAGTGCGCGATCTTTGGCAGCCCAGGGCCTGTGGTGCACGCAGGCGTGCACTATGGTGTACGCAGTCACTGCGGTGTACACTGGCGTTGTGGTGCACACAACTGTCGTTGCAGCAGCAGGTGTGGTGTCTACAGGCATTGTGGGTGTACGCAAGCATTGTGGTGTACACATCACAAGCCTTGTGGTTTACACAGGCGCCGTGATGTGCACAATCGTTGTAGTGCGCAAAGTCGCTATGATGTAAGCGTGAAATGTGGGCTATGATGTACCCACGCATCTGTTCCTAATTGTGCCTCCTCCCCCCTCGTCATTATCATCCTCCTCGTCGTCGTCCTCCTTGCGCATGCAGGACGAGGCATCGTGGTGTACACAAGCATTGTCGTGCACACAGGT
Source organism: Prorocentrum cordatum (assembly GCA_963575745.1). Classification (NCBI taxonomy): domain Eukaryota; class Dinophyceae; order Prorocentrales; family Prorocentraceae; genus Prorocentrum; species Prorocentrum cordatum. The sequence continues at coordinate 13,267 of CAUYUJ010019542.1, read as the reverse complement.
TTTGTGGTGCACACCGGCGTTGTGTTTCACATTCCCTGTGGGCTCAAAATGTCCGAGCGTTCCTCGGGCCAGAAAAATCCATACTCACTCGGCCCCCCGGCAATTTCCCGGAAATTTTGGCTCAGCCGGGGCCGTAGAGGTGTACATGTTGTTAGACGATGGTGTGCATTCAGGCAGTGCTCTTGGAACAAAAAACGCGGGCCCCGAGCTGTCGACCCCATCGTGGGGTTCCTTTTGTTCCTCCTGCCTCTCGTGCTGGTGCTGCTGTTCCTCCTGCTTCTCCTGCGTGCATTCCCTCGGCTGACGCCGCTCCGCGCGCCCCCCCACGCCGCGTGTTATTCACGGGCGCCGTGGTGTGCGCAGCTGCCATGACGCGCGCAGCCGTTCTGGCGTACACATGCGTTGCGGGCCCAAAATATCCGAGCGTTCCTTGGGCCAGAAATAACAGGGAATCACGACCAGCGCGCACTTTTGATTTGACACGTTCGGACCCCAACGATTTTCCGGAGTTTGGCTCCGTCGTCGGTACCTTCAGGTGTGCACAAGCTCTGCGGTGTACGCAAGCACTGTGGTGCACATACAGCGTGATGTACACAGGCGCTGCGGTGCACACGGTTGTTATGGTGTATATAGTCGCCGTGGTGCACACACACATACCATTTTTGCAGCAGTTCTCTTGCGCAAGGGCATGGTGGTGTACATAATGTTGTGTGCACAGGCAGCGTGGGCTTGGACGACGACGACCACGACGACGACGGCGACGATAACGACGACGACGACGTAGGCGGCGCGACTCGGGGGGTGCGCGCCGCGGCCCCGTTTACCGTTCCCCCCCCCGGCCCCCCCCATCCCCCATCCCATCCCCAAAGAATTGAACAAATGTTTCCTAGCGTCGATTTAGCGTCGATCAGCGTCGGCCAGCGCTGATTCGCAAGAGCCGAAAAGATAGTATGGACGGGCGGCCCCCGTGAGTTGCCACCGGACTCCCCCTCTCCCTCCCCCTCCTCCTCCTCCTCCTCCTCCTCCTCCTCCTCCTCCTCCACCTCCTCCTCCTCCTCCTTCTCCCCCTCCCCCTCCCCCTCCCCCTCCTTCCTCCTCCAGCTCGGCCATCAAGGACGCAGCTCTGTGGCCGCAGCTCAGCTTGGAGTTCTTCTCCAGGGGGCGCCCGCACCAGTTTTCAGCTGGATCCCGGGCGCCCGTCTTCCCGCGCCCCAGAACAGCTCGGGCCTCGCTTCCCGTTCCTCGCAGCAGCGCTTCCTTGCCGCAGTCCGGAGGGAACGGTGCGCGCGCTCGTTCGTGTGTGCGTGCGCGCGTGCGTTTGTTGTACATCGTTGTGTGTATGTGTGCGTTTGCGCGTGTGTGTGTGTGTGTGTGTGTGTGTGTGTGAGTGTGTGTGTGTGTGTGTGTGTGTGTGCGTGTCGCGTGCAGTCGCTTTCGCGATTTTGTTCCTTGCATGCGACTGCCCCCATCCAGTCTACCCATTTGCTACGCCTACGCCTAGTGGTAATTCGCCTAAGCGTGTCCCGGCTGAGCGCATCGCGACGGTGTTGCCGTGCGTAGTTTAGCGCAGCCACCAGCTCGCTACGCCGTGCGGAACTCGGCTAGTCTGTGGGCTAGTCTAGCTCTTGCTGTGGTGACGTCATTCGGCCGTTTGAGGAAGAAATGTATATTGTGTGCGCAGTCTCCGTTTGCTGGGGCATCCATGCGCCGCTGGGGTTTTCCGTGCCTTTCGGTGCCACCTCTTGCCACCGCGCGCGGTTCGTCGCGCTGTTGTTTGCCTTGTCCTTGGCTGGGAAGTGTTTTCCCAGTCCACGCCATTGGCTGTGTGTACTTCCCCTCTCGCCCATCTTTGTTTACTCGCCGTTGCCGTCGGGTTTGGGTGCGCCTTTACTTGCACCCTGCCGTCCTGGCTGCTTCCCGCCCTCGTCACACATGCCCAGGTATGCGTATGGTATGGTTGATTGATTTGGATTGTTGCCCCATGTTCTGAAGGGTTAGCCGCGAGCGTAACTAGGTTGCTCGGGTACACTTTTGTATGCCTCGCCGCTGCGCGCGAGGCCGCAATCGGCAAGCAAGTGTACGGGGCTCTGCTCGAACGACACTGCTCGGTAGAGTCTTGCATGCTCCGCCTGGCTTGGCAGGCGTTCCCCGCGGCCTGCCCTGGGCCCGTCGCCCGGAGCGCGGCCTGCGTGCCGAGAGGGCCGCTGCGCCGCGTTGGTCGGACGTGTGCACTGCCAGCACTCTGAGACACGGACCACTTACAGTCAAGGCGCCGAAATAAGGAACAGTTGGGGTTCGGAAGGGGCTCGATGTTCCTTAGGCTCTTCCAGTGCTGTTCCTCTTGCCCTCATGGGGCACGGAGGCGCTCAAAGGGCCGAGCGGGGGCCTTGTTCCTTTTTTAGCGTTCCTTCTTTGAGCGGCCCGACTGTAGGCGTCAGGAGGGTGCCTGTGCGGTTGCTAGAATATTCCGCGCGCCGATCCGAGAATGTCGCGCGATGCCTGCGCGTCGTGCGACATGTGAGACAGCGGCCAGGGCACGGCGAGGGATCAGGAAGAAGGAGTATGCAATCGCATCACCATGGACGTAAACGTTCCTAGCCAGAATCACAGCGACGTACTGTGTACGCGTAATTGAGGCACCCGACACTTCTGCCCCGCAGTTTGCGGCCAGCTACAGACGCTTGTGCCCGTGCTGCGGGGTGGCCGAGAAATCAATCGTCGAAGTTTGTCCTGGGTTTGGCAGGTCCACGTTTCACCTCCAAGGGGGCCGCGTTGCAAAGCGTCCGCGAGCCCGGTGTCTGGGGAAAGTTCGCGGCCGATGCCGCTTCGTCTCCTGCTCCTCCTCCTCCTCCTCGTGCTCCTCTGCCTCCTCCTCCCGCGCGCGACGTAAAGTTGGCACCCGCCAGCGTGCCTCCATCCGTGCCCGAAGACCTGCGAGGCCATGCCGGCAAATGCCTGCGTCCGCCCACGCGCTCCCTGCGCGCGTTCCTGCGAGCGAACGAGTCGAGGGGTGGCCGCCCGTGGGCACGGCGCTCTGCCGGTCCGCACCCGGGCTGTGGGGGGGAATCTCGGGCGGTGTGTCTGTGCCTGCCCCCCGCGTCGCTCTTGTCCGACGAAGGCATCCATACACCACCACCGTGCCAGACCAGGGTCATCCTGGGCCGCAGGATGGTGTATAGATGATTTTGACTCGGTCAGGAGGGCGTATACACCATCCTAGGGCCCAGGATGGCCCTGGCCTGGCACGGTGGTGGTGTATAGATGCTTTCTGCGTATCTTGGTGGTCCGTTGCTCACCTCGACACAGCAGGCACGGCACTTTTGGGGCACCCCCTAAGGGGGAGCCGCCGTGGAGCAGGACTGTCGCGCACGCTCGCGCCCGGAGTGCAGGGATGCCTCGAGGCGGCCTGCCTGCTTCAGGAGGGAAAGAAGCACACAGACACAATGGATCGTCGATTCCCAGGAAAATATGGGAAAATATGGGAAGCTGGGGGGAGACAACAACCCAGAAAATATAGGAAAATATGGGGAATCCTTTTATTTGTGTGTGTGTATATTTATTTGTGTGTCCCAGTTCCCCTTCACTGCTGTTGCCCCCAGACTGTTCAAGTGTGGTGGCCCAGTGCTGACCGCGACGTAGCGGGCGTGGCGTCTGGGCACCCCGAGGGGGAACCACCAGGCGGGTATTGAGACTCGCCCGTTCGCGCCCAGACTGCGGGGACGTCTCGGGTGGTGTCCCCGTGGTTGCCCTCCAGGCTTCTCTTCTGTGGTGGTCCACTGCTCACCTCGATATATCAGGCGTTGCAGTTGGGCACCCCAAGGGGGGAGCCGCTAGGAGCGGGGGCACTCCAGGATTCGCGTCCAGGTGGTGGGGATGTCTCAGGCGGTTTGCTCGTGTCTGCCCACCAGACTTCTTTTAGCGCTTGCGTGTTTCCCCAATCGCACTGACTCCCATCACCTCCTCCTCCTCCTCCCTCTCCTCCCTCTCCTCCCTCTCATCCTCCTCCTCCTCCTCGTCCTCAACCTCCTCCTCCTCCTCCTCCTCCTCCCCTCCTCCTCCTCCTTCCTCCTCCTCCTCTCCTCCTCTCCTGCTCCTCCTCCTCCTCCTCCTCCTCCTCCTCCTCCTCCTCCTCCTCCTCCCCCTCCTCCTCACTCCTCCCCACTTCTCCTCACTCGTTCCTCACAAGCTGATCGCTGCCGCCGCCTGCCGCCACGTTACTCGAGCTGTTTCCAGCGTATGCTCTGGGGCCCTGAAAGGCTTCCTGCCTGGTCGTTAGGGGTTCGACCACACCATAGGCTTGGACTTTGCCATCATTCTTGCCAAAGACATTTGGGGGGGGATGCTACGTCTGGCGCTGATGCTGACTCTTGACCTCTTTCTCGTTTTGGTCGTGGCCGCCCGCGTTCGTTCTCGGCGTGTTGCCTGCTCCTTCTCCTGTTCCTCGTTCAGGCGCGCTCATTCACACTCAGGCCTACTCACCAGAACTTCTTCATCATTCAGGCTCACGCGTCACATTCAGATTCGCCCATATCCAGATGCACTCGTACTCAGACTCGCTCATACTTCTGTCCCCTCAGGCCCGTACCTATTCAAACGCCCACTCGCCAGCGCCCAGACTAAGTCAAACTCAGCCTTGCTCAGACTCAGACTCATTCACCCTCATACCCATTCCTACTCAGACCACCTCGTCATCCAGTTCACTCATACTCAGATCCGGATTCATCATGGTCAACACAGAGTCGTTAATATTTGGTTTGAGAGGAAGCGGAGATCAGAAAGGGGGAAAAGGCAGCAGCGGCAGCAAGCGGTGCAGGCGCGGCCATGCCGCCGCCTCAGGGCGCAGCATTGCGGGGCGCGCGCACTCAAACTCACTCGCACCCAGACTCAATCATACCCAGATTCGCTTGCATTCCGAGACGCCCAGGAAAACGTCACTGAAGTCGTCGTTGTCGTCGTCGTCGTCATCGTCGTCGTTGTATGTCTTCTGCGTAGATTCGCTCTTGCACCCACATGCTCACAGACAGAGTTCTTGAGCAAGGCGTGACAGGAGTATGAGATGCACATATGGGGGATACCTGCGTCGAGTAATAGTAATTTATTGATGCCGTGTATTTTCGAGTTTCGGCGGCCGCCAGCGTTGGTGTTGCAGCATTGCGGGATCCTGTAATATTTCTTGCGGCCCAGGGCAAGTCGTTCAACAACATGTTGAGTATCAGAACTCGATTCAATACAAGTCCACACCGCTTTTCAAATTCAGGACGCCACAGACGCTCTTGGATGCCAGAATTATGAGTTTCCCATCGTGCAGCGGTGACAAACTCACCGTAAAAAGCATGTCGACAAATTGCATGCACGTGATAACGTGCCAATGCAGCCTGGACCTCGCAGCTTGATGACCCCACAAGGGAGTTTGGTGACCCGCAAGGATATACTTTGTTGGTGCTCGCAGCGTGTATCTGGTACAGTCACGAAGCTCAAGGACCACCTCGCGCTCAGACGGGGCTCTGGTTTTCGGTCCGCTTCGTAGGTCTAGGTCGGTGAGCCTGTTCGAAGCCGAGGCCCGCCGTGGCCAGAAAAGTCCCGTCGTTTCTTATTCAGCAATCCTGGTTGTAGCACTACGGCGGTATGGCTCGGGGAGCACAATGGCATGAACGTAACATTTTAGAGATCTGCGGGGATTTCTTGGATCGGCGCGAAACCCTCCTCGTCTGGCGCGCGGAATGCGCCAGGGGTCGCGCTGGAGGCGCCGCCAGGGGGCTCCAGCGCCGATCCAAGACATCCGCGCGGACCTGCGAATTTCGATGTTTATGCCATCGCTTGTTCCCCTGATGGTATGGCCTCTCTCCGCCGCCCGGGGGGTCTCCGCCACAGAAGCATACACACAGACACACCCCAACGGATTTTTCCTTGGCCTCAGGGGAGGGTGGCGGTGTACATCAATCACCCTTGTGAGCCAGCTTTCTTGCTACGCCGCCGCCCTCCCTGAAGGCAGATGCGAAGCTCGTCCCAGGGCCCAGGAGCGGTTGTGTCTGCATTTCCGTGGCGTGCGGGGGGAGCCTGCCGCATGGCGGCCAGCAGGGCCTGCACGGCCTGCGCGCCGCCGGTGGCGGCGGCACGCCGCGCTCCTCGGAGCACCCGAGCGGGCACGCGTGCCGCGCCCTCGCTCTGGCGCCCTCCCCGCGCCCAGCTCTGCCCCCCGGCGCCCTCCCCGCGCCCGACTCTGCCTTAACACCCTAACACCCTGACACCCTAACACCCCAACACCCTAACACCCTAACACCCTAACACCCGAGCCCACGCCCACGCCCTCCCGCGCAGCCCTCCCGCGCAAGCCCCTCCCGGTGCCTCCTGCGGCGAGCGCCTCGCCTCCCCCGACGCCCAGGCCCAGCGCGACGCGGGGAGGCGGCAGGGTGGCTTCACCACCATCCGCGTGTCGAACGTGCCCGGCCGCCACTCCGCGCCGCGCCGCCTCGTCGCACCATGTCTTCCCTCCTTTCTCTCTCTCTCTCTCTCCGTATCCCACCTCCCTTCCTTCCTCCGACCCTCCTTCCTCCCCCCTCTCTCTCTTGCCCCTCTTCGTCTCTCCCTCCCTCCGGCCTCCTGCTCCTCCTCGTCCTCCCTCCTCGTTCGGCTCCGCCTCGGCTGCAGCTGATGCTGCAGGTGTGGCTCGGCTGAGGGTACGAAGGGCTCGTAGGGCCCCGAGGCTCGCCCCCACTTTCGTCCGACCCGACCGTCGTCTGCGGGCCCCCCAGGAAAGGATGGCGCAGCGGGCGTATAGGAGGCAGGAGGAGGGCCGGTCGAAACTAGGGCGGCCCTCCCTAATATCGGGCCGGACGAGAGGGGGGGATGGGGAAAGGGGGGGCTACGAAATTTGCTGCATGCAGCTGGTTTCTGCCCCACCGAGGGGCCCATTCCTCGATACATAGCCGCCTCCGGCGCCGGGAGGCGCCGAGAAAATCAGCTACGTGAGCTGATTCTCACCCCCCCCCCTTTGCTATCCCCCCCTTTCGCCCGACCCGACTATAGTGCTTTTCATCCTTCGTGGGTTTCCCGGAGGTCTCCTCGTCGCCACGTCGGGATCCGTCTCGAAATGCAGGTCAGCATGGACCTCGGGAGGGGTCCAGCGACAGATATTGAGCGGATTTGGATCCTGGCGGTAAAGATATCTTTGCGTCGTCTGACAGCACTCCTCCGAAGGAGCGCGCCGCATCGCGGATGAATCGGCGATGTTATGTGCGCGATCTACAGCGCGATGTTCTCCATCTTGGCGCCGCCGATGCATCGGCAATGTAGCGGCGAATTGGTGCGATCCCTCGACCCCACCTATACGTTGGCCTCGTTTGGGCGGCCTCCATCGTCTCCGTCGTTGTCATCTGTCGTCGGCATCCTCACCGTCAGCCTTGGCCTCACCCTCACAGCATCCCGCTCATGTTTGTCCTCGCCCTCATCCCCACCCCTGTCCTCGTCCTCCTTCTCATTGTCATCCGTCTTCCCATGCTTTCTCTCCACCGCCTCCTCCTACTTCCTCCTCCTCCTCCTCCTCCTCGGCTGCAGCTGATACTTCAATTGTGGCAAGGGGTATGGACCAAGATGTGAAGGGGGAAGGGGCCAGGGGCTCCAGGATCATCCGGGCTCCCCAAAAGGGCTGGAGTAGCAGATTGGAGGAGGGCCGGCGTCGAGACATGGGCAGCCCGCCCTTGCGTCCTTTTCGTCCCGTCGGGGCTGGCTTCTCGCCGCCACGGGCCGGGGATGAGCCCCCTTGGGAGGTCGGGGCCGAGTTTTCGCCTGGGCTCGGAGGTTTAGACCAGGTCCGGACCGAGCTTTGACCGAGTCTGAGTCTGAAGCTGTCCTCGGGACGACGACGACGACGACGACGACGACGACGACGACGACGACGACCTCGAGCCCTCGAAGCGCCTTCCTCCCCCCCCAGGGCGCTGGATGCTGTTTCAGGCAAGCGGGAAGAAGTGGCGGGGGCCCAGCCCTTCCTTTCTCTCCCAGCACGTGCTTCTCTGCTGCTTTTCCGGCCCCTTGGCGACCCCATCCCAGTTGTTTTTGGTGCTTGTTTCAGGCCTGGCCAAGTGAGCAACGCGAAACAACGGGGTCGTCTCCGGCAGCAAATTATGGGAGCCTAGTATACCCTCTCAATTCCGTCGTTAGCGTCGATTGGTGTCGATTGGCGTCTGGGAGTCGATGAGACAGCGCCGCCGTTGCGTCGGCTAGCGTCGGCTAGCGTCGATTTAGCGTCGATTAGCGTCGACTAGACTAGCGTTGACTAGCGTCGATTCGCGAGAGCCGACAGGATGGCGTGGCAGGCGCCCACGAGTCGCCACTGGACGTCGCCTGCGACTCGGCACATCGGTGGAGTTCTTCCCTCGGTGGAGGCACTTCCCGCGCGCGCTGCCCGCGTAGGGTCGCGCGTACGCGCCCTCGTCTCCGACGCGGCGCGGTGCCGCGCGGACGGCCCGCGCAAGTCACCTCGCCGACGGTCGCTGTGCCAGCTCGCGGGGCCCTCCTCCTCCTCCTCCTCCTCCTCCTCCTCCTCCTCCTCCTCCTTCGCCTCCTCCTCCTCCGCCTCCTCCCTCCTCCTCCCCCCTCCTCCCTCCTCCCTCCTCCTCCCTCCTCCTCCCTCCTCCTCCCTCCTCCCTCCTCCTCCCTCCTTCCGCTTCTGATCGTCGCCCGAGAGTCGGCGGCGAGCGAGGGGCGGAAGTGAGAGGGGGCGGGCCTTCTCAGAAGGTTCGGAAGTCCCCTGGCCTTCCGAGAAGTTTTCGAAGCCTTCCCCGAAGACGCAAAGCAACTTCTCAGAAGCCGCAAGGGCTTCTGAGAAGCCCCACCGGCTTCTGAGATGCCCTTCTCCTTCATATTTCCCCCCCCCCCCGCTCGCCGCCGAAAGAATTCCAGCCCTGGCCACCCCCTATTTTCTTGCGCGACACTCCCCACATCTCACCTGCTCCTGCTTCTCTGTGCGCCTCGAGCGGCCTCCGCCGCCTCTGCCCCCTTCCGCCTGCGCCGGCGCTCCCGCTTCGGCGGCAGGCGAGGGGGGGGGGTACTCCTCCTCCTCCTCCTCCTCCTCCTCCTCCTCCTCCTCCTCCTCCTCCTCCTCCTCCTCCTCCTCCGCCTCACGCCTCCTCCTCCTTCTCCTCCTCCTCTCCTTCTCCTCCTCCACCTCCTCTCCTCTCCTCCTCCACCTCCTCCTCCTCCTCCTCCTCCTCCCTCTCCCTCCTCCTCCTCCTCCTCCTCCTCCCCTCGTTCGTGTCGTTCGCGGCTTTAGGGCAGAGAGTGAAGTCCCGACTCCTCCCCTACTCCTCTCCTTCCTCCTCCTCTCCTCCTCCTCCTCCTCCTCCTCCTCCACCTCCTCCTCCCTCCTCCTTCCCCCTTCCCCTCCTCCTTCTTATCCTCCTTCTCCTTTCCTCCGCCCCCGTCTCTTCCTCCTCCTCCTGATCCTCCTCCTCCTCGTCCCGGGTTTCTCAGACAGAAGCCATCCGGCCTTCTAAGAAGTGTTGTGCGTTTTCGGGGAAGGTTTAAGCAACTTCCCGGAAGGCCAGATGACTTCCGAGCCTTCTGAGAATGCCCGCACCCTCTCACTTCCCCCCCCGGGCTGGCCGCCGACGCTCAGATACGGGCGTGGCTCCAGGCACCAGGACCCTCACAGATCGAAGTGGCTCGAAAAGTGGCGCAGAAAGATGGGGTCGATCGGACCCTCACAGATAAGTCCAGTCCAGAGCGTTCCGGAACGCTCTGAGCAGGCCGCGGCGCCCGCCGATACCTCCTCCAGAGCTGCTCGACCTCAGAGATTCTCGATCTGTCCTCGTCCGACTTTCCCCTCGCCCTGGGTTCGTCTTGGGTCGAGGGCTCCGGTCGTGATGCTTCGCGATGTGTCAGTTTTCCGCGGCGTCGGATGTCGCGGTGGAGCGGCCGCATTTTTTTCAGGAGGAAAAGAAACACACAGACACAATTAATCCTCGATTCCCCAGAAAATATGGGAAAGTATGGGAAGGGGGGGGAAGACCGACACCCAGAACATATGGGAAAATGTGGGGAATCTGTTTATTTGTGCGTATTTATTTGTGTGTCCTGGGGCCCCTTCATTTTTTTTCTCGGCGAGGACCATCGAGGACCCTCCTGGACCAGCGAGCAAAAAAGCACGCGCGCCCGAAGCCGAAACAAAATTCACGGGGAGTGGAGGTGTCCGAGCGGCGGCGAGCGGCGGCCTCTCCCCGGGAGGGCCCCACGGAGGCCCCCCGGAGGTGGCCCCCCTGGAGGCTTCCGGGGGCGCAGGGGTCGAGAGGAAGAGGGGGAGGAGGAGGAGAAGGGAGGAGGGGGAGGAGGAGGAGGAGGGGGAAGAAGAGGAGGAGGAGGAGGAGGAGGATCAAGGAGAGGAAGAGACGGGGCGGAGAAAGGGAGAAGAGGAGAAGAAGGAGGAGGAAGGGAAGGAGGAGGGAGAGGAGGAAGGAGGAGGAGGAGAGGAGGAGGAGGAGGAGGAGGAGAGGAGGAGAGGAGAGGAGGAGGGGAAGGGAGGAGGGTGAGGAAGGGAGAGGCAGGGAGAAGGGAGGAGAGGAGGATGAGGAGTGGGATGAGGTAGAGGAGGAGAGGAGGAGGAGGAGGAGCGAGGAGGAGCGAGGAGGAGGAGAAGGAGGAGGAGGAGGAGGAGGAGGAGGAGGAGCGAGGCACGTGCACACGACGCTCCGTCGGGGCTCGAGGGTACAGACACAAGGAGTCGTCGATGCCCCAGAAAGTATGGGAGAATGTGGGAAGTGGTGGGGGGGGAGGAAGACGAAGACTCCGAAGATGTGGGGAGATAGGGGGAATCCTGCGATTGGCGTCTATCTATTTGCGTGCCCCACCGGCATGCGCTGCGCGGAGCGGCGGTCCTTATCAGGAGGCTGGCCTCGCGGACGGGGGGCCGGGGGGGGGGCCGAGCCTCGGCCTTGGCCCTCCCCACTCCTCCTCGAGGTCCGTGTGTGTGTGTGTGTGCGTGTGTGCGTGTGTGTGTGTGTGTCTGTGTGTGTGTGTGTGTGTGTGCGTGTGTGTGTGTGTGTGTGCGTGTGTGTGCGTGTGTGTGTGCGTGTGTGCGTGTGTGTTTTTCCCAACAGAAGGGGAAGTTCCAACAGGGGGGCCCGGGGCGGCTCCACCAGGGCCGTGGAGGCCCCCGGGAGGGGTCCCAGGGGAGCCCGCGGCGCTGCTGCGCGTGGGCTCGGCACGCTCTTGCACGTCTCCGGGCCCTGCTCGCGCATGAGCGCTCTTCCGGTCATGGCCGGGAGGGCCTCGGCCCCCGACCCTCGGCCTTGGCCCTCCCCCCTCCTCCTCGAGGTCCTCTTGGCATCGCTCGGACGTGTGCATTTTTCCTTCGGCGAGGACCATCGAGGAGCATCCTTGATCACGTGGCGCAGAAGCCACGCACGAAACCAAACAGAAAAGCACAGGGAATGGGCGTCCGAGCGAGGGCCAGCCCTCGGGCGGCGCCTCCTCGCCGAGGTGCCTAGGAGCCTCGACTGGAGGGACATCAAGGACGCCTTCGAGGACACCGGCCGGGTCGTCCAGTGCGAGGCCTCCCCCGGGCGCCGCCGGGACGCCGTCGCGCCGCTCCCCGCTGCCGTCGGAGGAGGGAAGCTATGCAGATGCCATTCGACTTCGTTCCGCCAGCTCCGCCCTCCAGGGGGGGAGGAAAGGAGTTAGAGGAGGAGGGAGGAGGAGTGATGTGGACCTGCAGAAATTCTCGTTTCCTATGCCTGCCACCCCTGCTCTCCTCAACCTTGTCCTCCTCATCCCCCCCCCTTCCTCCCGCTCCGTCTTCTCCTCCCTTCTGTGCGCTCTCTGAGTCTGTAATCCTAAGCCCATCGATGATCGAAGACGGGCGAAGCGCTAGATACAGCAGCAGAACACCCGGCAGGGAGATTCGTAAGGGCTGGGCGCTTAAATCCTCTCCCTTCCGCGTTGGCCCGCCCTGTCTGCGGGTGTCTTGGCGATGCTGAAGGCGAAGGCGTCACCAGTGCATTGTCTGGCACGGGGGAGGAGGGAGGTGGGGAAGGAGGAGGGCAGGAGGGGAGGAGGGAGGGAGGGAAGGAGGGAGGATTGGGAGAAGGAAGGAGGGATAGGAGAGAGGAGGGAGGAGGGAGGAGGGAGAAGGTTTGAGGGAGGAGGAGGAGGAGGAAGAGGAGGAGGAGGAGGAGGAGGCGGAGGCGGAGGAGGAGGAGGAGGAGGCGGAGGAGGAGGAGGAGGGAGGAGGAGGAAGACGAGGAGGAGGGAGGAGGAGGGAGGAGGAGGGTGCGAGCCAGGCAGACCCTTTGGCAGACAGTCAAAAACCCGAATAAGGACGCGCGACTTTGCTCAGGGTACCCTTGCGTCCTTGCTCTTCCTTGCCCTTGCGTCCTTGAGGTTTTCGTCGTCCGCCGCCCCAAAAACCCCAACTTCGGCTTCAAGGGTCTTGCGTCCTTACCGCGCGTCCTTATTAGGGTTTTGACTGTACCGAGCCTCTCACCTCGCCTGTGAGGTGGAGCGCGGCGTCGCGTTCGTCACCTTCGACAGCGCCGCGGATGCCAAGAAGGCCCGCGCCGGGTGGGGCAGGCCGTGCCCCGCTCTCGCGCGCTCGGACACGCCACCAAACCCTTGGCATCGCTCGGACGTGTGCATTTTTCCTTTGGCGAGGACCAACGAGGAGCATCCCTGATCATGTGGCGAGACAGCCACGCACGAAACCGACAAAAAGCACAGGGAATGGACGTCCGAGCGATGGCCAGAGCGCGCTTCGTGTTGGCATTCGGCCGGGTTCGGCCCCGAGGGGGGAGGCAGAGCGGAAAATGGAGCAGGACGGGGAGGAGCAGCACAGGAGAGGCCCTTCGGCTCCAGCCGGAACATTTGTTTGGTCATATTCCTCGCAGAATCGAGTGAGGAAGGATACAGTTGGGGCGTTGAAGAAGGAACCTTTTCCGTTGGGGAGGGGCTCGGTGTTCCTTGATTGTTTTGAAGTTTGCCTTGGGGGTTCCTGAGGTTTTCCATGTGAAGTCGAAGTTTAGCTTATGCGGCAAAGGGGCCTCGTTCCTCATTTAGGGTTCCTTAGGTCAACGCCCCGACTATATGGATGGCGCAGAAGCGGGTCGCGAAAATGCTATTAGGGGGTCTCGCAGCGAAGATTCGGACACAGCCGTCTGCACGCTTGGCTGCGGGTCCCGCCGATGGCTCTGGGTCGCTCGTAGTTCTTCCGAGTCTGGCGCGAGAGCTCCAAGGGGCGAGCCCACGTCATGCAGGCCTAAGATGCGGATGAATCGCC
>CAUYUJ010019541.1:62905-172050 GCA_963575745.1 Prorocentrum cordatum | reverse complement strand
GATCCTCCTCCTCCTCCTCCTCCTCCTCCTCCTCCTCCTCTGCACTTCCATTGCAAGTCTTGGTTGGCGACTGCCCTCCTCGGGCCAGAACGCCAAGCACTCCGGCAGGGCCCCGCCCAGGCGGAGGGGCTCCCACGGCGCGGTCCGCTGGGCCTCCGCGCCCGCGCCGCTGCAGACCGAGGCGGCGTCGTCGTCGTCGTCGGTCAGGTCCTCGAGCAGGCACTCGTCCTGCATGCCCAGACCCAGACGTCCGGCGTCTCGCGAGAAAATCGGGAGGGAGGCTTCGCATCGCGTTCGGCCTCGCGGGGCCCTCGCCGGGCCTCGGGGCCGTGAGGAGATACGACTCGGGATGGGACGTCGGTACCCGGGGGGAGGGGTCGAGAGGGGGCCGCGTCTCGAAAAGCTCGAGACGCCAGATGTGTGGGGGGACTCCCCTCGGGTCATGAGGAGATGCGCTCGTCCTGCATGCCCAGCCTCCCTCGGGTCAGGGAGACGTGTGACCAGAAAGACCACCCAGATGGGGCTCGAGCAAATGGGGCTCCTGCAGCTGGGGCCGGAGGACCCAGCCGCATCGCCGAGGAAACGCCGATGCCTTGGGGAGGCACCAGCGACGTCGGCGATGCGTCGGCGCCGTCGGCGCGGAGGAACTCTGGCTCCACATCGAAGCGCGTCGCCGGTGCCTCGGCGGTGTGGCGCAGTCCTCCGACCCCAGCTGCGTCGACCGCGCCCGGGAGGCCGGGACATGTCCAGGCCCAAGTCGGGGAGGGGAGGCGTGCGCCTAGACCTAAGTCGGGCCCGTCCCTCTCCCGTCCCTCTACAGGGGGAATATTCAAACATAGTCAAAAAATAGTCAGGGGACAATTTTTTAAAGTATTTTTGGCCATCTTTTTAATATTTGTTTGAACATTTTTATTTGTCGTCCAAAACCCCCGTGTAGGGGGACACGCCCGACTTAACCCTAGACCTCGAGCAGGGGATCGACTACAGAATCGATGTAGCCCAACATTGATTCCACATCGAATCTACGACGAAAACCTAGAATGTCCGTACATCTTCTGGGACTTCTGTACATGTCCCTTACATTCGGCGAGAAAACTAATCTTGGGGTAAATCAGTTCTGTAGTCGATCCCTTACTCGAAGACCCAAACATGCGACGTTCTGAATTTTTCGATACGGGGCCCCTGGAAGTCCCGACCCTCTCCCCGGGACTGGTTTCTCGTCCCGAGTCCTTTTTCTGACGTTCCCGAGGCCCGGCGAGGCCCCCCCGAGGCCGGGAACGGCCAGAACCCTCCCGGCCGAGAACGGCCAGATGCGTTTACCGGCGCGCGATCACGCCCGAGGAGGCCTCCACGATGGGGTCCAAGCGCAGCTGGGGCCTCGGGAAACGGGCCCAGACCGCTGCGGGTCGACGAGGCGCTCGCCCTGCGCGGAGCGTGGGGGGGTCGGGACGCGCTCTCGGGGGTGCGCTCGGTGCGCGCGGGAGGGGGGGGGCAGGGTAAGGTTGATAAAACCGTGTGTGTGTGTGTACCATCTCGGTTTTTGGTCTATTATTCTGTATTTGCTTTCCTGTTGATTATGCTTTTCGTCATCTCTGAAAGGATTGCTCAAAGTAGCGGAATGCAGAATGATTCCTTGTGTAGCAAACTTTAAATTGATTCCTTTTTGTGGCGAATTACAAAGGGAATTCTTTTCGTGGCGAATTACAAGTTGTTTCTTTTTTTGCGGCGGATTACAAAAGGATTCCTTTTGTGGAGCATTACAATAGGATTCCTTGTGTGGAGGATCACAAAATCATTCCTTTTTGTGGCGAGTTACAAAGGGAATCTTTTTGTGGTGAATTACAACTTGTTTCCTTTTGTTGCGGATTACAAAAGGATTCCTTTTGTGGAGGATTACGAAGGGATTCCATTTGTGGAGGATTGCAACGCGATTTCCTTTGCAGGCTTTCCTGGAAGTTAAACAGGGCCCCCCCAAAAAAACGGGAATCATTGAAAACTATGGAAACTACAGTATTTCAATGATTTCACAATGTTTGGTAGCGGAAACATATATATATATTTATATATATGTATATATATACACATAAATAAATAAAGAAAAACATAACATTTTGATATTCCGAATGCAAAAATGCTGTGTTTTCATTTGGTTTCGACCTCGAAACCCTGGGAATTCTGTGTTTTTTTAAATATGTTTCTGCTTCAAAACATTGGAAATTCATTGAAAAAAACTGTCACTTTCCAAATTCTCAAGGATTTTATGTTTTTTTTGTTTGTTTGCCTTTTGTTCCCTGGTTCACTTCCAGGAAGGCCCTGAAAGGAAATCAACTTGTAATCCTCCGCAAGGAATCCCTTTGTAATCCTCCACAAAAGGAATCCTTTTGTAATCCGCCACAAAAGGAAACAAGTTGTAATTCACCACAAAAGGATTCCCTTTGTATTTCGCCACAAAAGGAAACATTTTGTGATCCTCCACATAAGAAATCCTTTTTGGTAATGCTCCACAAAAGGAATCCTTTTGTAATCCGCCACAAAAGAAAACAATGTGTAGCTCACCACAAACAGGATTCCCTTTATAATTCAACAGCAAAAGAAATCAAATTGTAATCCGCTAATGTTTGTTTCGGGCCTCCGGAGGCCAGAGAATCGAGAGATTAAGGCTTAAAATATCCCTCAGGAGCGCGCTTCGGCGCTCACCCGCTGGAAGTAAGAGGGGCGAGGAGGAACAGACGGAGGTGGAGGCGGAGGAAAAGGAGGAGGAGGAAAAGGAGGAGGAAAAAGGGGAAAGAAAGGAGAACTTATGGAACCCGCTATGGGTGCCTAGCCCCAGGGAGTTATTCCCTTGGTCTGGTGGGCTGTGCTTCCCACCCGATTGTGCCCTGTGAAGCTCATTATGACAATGCATTGCTGCCAACGCATCTCGTCATCACCATCATCATCAGCATCATCTTGAAACACATACTCGTCATCACTATCGTCATCAGCAGAATCTTGAAGCACATACTCGTCATCATCATCATCGTCATCAACAGCATTTTGAAACATATGCTCGTCGTCACCATCGTCATCAGCAGCATCTTGAAACACATACTCGTCATCATCATCATCGTCATCATCATCAGCATCGTCAATATCAGCATCTTGAAACACATACTCGTCATCATCATCACCATCATCGTCATCAGCAGCATCTTGAACACACATGCTCGTCATCACCATCGTCATCGGCAGCATCTTGAATTACATGCTCGTCATCATCATCTTCATCAGCAGCATCTTGAAACGTATGCTCGTCATCACTATCGTCATCAACAGCATCTTGAAACACACGCTCGTCGTCACCATCGTCATCAGCAGCATCTTGAAACACATACTCGTCATCATCATCGTCATCAGCAGCATCTTAAAAAACAAATGCTCGTCATCACCATCGTCATCAGCAGCATATTGAAACACATACTCGTCATCACCATCGTCATCAGCAGCATCTTGAAACATGTACTTGTCATCGCCATCGTCATCAGCAGCATCTTGAAAAACATACTCGTGACCATCATCGTCATCAGCAGCATCTTGGAACACATACTCGTCATCACCATCGTCATCCGCAGCATATTGGAACACATACTCGTCATCACCATCGTCATCAGCAGCATATGGAAACACATGCTCGTCATCACCATCGTCATCAGCAGCATCGTGGAACACATACTCGTCACCACCATCGTCATCAGCAGCATTTGGAAACACATGCTCGTCATCATCATCGTCATCAGCAGCATTTTGAAACACATGCTCAACGTCATCATCGTCATCACCAGCATCTTGAAACACATGCTCGTCATCATCATCGCCATCGCATCGTCTTGAAACACATGCTCGTCATCATCATCGTCATCATTAGCATCTTGAAACACATACTCGTCATGACCATCATCATCAGCAGCATCTTGAAACACATACTCGCCATCATCATTTTCATCAGCAGCATCTTGAAACGCATGCTCGTCATCACCATCGTCATCAGCAGCATCTTGAAACACATACTCGTCATCACCATCATCATCAGCAACATCTTGAAACACGCACTTGTCATCGCCATCGTCATCAGCAGCATCTTGAAACACATACTCGTCACCGCCATCGTCATCCGCAGCATCTTGAAACACATGCTCGTGATCATCATCGTCATCAACAGCATCTTGAAACACATGCTCGTCATCACCATCGTCATCAGCAGCATCTTGAAACACATGCTCGTCATCATCATCTTCATCAGCAGCATCTTGAAACGCATGCTCGTCATCACCATCGTCATCAGCAGCATCTTGAAACACATGCTCGTCGTCACCATCGTCATCAGCAGCATATTGAAACACATACTCGTCATCATCATCGTCATCAGCAGCATATTGAAACAAATGCTCGTCATCACCATCGTCATCAGCAGCATATTGAAACACATACTCGTCATCACCATCATCATCAGCAACATCTTGAAACACGTACTTGTCATCGCCATCGTCATCAGCAGCATCTTGAAACACATACTCGTCACCATCATCGTGATCAGCAGCATTTTGAAACACATACTCGTCATCACCATCGTCATCAGCAGCATCTTGGAACACATACTCGTCACCGCCATCGTCATCGCCATCACTTTCAAAGGAATGCGTGTTACCACCGTCGTTATCAACAGCATCTTGAAACGCGCGCTCATCGTTGCACTGGCCTTCGGAACCCCTTTTGCGAACTATAATCGTTATCAACATTGTCAGAACCTGCCAGCAGATTCTACGTGTAAGTTATCACACAAGGATTTGTGTTGTTACCCGCTGCAAAACAAAACAAATAATATTGTAATTCGCTCATGTTTGTTTCGGGCCTCCGGAGGCCGAAGAATCGAGGGATTAAAGCTTAAGATGTCCCTCTGGAACGCGCATCGGCGCTCACCCACTGGAAGTAAGAGGGGCGAGGAGGAAGAGACGGAGGTGGAGGCGGAGGAGGAGGAGGAGGAGGAGGAAGGAGGAGAGGAGGGCTTATGGAACCCGCTATGGGTGCCTAGACCCAGGGGGTTATTCCCTTAGTCTGGTGGGCTGTGCTTCCCGATGGTGCCCTGTGAGGCCCATTATGATAATGGATTGCCCCCAACGCATTGAGCATGCGTTTCACTTGAAGGTCATCCATTTTTGTTGAAACGTTCGCATGTGCAAAAAAGTCGGTCCGTTTCACGTTCGCCATCATCGCACGATCGTCGTCGCAGTCGCCATGTTGATGGATTCGACGCACGGATTGTTTGCCACCAGATCGCACATCTCTTGGGATGCTTGGGTCGCGACAGCGATGATATGAGAACACACTTTGTGATACTATGAAAACACGCATGTACACACGCGCACGGCTTTATCAACTGATGCCGATGATGATGATGAGGATGATGATGCTGGTGATGGCGATGCAACGCAGCAGAACGAGGTGGTACGCACACACGGTTTTATCAACTCCGGGGGGCAGGACCTTAAGTGGGCCCCGGAAACGGCAGGGCCGTTTTTCACCGTTTCCGAAAAAAGGCCCCTTAAAGATGGAAACGGCAAAAAACACGGCGACCGGAAACGGCAACGAAAACGGTTCCAGGATTGGAACCGGAGCGGGAACCCGCAAAGGAACGGCGACGGAACCGGTAACAAAAATCGGCGTCGGAACCAACAAAAAAACAGCAAAACGGAACCGGTAACGCCCTGTCGTTTCCAGGGCCCACTAAGGGCAGGACGCCCCGACTGCGGATCCACCGTGCAGTCGGAGATGGAGAGAGCCCCCTCTGCGGGCAGCGCCTGCATCCACATCCAGTGCGTCTTGGAGTTTCGGGCTCTCCTCCCCAGAAACACGAGGCGCACTGGATATGGATAAAAATCTGGCCCCCAGAGGCTAGATGTTTATCCACATCCAGTGCGCCTTGGCCTTGCGGCGCCCCTTCCAAGAAAGTCCAAGACGCACTGGATATGCATATAAGTATGGCCCGCACCCTTTAGTAAAACGTTGTTTGGTGAAGACGACTTCGGGCCCGAACCTGGCGGGCGCAAGCCTTAAGTATGGCCCGCACCCTTTAGTAAAACGTTGTTTGGTGAAGACGACCTCGGGCCCGAACTTGGCGGGCGCAAGCCTGGAAAATGACGACCGCGGCGCCCCCTGGAGAACCGAAAACGGACAAGTCACCCAACGACGTAACGGGGTGGGGGTTCTGCCCACCCCCGATACCAAGGGCTGCTGAAGTAAGGCACGCACAACAGGGAACGAGGCAAGCGAGGCCCCTTTTCGACACCAGGAGCCACCCCCGATACGAAGGGCTGCTGAAGTAGGGCACGCAACGCAGGGAACGAGGCAAGCGAGGCCCCGTTTCGACACCCGGAGCCACCCCCGATACCAAGGGCTGCTGAAGTAAGGCACGCAAAGTAGGGAAAACGAGGCAAGCGAGGCCCCCTTGTTGACACCCGGAGCGCCTGGGGGGGGGACACGAGGAGGGCTGGAGGAGCAGCCACGCAGGGGACCCGAGGAGCAGCGAGGAGCGCCTGTGGGGGGGCACGAGGAGGGCTGGAGGAGCAGCCACTCAAGGGGACCCGAGGAGCAGCGAGCCGCTCCCGAACCCAATGGCGGTCTCCTGCGCGCCGCCGGGGTGAGCGCCCCCGCCGAGGGCCCGGGCCCTGTCTGCAGACGTAAGGCCGCCGCCTCCTAAGAGGCGGTTTGCTTCGAGGAAACCGCCCCCCCTCCCCCCTCCCCCCACTGCGCGCCGCCAAGGTGAGCGCCCCCGCCGTGGGCCCGCCCCTGCGCTTCTCGAGCCCCCCCCCTCCTCCCCCGCGGCCCCGAGCTGGCCCGGCGCCGGGCGCGCCAGAGAGAGGGCCGAGGGGGAGCGGCCAGCGCCGGCATGCCTCAGGGGTAGGGCCCGGGCCTCCTCATTGACAGCGGCTCGGCTGCACTCTGGTCGAGGCTCCGGCCCAGCTCGGTGGTATGGGAAGTGCACGCCGAGTTATGCGACAAAAAAATGGGGCGGGCGGAGAAGTGCCCGCCTCGCGAGAGGCAGGGCGGCTGCCTCCACGAGAGAGCACGGCGGATGCAGCCACTGCGAAAGCAGGGCGGACATCTGCATCGGGTACTCATCCTCCTACGAGGAACGCCCTCGCCGAGGTGTGGCCGCTGGAACGCATCCCAAAGCTGGAATGCAAATCCGAGAGTCGACGAAAACGTCCGCAAATCTCGAACCTCCATCCAGCGACGGCTGCTCTGGCGAGGGGCACCTCTGAGGTGTGGCGGGGGAGCGGGGTCCCGCAAGATGTTGTGGAGGGAGAGAAAGCGAGGACGTTGGCCAATACTGAACGCGGAAACGCTGGTGTCGATCTTAGCCACCACCCAACTTGATCACCGTTACTTCGTGGATCCTCCTCGCGAGTCGGCGACGCCGGGCAGGGCCCCTGACCAAGGTCGGCGTCGACAAGAGCCAAGAGCCGGCGACGTCTTGACCATGGTCAGCTCGCTTCCTCCCTCGACTCCGCAGGAAGAGGAGGAGGAAGAGGATACTGAATACTGAAACTCGGAGGAGGACGGCGGCTCAACCTGATCACACCAACAGCTCTAGGCCCTGGCGCGTGCAAATCATTGCACAACCTTCGGCGACTTTGCCAGGCCTGAAATCAAACTAACCTGAGGCAGCTTGCTCTTTCAGACGAATTCTCTCGGCGAGGGCAGCCATCCTGGACACGTAGGTCGGGGGGCCCTCGGACACAGGAGCTCTGGAAACGCGTGTGGTCTCAAGCTCAGGACGCCTCACAGCACAAGACACGGACTGCAGAGCTGGGAGGGCAGCGTCAACCTGGCGAGCGAACCCCGTGCGGGGGCCAACTCCGTTACGCAAATTCGCAAGGACCTCAAGCCCCTTCCTGGTGGGGGGCTCGCAAGGTCGTCTTAACTTGCTCCTCCTGGACTGCTGAGCCCAGGCACCGCACTTAGTACACACATACACTGGGCGGCAGCAACCTGGGCACGCAGGGGACTTACCCCCTGATTCACAGCAACGAGTGTGTGACCGAGAGGGGTACGCACAAAACTATCAAGATACTTAGGCATGCCTCTACAACCTGACAGGGGCTTATCATGCGTGTCATGTGCTATACACAAACACTTACTACATTGCTCACCTATCACTGTGCGACGCCAGTCATGCCAACGAGTGCGCTGAACATGTGCAGCGCGCCGTGCCACCGTCAGCCGTGCCCAGCGTTCCTCTCTGTCGGAAAGCGGCAGCACGGCAGCAGCCAAAGAAACGAAACCATTCGCAATGCGCAGCCCTGTCTCCAGCTGCTCATCGAGCTCATGCGGCACGGACTCATGCAGCTGGACCGCGCGCTTGGCGTAGACGTCGGCAACAACGTTGGCGTCGGGGAGACGCTTATCATAATCAGACAACTCGGCATACTGGTCAGCAGAGCGATGTGCCTTCACGTGCGACACAGACCGAATGCGATGAAACCCAAGCATCTGCTGACCAAAAAGCTTGACACAACCATATCGCGCACCAGGCCGCAGCTGCTGTTCGGGGCTCTTGGTGGCCTCAATCACAGCTGCCATGTAATCAGCGAAAACGTCCGTCGGCCTATCCACCACTTGCCCGACATATGCCAGCGCCAAGTGCTCCGCCATGGCTGAACGCTGCGGCAGGGAGCCAGGGGCTGCACCGTACATCACACGGAGCGGCTGATTGCCGCTCGGGTCCAGCAGCGCCAAGGCCCAGCCAGCGCGGCGAGCAGCTGCAAGAAGCGACGCGCTGCAAGAACCATCCACTGCAATCTCCACGGACGGGACGCTGGGGGCAATGATGTTGCAGAGGGTCTCAGGCTCACAGTCTGCCT
The DNA here is from genome assembly GCA_963575745.1 of Prorocentrum cordatum. Taxonomy (NCBI): domain Eukaryota; class Dinophyceae; order Prorocentrales; family Prorocentraceae; genus Prorocentrum; species Prorocentrum cordatum. The sequence goes on along the minus strand of CAUYUJ010019541.1, from coordinate 163,150 downwards.
CGTGACCAGCAGCATCAAGTAGGTGGACAGTCGCACCGCCATCGAGCGGTGGCAACAGGCGCTCCTCGTAGGCGAAGGCCCCCGTGACGTAGCGCAGATCACCATCAGCTTCATGACCCTCCTGGATGAAGGTCGGGCTGACTCCGCTATCAGAACGAGCCGCGACTACGTCAGCTCGCGTGCAGGAGTAGAGCCTGTGATGGACCGTATCAGGCTGCCCGCAACTGCAGAGGCCGCTGGTGTCGTACCCGCGCTCTTGTGCCCGCCGTCGTGTCCACAATCCCTCACATGCGCAAGTACGAATGAGGAACTTCTGATACTTGGTGTACTTGGCCGAGCGCGCACGGACCGCGCCCTGAATGAGGTCGAACGTGACACGAACTCCAGCAGGCAACTCCCATTTGTCAGCTAGTTGACATTCAAGCATCCGCTGCATCGCCGCGCTGAGCAGGTCCTCAAGTACGGCTGGAGAAAGCTGGTCAACACGAACCTCTTGGCCCAGATGATCACGCCAGAGGGCAACGCTGTGCATCGTCCAGCCGACGCGCCCAAGACAAATAGCCGCTCGCTCCAGTGGCCCACGTGACTTAGCCCAGCTGAAAGGGCGGCCCAGAAAAGTAACAGCATAATCCCACCAAAGCAAGAGATCTTTCTGCGATACAAGCGCACGCGCAGGACGGGTAGTAGCTTCCCACGACATGCGACTGTACTGAATGACTGGCGCGATAGCCTGTCGGATGGCGGTATCCCCGCCCAGCGCTAACTTGGCCGTGGCTGACGTACCCCCGTGGTAAGGTTTGACCTGGCGCCCGTAAGCACGACGAAGATCACCAAGCTCTGCATCAGTCAGGCCGTTGACTTCAACCCCGCACGTGCAAGCAGGGCGCGCACCAGTGCGGTAGATCCTGCCAAGGCGAAGGTCCTTCGTCACAGGACTCGCCTTCTTGTACTTGGATATCTTGCGCATCCGCCTCTTGTGCCGAGCCAGGCGAGCCCGCTGCTTGGCACGAGCTCCTGGGGCCTGGCGAGCGCGACCAGCAGAGTGGTCGACGCCGAGGTAGGAGACAACACGCTTGACAGCCGCATTTCGGAAATATTTAACTGCTGTGCAACTTCTCGCCCAAGCGCAGCACTGGAAGCGACGATGGCAAATCTGTCATTGATACGAGATCCCAGCCTCTTGGCCACCTGCTGGAAATCACGCCCAGCCTGAACGGCAAGCTGGACGACGCGCTGCGCATTGGCGTGATGCAGGCCGATCGCCGCGTCGTCAATATACCAGGAAAAATATGCTAGCGGGTGAAGGCACACGTACCTGTCATACTCCGCCAGCGCGTGAACCTTGATGGCGATATCGGCAACACCATCGCCAGCGGGCGCTCCGCGCACTGCAAAGCCTGGAAACTCTCCATGGTGCCGTTGAGACCTAATGAGCCGTGGGCCTCGCCATGTATTGAAGATGAGCTTAGAGAAACCAGTGGGCGCCTGCATCTGGTTAAACTTGAACTGCAGTTCGTCAAGGTTGATCTCCTCATAATACTTCGAATAGTCAGCCACCAGCGTCACAGAATGCATCTGAGTAGACGCGGCCACTTCAGTCCGTGCCGCCAGCGCCCAAGCGTTGTCGATCGCCGACCTGCTAGTGGAGACTCCCAAGTACTTGCGATCGAGAAACTGCTGCAGAGGCTTCAAATGCACTCGCTTGGCGCGCTGCCAGACGCGGTAGCTGGCAGCGTAGACCACGATCAGCCTGTGCCCGCCAGCCGGCTTGGGGAGCATGGGAAGGAGGATCCACTGCAACTGCTTCGGCAGCAAGCCGAGTGCTTCTGTAGCCTCCCAGAGGGCACTCAGCACGTTGAGCGCATCATCGCTGAGAAAAGCGAAGCAGCGCGGGTGGATGCCGTCCAGGCTGCTGGCAGTCGACGACGGAAAGGACTTCGCAGCCATTCTGATATGCTCAGGCGTGGCTCTCGGCAGGGACGCGCGATCAGGAACGCGAGCACGTTGCGCCTGCGCTGTGCCACGCCACACGTCCATGTAGGATTTCTCCATGTCCCGAACGACGTGATGAAGATGAGCAGTGGCACCTCGGGCTCCACGAACGACAGTCGGCTGCTGCGCATCCTTGACCTTGGTGATGCGGTGAAGTCCACGAGCACCGCTAGCGCTAGCTTGGTCGCACCACGCCTTCCAGCGACTGCTGCTGTCGCGGCCTGCCTCCTGGTTGACGGCCTGGAGGTCCTCCTCGATGTCGGCCAGCAGCTCGCGCAGGTTGTCGATGCGAAGCGGCGCGTATTAGACGAGCCTGCGGGCTTGCTCCACGGTGGCGTCGAGCCTGTGGTTGAGCCCCTGGCCCACGTAGACCAGCGCCTGGAAAGACTCGATCTCGCGCTCAAGCTGGCTGGCAGAGGAGCCGTCGAGCTGTCTGTGCTCATCAGACGCCGAGTTTTGACGAGCTGCATCCAGCACAGGCGCCGCGCCGCCGCCATGGGTCGGACCAAGACTGCCTTCCCGCCCAAGAGACCCAGCAGGGGAGTGGGCGCTGGCGCATGGCCTGGATCCGATGTTAGACCGGTTCCCATTCTGAGTAGTATCTCGCCCATCCAGATCTGCAGCCAGGTCCTCGAACGGGTCGTGGTCCTCAACGTCCATGGCGTGACCAGCTGCAGGTTGCGGGCACGGAACCGCGCTTGTCGCCAACGAAACCGTCGAAGTTGGCTGGCCACGACTAGGCCTGACAGTGGCGACCTCGCCCAGCTGGACGATGTAGGTGATAGCATTGTGAAGCCACCGCCAGCCCTCGGCGCGGGCTTGAACACCTTCAGCGTCCTTGGCCTCATAGCTAACCTCCACCCACCGTGGCGTAGGGCATCTGGCGAAGGAGTTGAAGTCCTTGATCTCTGTGGCGGTGACATACGATAGCCTCTGAGCTGCGCGCACGACGAACTTGGCCCAAGCCGTTGACAGAAAGCCCCAGGCGCCGTCAGCGCGGTGGTGCTTGGCTAAATCCACCGCGTGCTCAGCATAGGACGCCTTTGTGGCCCAGGACGAATCTTCGCAGTGTGGACCGTGAACCTGCACCCCAGGGATCTTAGGCGCCATACCGTAAGCAAGGTACTGCAGAGACTGCCCATCAACAGCAAGCTGCAACTGAACAGGTCGATGAGGCTTGATTGACCACGCCATGTCTGCAGAAACACACTTGAGCGAACGCGTCGCTGCAGAACTCAGCGCAAAGAAATCTATCGTGGAGCACGAGCGGGCAGTACGGCATGTGACAGCCGTCGGAACTACCAAGCTGACCTGCGCGTTGGCTGGGAAGGTGGAGTCCTCCACCTCGCTGGCAGACATGTTCCAGTCACCGCCGATGATGCACGGGGCGAGGATGCCAGACATGGCTTCGCCTACAGAGCACATGGTACGCGCGCTGCGAACCGTCATGCCCTCAGCCGTATGCAGATAGATATTGAAGATATGAATGGACTCCCATCCAGGTAGATCAACGATGACGTGCTGGGCGCGCTGCGGCACCAACGCCGATGAGCTGTAGCCCTCAGGCCGGCGCAGCCCGACCGCGCTGCGAGCGAAGACCGCCACGCCAGCGGAAGGCAAGTAGCCTTCGGTCGGACTGCCTGCAACAGCAATCACTTGCCAGCCACGGGCACCTGCCCAAGATTGAAGCTCTTCAACTTCATGCTGGTGATATCCAGATTCCTGAACTAGCACCACCAGCGCCTGCGTCCGTTCAAGCCGTCGCTTCAGAGTGGGTTTACCCTGATTGGCGTTGAAGGTCTCGAGCAAGTGCGACTGCTGGGAGCTCAGCGGCGCATCAACACGTAGGAGCTCGCCTCGTCGTAGCCGCAGCCCGCTCACGCGGGGCTGGTGGTTAGGCACACCCCCCGCCTGCAGGAGCAGGCTGGGAGACGCGGCCACGCTTGGCCTTGTGCATCTCAGAGAGAGCGTGATCCACCGCCGCTTTACTGTGGCGAACCCCTCCCCCCCCCACCCCCCCCCTCCGGATCCGGAAAACCGGGGGGGGTCCACCCCCCGTTCCCCCCCCCCCCCCCCCCCCCCCCCCCCCCCCCTACTCACCGCCAGCAAACGACTCCCGGTCCCCACCACCGTCCGCATCACATCCCCCACTGGTGTTCCCAGCACCACTGTCCTCACCACCACTGTCCCCACTGGTTCCACCACCGTCCCTATTGTCCCCACCAGTGCCCCCACCACTGTCGCACTGTCCCCACTGTTCCCACAACTGTTCCCACCACGGTTCCACTCTCCCCACTGTCTCCACGGACCCAACCACTGCCTATCCCCACTGTCCCCACTGTCCCACTGACTCCTCCGCTGTCCCACTGAGCTGTCCCACTGTTCCCACCACTGTCCCCACTGTCCCCACCACTGTCCCCACTGTACCTCTGTCCCATTGTCCCACCGCCGTCCTCGCCACCGCCTTTACCAGTGTCCCCACCACCATTGTACCCTCCACTGTCCCAGTGTTTCCACCTCATTCCCACTGTCCCCACACCACTGTCCCCACCACCACCGTTCCCACCACTGTCCACTGTCCCCCCTGTTCCCACCATTGTCCCCACCACTGTCCCCACCACTACCGTCCCCACCACTGTCCCACTGTCCCCCCACTGTCCCCACCACTGTCCCGCTGTCCCCTCACCACTGTCCCCACCAACACCGTCCCCACCACTGTCCGCACCCCCACTCGGTTTTCGAAGGGGGGGGGGGGGGGGGGTTCGAACCGGTAGTGACCCCCCCCCCCTTTTCATGATGAGCTGGGGGGGGGGGGAGGGGTTCGAACCGGTAGTGACCCCCCCCCGGTTTTCCGGAGGGGGGGGGGTGGGGGGAGGGGTTCGAGCCGGTAGTGACCCCCCCCGGTTTTCCGCCAGCAGCGGTAGAACACGCTCTTTCGCATCTCACCGACGAGCTCGTGCAGCCGTGCGACCAGCTGCTCCTCATATTCGCCTGTGACAGTGCCTGCCTTCTTGAACTCTTCATACATCTGTCGAACGTCATCCATGCCGAGAGGGGGCTCAGCTCCGCGCTTGACAGCATCAGCCTTGTCATCCAGCTCGTGATCATCACCAGTGCCACCAGCAAGCTGAGCCAGAGACGGCTGCTGCGGCACCATGCTGACCTTGAGGTGCTTGGCCAGCACCTGCTGGAGCGAGTTGAACCTTGGGTCAGTGGTGAACTGCAGGTAGAAAAGCTTGAGGTCAGGCTGGCCTTCAAGCTCGGGCATCTCCACTTGCAAGAAATCGGGCGAGAGCACGGGGGCGGACGCGGGGCCCGTCGCCGCCGCGACGGGCTCGCCACGCTGCTTCGACAGCGCCTCGGCACAGGTGCGCACCTCCATGGTGAGCTGGACAATCTCAGCCTCCTTCTGGACGATGGCGGCCTCTTTAGTGTCCAACTCCTCTTGTAACTTAGCGATCTTCTCACGTCGGTCAGCAACCTCGGTACGGTAGCGGTCGAACTGGGTACGGCAGCGCTCGAGCTTCTGCGTTGCGACCTTATGCGCCGTAGACGGCGGACGTAGCTCACGTAGCTGTACTCGAAGTGCTTCCAGCTGCTTCATGGCCGTCTGTAGCTGCTCACCTTCACTGTCTTCGTAGAGGGCGAGGGACTTGACGAACTGCTCGTAGTGACCGATCTTGTTCTGAATAGCACTCCGCTGCATCGCCGTCGCCGTCGTGTCCTTGGCCCCTGCCGAGCCTTCATCAACCTCCATGGCCGCGTCGGACACGCCAGTGGGGGCTGCCTCAGGTGGGGCAGGGTCCTTGTTCTTCTCCGATTTGAGCTGCTGGACCTGCTTGCGCAGCGCCACCAACTCCTTCTCCAGCTTCGACGAGGCCCATGGCGCCAGCTGCGACGAATCAAGCCTGCATCCGCCGTTGCCACCACCGCGCAAAGGAGGCTGCCCCTTCGAGTTGTCGGCGGCTTTGAGTTTCTTCTCTTCCTGTCTAGCCTTCGTGGTGACCCGCTGCGGCGCGCGCGCGCCACATCGGCACTGCAGGCGGCAGGCCCAGTTGTTGGCCGTGCCGCAGCGGGAGCACCCCCAATGCGGCCGCTTGGGCCCGAACAGCAGCGTTCCTGCGCCGTCGCCCGCCATCGTGACCCTGGACCCCGTCTCCAGACTCTGGTGGCAGAACTCGCGCAGCCGCACGCCGCGGCAGGGGCAGACTCGGCACTCCAGGGGGGTGCGCTTCCCTGGAGCTGAACACTGTCGGTTGCTGTCCTCGGATCAGAGGTCTCCACTCTGACCCCGAGGGAATCGGACATCTTAAGCCAAAATGGCTACGGAGGAGGAGGAAGCGGAGGAGGAGGAGGAGGAGGAGGTGGAGGAGGAGGAGGAGGAGGAACAAGGAGGAGCGAGGAGGAGCGAGAAGGAACGGCACAAGCATGAGCGCTCGGAGGTCCGCGCGGGCACTTCGAAGTCGGCGCTGGGCCCCCTCCCCCCTGGCGGGCAGAGCGCGCACCAAGGGCAACGCCGACCCGAGAAACATCCGCACCGACCTTGGAAATATGGTGCTCGTGCCGTTTTCTATCCCTCGACGTCCTCAAGCACGTGGTCCTGGGGGGACAAAAACAGCACCCATGCCGCTACACTTCGGACCTCTCCCGGGGTGCTTTATGTCCAGGGTTTCAGAGCGAATCCAGCCGTGGCGGCGCGGGATGCTCGAGGCCTGGACATTGGCACCAACACCTCTGGTGCTTCTAGGGGAGGGCGGATGATTCCAGATTTCGGTGCTGGCGGTATTCTGTCGACCTCTAGAGAAGCCCGATGATTACCAAAATCACCGAGATCGGGATCACCTTCCATCGGTGGAGGCAACCACCGATATTGGTGTTGGTGCTAAGCTCTAAACCTCCGAGGGCGGGAGTAGCGGTGTTGCCTTTCCTCCTCCCAGGTCCGAGATCGCGCCCAGCACGATGGAGGACACGAAGCGGCTGGCGAACTCGAGCGGCTCGTCGTCGGCTGGGGCCTCCCGGGGGGGAGGCGCTGGGGGGGGGGGGGACCTGCTCAGGCCTGGGGGAAACGTGCCCCTGGAATCGGCGGTACAGCGCCGACGAATCGACGATGAGCACCCGACCGGTAGACCGTACGTTCCTGGGCGGGGTGGGCTATCGGCGCCAAGTGGGCGATGAATGGGTGACTCGGGGTCCCCAGGTCGATGCGCCTCCCGCTGAGCCCGCCACCCCCTCACGTCTCACGGCGCCGGCCTTGCAGACGTGCTGCAGCGGATCTCTGCGTGGATTTCTGTCCACGCAGAGCCCCGAAGCGGCGAGCGGAAAACGCAGTGAATCTCGCGTGGGTTGTTTTTTGGGCTTCCTTTCCCTACCAGAAAAATCCGCGCGAAATTCACCTCGAAATCCGGAACGAAATTATCCAGGACACTCTGGGCTCATCCTGTCGTTTTACGAACGAAATCCGCTCTACGATGTTGGCGCCAGGACACGTTGCACCCTGGCTCTCGGGTCGCAACTCCGCTTTCTAGCGGCCGCTCAGCACGATCCGGGCCCCCCCAAGCACCACTCGGCGAGGCGCAGCTGCTGGAGAGAGCATCCCAAGGCTGGAAAGCCGTCGAGATCAGCCGAAAAAACCTAGAATCTCGAACTCCCCCCTCGGCCTGTCCCCCCCTCGAGATCCGACGACGCAAACGAACTGAAACATCGCGGAACATCGCGACCCGAGTCCCAGACCCCATCTCTCTGCTGCCTTCTCCTGGCAGGATCGACTCGTGTTGGCCCCGGGGACCGAAACAGCGGGCGAAACCGCCCGGCGTACAGAACTCGCAGCGCGCGCTGCGGGTCTCAAAAGGCCTACAGCCCACCAGTACAGCAAGGATGCGCGATGAGGATGCAGGGGGCCTTTGGACGCCCATTTCTCGAAGCTTTCCGAGCGGGGCGCGGCCAGCGACAGCGGCGAAGGATGGACCGAGGAGGCAGGGATGCCAGGGCACCCCTTCCCAGACCCCCGACGTCATGATTTTTTCATGACGCGACCCCCAGAGGTCCCGACCCATTCCCCGGGACCGGTTTTTCGTCCTGAGTCGTTTTTTGACGGTCCCGAGGCCCGGTAAAGGCCCCCGGAGGCCGAAAATAGCGAACAACCTCCCGTCGTGATTTTTTCACGACGCGAGGAGGTCTGGGTTGGGAGGGTGTTGCCCGACCTTCTCGTGAGGGCCGACCGCGCCCACGGCCAGGAACTTCCGGGCGCAGCGCGCCGCCACGGCGGCCCCGGCGACGACGCGCCGCGCCCTTTCGAGCGGCCACGCGTGCCGCTCCGCTGCGCGGGCGGCGGGAGGCTCGGGAGGAGCGCGGGGCCCTCTCCTCCTCCTCCTCCTCCTCCTCCTCCTCCTCCTCCTCCTCCTCCTCCTCCTCCTCCTCCTCCTCCTCCTCCTCCTCCTGCCGCCTGGAGCGTGGGGCCGTGGAGAGCGCGCCGCGCCGCAGGCTGGTCGGCCAGCACGTTGCAGGACGGGAGGGAGGTGGGGAAGCCAAGAGATACCCACACCGCCCCCCCTTCGGACCTCTCCCGGTGCGCACTCTGGCCAGGACTGCGAGGCGAATCCAGCGGTGCCGACAAGGGCCTCCCAGGGGGCCCCCCCAAAAAGGGAAAACGGGCGGGAGGGTAGAGGTGTCGGTCCCTTTTCCTCCTCCGGGGGGGGGTGGATGTAGATTGACGACCGAAGAGTCGAACGTACTGGATTGTCCGCTGGCAGAGGACGATAGGGAAGAGAGGAAAGAGCCCCTTTCCCACGCGCCGCGGGCGAGCGGCGCGAGGCCTGTCTCATAGGACTGCCCAGTACCTGAGCCGAGACCGTAGCAGGACAGATGGACAGAAAGGTGATAAAACGAGCGGCCTTCACACCCAGACCCCCGACGTCGTGATTTGTTCACAACGTCGACCCCCGGAGGTCTGGACCCCTTCACCAGGACCGGCTTTTCGTCCTGAGTCGTTCTCTGACGGTCCTGAGGCCCGGTAAGGGTCCCCGGGAGGCCGAAAAGAATGAAAAACCTCCCGCCGTGATTTTTTCACAGCGCGAGGAGGTCTGGGCACGCAGGGGGGGCGTCACAGGTCGAGGCACTCCTCCTCCCGCCCGACGGCCCCCCGGGGGCCCGCCGGGCCGCGGCGCGGCACGCGGCCCGAAGAAGCTCCCGGCCGCAGCACGGCTGCCTCCCCCCCCCCCCCCCCCAGACAGGCGACGCCCTGATGTTTTTGCCAGGACGGCGTCCCCTGGCCATCGCTCGGACGTCCATTCCCTGTGTTTTTTCCGGTTTCGTGCGTGGCTTTTCCGCGAAATGATCGAGGATGCTCCTCGATGGACCTCGCCGAAGGAAACATACACACGTCCGAGCGATGCCAAGCGACCCTTTCCCCGGGACCGGCTTCTCGCCCTGGAGCCGTTCCTGGACGCTCCCGAAGCCCGGCGACGGCCCTCCGAGGCCGAACACGGCAACAAAAACTCCCGTCCGGATCTTTAAAACGCCGCGAGATCATGTCTGGGACTGTTGCCCCCGAAACGGAAATAGAGGCCTTCTAGATGGGGTCGGAGTAGATGGGGTCGGAGGCTCGCGCCGCATCGCCGATACATCGGCGATGCATCGGCGATGTACTGGCGCTGCATCGTCGGCGTGGGCAAGGATTCGGCGACGTCGACGTGAAGCAAATTGGGTTCCGCATCGAGCCACATCGGCGATGCGGAGCGATCCTCCGACCCCATCTGGTGAGCAGGGACCGACCGCCCTGGCATCAGGAGTGCTCTTATGACAACAACAGTGCTCTTACAACATAAGCCCGACAAGACGGCCCCAGCCAGAAATGTTCTAAGAACATTAAGAACGTATCGTGGAGACCACAAATCGGGGGCGCGCAAACATGGACTAGCGATCCATGGATTTGGCGCGCGGTCGCAAAATCCATGGGTCGGGAGAGGTGCCCTCCCCAGAATGCGGCCAGTGCCGCCTCGCCTGGCGGCGGAAATCCGCGATTCCCAATGGAAATGGGACCCGTCGCTAATCCACGCCCCCTTAATCCATGTTTGCGTTCGCCTGAACAAAAAGTTCTTAGAACATTCTTTGGTGGGCCTATAGGCGAGCCAGGACGCTTCGCCACTGCCTGCACCTGCTCCGATCCCATCTAAGAGGCCTAGACGAAAGGTTAGGTCGGGCATGCCCCCCTACAGGCGGATTTGGGGCGACAAATCAAAACAAATTCAAAGCATGCTCCCAAATAGCATGTTTCCCCAAAATCCTCCCCAGGCTCTTTTTGGCACTACTTTTCCATACTCCTCCCAGAAAAGGGACATCATGTTCTGCACTATGTGTTGCACTGTTCTTGTCCATTGTGAAGGGGCACGCCCGACTTCAAGGGGCACTGCAGAGGGACACGTCCACCTGTCCACTGTACAGGGACGCGTCCATGTGTCCATTCTTGTCCATGCCTGTCCGTTGAACAGGGACTACTTTTGCCCATTGGAAAGGGTCTACTCCGGATCCCTTAATAATCGTCCCCCGGGTCCGGTTTATTAAGGCGCCTTTTGGGGAAGCAGGGGGGTCCGGTTTATTACGGCGTTTCTTGAAGCCGACGTTCAGGGGGGGTCCGGTTTATTAGGGCGCCTTTTGGGTACTAGCCCGCGGAGTACTAACCATCATCATCATCAGCATCATCATCATCATCGTCGTCATCGTCATCGTCATCGTCCATTGTAAAAGGGCGAACGGCCTCCACGGCCGCGGGGGCGGCCGGCGGGGGCACCCGCTGGGCCCCGGCGCCGGCGCGGGCGTGCTGGAGCCGCGGGGACCGCGGCGCGCCCGTGCTGGAGCCGCGGGGGCCGGGCGGGCGCGGGCGCGGCCCCTGCCACCAAGAGGAGGAGCGAGGAGCGAGGAGGAGGGGGAGGGGGAGGGGGAGGAGGAGGAGGGGGAGGAGGAGGAGGAGGAGGAGGAGGGGGAGGAGGGGGAGGGGGAGGAGGAGGAGGAGGAGGAGGAGGGTGAGGAGAAGGAGGAGGAGGAGAGGGAGGAGGAGGAGGAGGAGGAGGAGGAGGAGGAGGAGGAGGAGGAGGAGGAGGAGGAGGAGGAGATCTGGGTGGTGCAGGTCTTGGAGGCGGCCAGGGGGCCTGAACTGGTTTGGGCTCTAGAAAATCTGTCAGGAGCGGGGTTGATGCCAAATCCGCTCAAAATGTGTCCCCAGACCCCTCCCAGGCGGGGTCGATCTGGTACAATTTTTACCCCGGATCTGTTTCTGACTGTCTCGGGACCCGGAATCGACCCCCTGAGGCCGAAAAAGGCAAAAGATCTCCTGGAACGCAGAACCCGGAACTGGCCCGCTCTTCATGCTGGCCGGCACCAATGCTGGGCCATCTCGGAAACCCAGCTGGCTCCAATGCCGTTCCACTCTGCGTGCCTCCAGGCCCCATATCGGATACCTCCAGGCTGGAAGTATCCCAGATGATCTGGGAGGCCTAGAGGTATCGTCGTGAAGGGGTTAACGACTCCTGCCGTCCTTCAACTCGCGCTGGTGGAGCGGCCACGAGTTGCTAAAAATATCCCTGGAGATCTCTGGATTCACTTAGATTTGCCACGACTTGCCTGGCCTTGCCTCGACGGATCTGCAGCTACAGGGATGTATCTTCTGGCTCGATCCCGACGGGTGGATTGACGCAAAGTCGTCGAGCCCCTGGGGATATCGTCGGAGATCTGGGGGTGCAGGTCTGCTCTGCGTGCCTCCAGGTGGACGGATGGGTCGCGGAGCTGGCGCTGGCGGCGGCTGCTGCTGCGCGGCTCCGTGGGGAGGCGGCCCCTCCCGCGGAGCAGCGCGGGGCGGGGGCAGACCGGCCGGGCGAGGGCCTGAGGGGCAACGTTCTGCTGCTGCTCCTCCTCCTCCTCCTCCTCCTCCTCCTCCTCCTCCTCCTCCTCCTCCTCCTCCCCTCCTCCTCCTCTCCTCCTCCCTCCTCCCTCCTCCTCCCTCCTCCTCCTCCTCCTCCCTCCCTCCTCCCTCCTCCCTCCTCCTCCTCCTCTCTCCTCCCTCAACCCTCCTCCTCCTCCCTCCTCCCTCTCCCTCCTGCCTCCTCCCTCCTCCCTCCCCTCCTCTCCTCCCTCCTATCTCCTCCCTCCTCCCTCCTCCCTCCTCCTCTCCTCCTCCTCCTCCTCTCTCCTCCTCCTCCTCCGCCTCGTCACGCCCCCTCCTCCTCCTCCTCCTCCTCCTCCTCCTCCTCCTCCTCCTCCTCCTCCTCCTCCTCCTCCTCCTCCTCCTCCTCCTCCTCCTCCTCCTCCTCCTCCTCCTCCTCCTCCTCCTCCTCCTCTTCCTCCCCCCGACGTTGACCCCGAGGACCGGCGTGGACAGGCTCGTCTGCAGGTCGCCACCGGAAACGCCGGCGGCGTGGCCCAGGCCCGGAGCCTCGTCGTGCGTGGCGGCCATCGATGGCCCAGATCTCCGACGACGTGAGCTCTTCAACCGGCGATTTCTTCCCCCCAGCGACGCACCAAGAAGGGGAGGAGGAGGAGGAGGAGGAGGAGGAGGAGGAGGAGGAGGAGGAGGAGGAGGAGGAGGAGGAGTCTCTCTCTCTCTCTCTCTATCTCTCTCTCACTTCCCATTCAGGCCAAATCCAAGCAGAGGCGTGTGAAAAGGAGGCCCTGGGTTGAGGTCAAGAGGCTTAGCTCAAACCCCTCTCTTGTCAGTTCCTGCGACCTGTCAGCAAAGGCTGATGCGCACAGAGGGGCGCCAGCACGGGGGCGCGGCCGAGGCGTCGGCCAGCCTCACACGAAGTCTAAGAAGTGGCCCTCCAGCGAGCAGAAAAGATATGTAGTAGCTGCAGGCGAGGTTGTCCGTCCAGCAGTTGGTGGCATGAAACTTGGCAAGACACATCAGAGCACAGCAGGTGTACGATGGAAGCCGCACTCTGACGCCAGTCAAATTCAAAAGCCTCCGAGAGCCTCCGAACTCCGCGGCCGAGAGCCTCGGCCGTTAGGCCTCAGCCAGGCTCGCGGCCCCAGGAGCCCAGACGGGAAAACGCAGAAAAGCAGAGGGCCGCGGCGACGAGCGGGGCACGCGCCTATCAGCATTCAGCTCAGGTAGATATGAAGAGACATCATTCCAATAGTAAGAGACATCATTCAAATAACACCATTCAAGTAAGTCTCAAATACTGTCGCCCTTACCCTTAGCACCTCCTCCACGGCCAATCTGTCGAACAAGATTGCCCCTCGGGGCGCGTCCGCTCATGATCTGGCCTCCCATGCTGCGCATCGTCTCGGCAATGATCGTCTCCACTGGCGTTCGTATGCCTCGAATTTGAAGGTGCGAAGTGGGCATCTCTGTGGGCGGCAGCTGGTGAAGATCGTCCTCGGGCTGACCGATGGCCTTCAGCAGCTTCTCGCGGTCCGTCTTCTCCTTCGGCAGTACGAGTTCTCCGCGGCAAACTGAACATAATGCGCACCTTGGGTTCTTTCCCTGGCTTCTGGGATGTAGGCAGCATCATCATCTCCTTTACCCAAGTCCGAGCGCTGTCGGGCCCCCCCGCCTTGAGCATGTCGTACAAGCGCTGCAGCCCCGCGAGCATTGATCGCATCCTGGGTGAGCAATCCTTGCGCTCGAAGCTGAGCAAAGCGCTCGGAGCCCCTGAGAGGCACTGGCACCCTGGGGGTCCGAGGTCGGCCTCTGGGTCCTCCTTCCGCCTCTTGAGGTACTGCTGGAAGCAATCCTGAACTTGCACTGGCAAGTCGCACTTTTTGTTGATCAGGATAGTGATGTGCGAGTCGTTTTCCAGCGCCCTGACCCTGCCCTCGAGCTGAGCGAGAAGGCCCTGCATGATCGCGAGGGTGCTCTCCATGCTCTCGTCCTCGTCTTCCTCCGCCACTGCTCCTCCTTTCCCCTTTTTTCCTGGGCGGCCCTGCGGCGTGAACTGGCCCACGAGGGCGTGGCGCTGCAAGCCAACTCGCCCCCTCCATCACGTGGGGGCTGAACTTCACGCATGTAAAAAGATGGCAGCTAATGTGGAACGCAGCAAATGTGGAACAATGTGCCCCCTGGCATGCTTGAAGTAATCAGCTGCGGTCTCGAACGATGATAGACATACAACACATTCCAGCTTGGGTTCGGTAGGAGGCGCAGCGAATCGTGCACGACCTTTTGGACAGTAGTTCCTTTTCAAGCTGCTTGCAATGCGTTGCCTTGCTGTGTCGTTATCTCGAAATGTCGATGCACATAGGACGCAGTAGTTCGTGTTTGTGACGACTGTTGCTATGTTTGCTCGACCGTGTGACCCCCCTTATAGCCGATGCGATGCGTGCATATAGTTGTTTTTTTACGGCCAAAGCGAGTCGCCATCCCACGCTTCCAAGCAACGGCGCTCTCCACCAGCTGCAACGCGAGCAGCTGAGCGAGCTTCTGTATCTCGAAGGAGGAAGCGCGCTCTGAGCTCTCCGACGTCAACGCTGCAAAAGTCGGACGGCCCCTGGAACAAAAATTCAAGGTGCCTGCGTCGAATACAGTACTGCGCCAGCCTCCACCTCCTGAAGGCTGTCTAAGTCCTCCTGAGCCTGCCGAGCCCATGGATTGGCTGAGTCGGCCACTCGGCCGTCGTCGGTGAAAATATGACCATCGAACCTCGTGTTGCCGAAGACTGTTGCCAGATATTGTGCGTTATCCTTCTTGCGTGATACCATTTCTTGCAACCATTTCAACCTTCTGATGCGGAATTCAAGAAGTGGGGCGAGCTTAAAACGTTTGAGGACTTCATGATGATGTAGCGCACGCTCGCGCTGTGCTTGTGTGTCCCAGAACGATGCGCCAGAAAGAATCGCCCTGCATTTGTTATGATAAATCCCTGAAGGTGCCGAAGGTCGTTTTCTCGAAGGGGTCCAGAACCGTGAACCACCACCTCCATGCCAGACAAAGCGGCGTTCACCAGAAGTCTTCACAAGTGTGCGCTTGATCGACAGCTGCGCGTCAGAATACCAAAATCTGCCCATGCTGTGAAACGCCGCCCTCGCTGCATTCAATCGCTTGTGCAGCTCGGGGCCTGGCGTAAATGATGCCGCCTGCAAGCCTCCTAGATAGCGGCAGTGGTGAAGCGTGCGGCCAGCGACCCCCTGAACGACTCCACTGCAGAACCTGCGTTGAATCTGATGGGCACCCCGGCCTCTGAGATAGCAAATGTTCTCTTGCTTGCTGATGTTCTGTCCAGCCCCCCCCCGCCCCCCCCCCCAAGCCCCTCGTCGAACGCCTCGTTTTCCATGGCGCACCCACGTGAGATGGTCTCCTCCATGCTGCCCTCCCCCTTCCTCCATCACCTCGTTTGCGATGTCGTCTACATACCCCGTCATAGCGAATTGTTCCATCCATTCAGGATCCCATGGGAGAGAGGCTTCTAGAAAGGGGAACCAGCGTTTGACGACCGTGAGGTCAGCGAAACACGCCAGCACTTGCTCCGAGTACGCGCGGCAGAAAAGCTGCGTGGCCCCAGCGCCTCCTGGAAAGAGGCCGCCCTTGCCCTGCTGCCAGGAGGGCCCCGTCTCATCTTCAAGAAGAAAGGCATTGTGTACGATTCGATATTTGATGAACGCGCGGCCCCCTGGCGCGTAGCAAGAGTCGATGCATTCTAAAACTGCTGAATGCGGCACTGTGTAGTATGCGTTAGTGGCGTCATGACACCGCTGCAGATGTGAAATGCCCGCTGCCTGCATCCTGTAGCTGTCTGCCATCTGTACTCCCATAGCCGTTTCCCTCCTCCTCCTTCTAAGGCCTCTGTGGATCCAGTTGGGCGGGTCCCATGGGGGGGTCCTTTCTGGCAAGTACTGCACCGTGAAACGCGCGACCTAGCGTGCACATGGCCATGATGATGCGCTCACCCCCTGTGTCGAGCTTGCTGTTGTGCTTAGGTATGCGTGCCGCCTGCGCGCTGTGCCAAGAAACTGGATTTCTGGCGTATACTTTGCATGCTCGCAGCAAGCCCAGCCACATCTCTCGTGTTTGGGTAATCTTCGGAAGTTCATCCTCGTAACCTAGTCCATGTCGCTGGGCTGGCTTGCGATCGTTAGTCCACTTGGGATGAAGTACGATGCGCAAACATTATAACGGAGTGCTCCACTGCGGCCAGGTGCGCCAAAAACGTAATCTCCAAACACTCCTAGACAAGAGGTTCCAATCTTCTGCTGCCTTGTATAGCGCTTCAATAGCTTCCATGTGGGGCCGTTGTTCTGCTCGAACCGCTTGTGCTACAATCTCGGGCGTCTTCGACGCAGCCGAGCAGCCACCTAGCAAAGGGGCAAGTTGCATCTTGCGTGCCCAGCTGGCAGCGCACGCCGCCGAGCCTGGTACTGCTGCGAACCTACGCTGCCTGGGACCCCTTCTGCGACATGTCAAGAGCCTTGCGAGTTTTTGTACCAAATAACTGTTTTGTTCTTTTGCAGCCTGTCTAATATCCTGACATCTGCGTTGCTGTGTATTGTGCCAATGCTGCTGACTGTGCTCTCTAATGAGCTTGCTCGTCTGCTTGATCATCTCTGTATGCTCTGCATCATCTTGACGGGCTCCTCGTAGAACCCTACGTTCAGCTAGTAGCCTCTTGAGGTCCTCTAAATGCTCCTTGTGGCTCTCGGTGTACAGCGGGGACTCGCTGAGGGTCTCTACAGTGGCCTGATTAAGAACCTCCATGAAGATGCTATTCATTCTTTCCAGATCCCCAGCAACCCCAGCTTCTCCAAAATCTTGCATCTTGCTAGCGGCGAGCCTCTCCATGGCCTCCAGAACCTCTGCACGCTTGTAGCCTGTCTGAACACACTGATAAAGGGCTTCGCGGTTAGGCCGTGCTTGTCTGCGGGGTTCGACCGTTGACGACAAGCTTGCATGAAACGCAACTACAATCGGCTTGTGACCCCTATGTCCGCCGTGTACTACAATCTGTAATCTTTTAGCGTTCGGTGTAAGTACCTGCGCTCGCTCTATAACTCCAAGGAGAGCCGTGGGCACGAATACATGATCTATGAAGCTCTTCGACCCCGTGTTGGACGTGAACGTGGGGGGACAATCCATGTGTGTGTGTTCGCACTTGTCATCCCCAATCCTGCAAGAAAAGGGCGTAGGCGCGCAGAGCTGGGCGTAGGTTTTTCCCTTTTCCATATGTACCTGCTACTTCGTCCTGATGAGAATGTGGCAAACCACCATTCAAGTCCGTGAAGATCAATGGAATAGCACCTCGCTCGCGAAAAAAACCATTGCCTCGCTGAGCCAAATATTCAGCTGATCCAGTGTACGTTCATATACTAGACGGGCAGCTCGAGTGGTCTCTCTTGGAAGATAGTATACAACGCAAATTCCATACGTGAGCCCGCCACGACGAAGGAGCAGCCCAAGACAGCGTCCCCACAGGGTTTTGGGAACAGGAACGATTCTCTTGATTGAAGAAGTTGGAAACCTGGACCTTCTCAACAACACGGTGACCCCACATGCTTTCGAAGTGTGAGCTCCCCAAGAATATCCAAATTCAATTGCGTTGTATCCACCTATCTTCCGTGACTCCTCCCATTGGTCACCCCTCGACTTCAGCTGCGTACCCGTCAATGCAAAAATATTTTTGTTGCCAAGTTCCATGAAAATATCAAGAAGGCGAGAGTGTGTGTTGGCCACCATGGGGTTGAACTGCACAACTCGAAGAAGGCCAGCGGGCGCCGCGGGCGCATGGCCGCCGCCTGACATGCCGCCGCCGAGCGAGGGGAGTATGCCCCTCGGGAGTTTCGGGAAAGTGGGGGATGGTTGGGTGGCGCGCTCCTTGGCGCTTCATCTGGGCCACCTGGAGGAGGAGGAGGAGGAGGAGGAGGAGGAGGAGGAGGAGGAAGAGGAGGAGGTGGAGGACCAGGAGGACCAGGAGGACGAGGAGGAGGAGGAGGAGAGGAGGAGGAAAGGAAGGAGGAGGAGGAGGAGGAGGAGGAGGATGAGGGAGGAGGAGGAGGAGGAGGAGGAGGAGGAGGGGAGGAGGGGAGAGGAGGAGGAGGAGGAGAAGGAGAAAGAGGAGAAGAAAGAGGGCAGGAGGAGGAGGAGGAGGAGGAGGGACTGGGGAAACCAAAAGGTACCGACACTGCTACTCCCTGTACCTCTCCTGGTGTGCGTTCCGGCCAGAATTTGGAGGCGAGGCGAATCCAGCGGTGGCGACGAGAGCCGCCCAGGAGGCCCAAAAAGGGGAAAACGAGGAAGAGATAGCGGCATGGGTACCTTTTCCTCTTCTCATTATCGGGCCCAAGGCGCATCAAAAATTGTCCCCCGGCGAAGTACGGTCCCCGGAGGAAGGGGTCGGAACCTCTCGGATCCAGTGTGCTTTGGTTGATTTCCTGACATGCACATGCGTCGGACATGCACCCCAACCAATGTGAACAAATAAGGCGGAAAGTTCCGCCTCGAGAAAAAAATAAGGCTGCTATTTCCGCAAAAGTGTGGCGGAAACTGCGACGGCACAGCAGGGCGGAAATGGACATCATAGGAGCCTGAAAAGTTAGGGCGGAAGCTTCCGCCCTACCTGCGCAATCGCCCAAAAAGCACAGTGGATCCGAAGTCAGGGTGGGGCCGCGGATCGAAGAGATCACGCCGGCGGATGTCTGGGGATACGGCGTGCGGCTCCACTGCAAGCGCTGGCGCCGCAAACCGCGCCAGCGGGGTGTGGAGAGCGTCAGAAAACGTGAGGGGCAAGTCTAGGGGGAGACCAGCTAGGGGGGGGGGCTGAACATCGAGCTCGAATCAGCGATGCATGGCCGGTTGATCGGCGACAGGCCCCCGCTGGGGCATCCGCACGTTCTCGGGCCGGGCGAGCTCGTAGGCCACCATCGGCGATGGATGGGCGATTGGGGGCAGATGCCTCCCCTCCTCTGAGCCTATCCGTAGGTCGGGCCTGTCCCCCTACAGGGGGATTTTGGACGGGGCCCGGGGGGGAAAAATAGTAACAAACAAATCAAAAATATTCAAACATGGTCAAAAGATGTCCCCTGACCATTTTTCCTCTGTTTTTGAACAGTTTCCTCCTGCAGAGGGACGTGCCCGACTTAAGCCTATCCCCCACTATCGCTGCCCCTGGCAATGGGGAGCGCTCGCTTCACGAGGCGCCCGGCCGTGAGATGTGTGGACGCCCGAAACGGGTACGGACATACAGGGTACGCACAGGGACATACTAATGCTACATGTCCTCCTTGGAGGCGCGCGTCCGACCCGAACATATAGTATACCCATCTTGTAGCAGATCGTTTCCCGAGCGGTGTGGCCAGAAAGCGCCCGCCACGACGCATATACTATGAGATTTCTCGGTGCGCGCGTCGCCCCTGGGGGGGGCGACGCACATATAGTATAAGTATTTTGGAGTGACGCCAGTACGCTGCCCAACGGCACAGGAGGTCCCAAAAACGACAGCGGCCGCCCCTGGGCGGGCGGCCGTCTGCCTCACACGGACAGCGTCCGCGGCGACACCGACGGCGAGCCTGGTCCAAACTGGGCCTGAACTGCTGTCGGTTCTCGTGCAGTCGGGCCGCTGAAGGAACACTAGATACGGAACGAAGCCCCTCTTTGGCACCAAGAGCGCCTGGGTGCACGAGGAGGGTGAGAGGAACAGCCACGGAGTGACCTCCCTTCTGAACCCAGAGCGGTCCTCAATTCAGCGTCCTTCGGGGAACAAGCAACGACATACACATAAAGACTCAGAGGCCCGCTCGGATTTCTCAGATCGGCGCTGGACCCCCCCTCCCGGCGCGCGGAGCGCGCCTGGGGCGGCGCCGCAGGCGCCGCCAGGGGGCTGCAGCGCCCCTCCGAGAAATCTGGTCAGCGTTTTCTTATTCGGCGGTTCGACATTGGGCGGAAGGGGGTAGAGGAAAGAGAACTATGCACATACACCGATTCTGGCCAGGCCCATCCTGAGCCCAGGATCGGTGCATACGCCCTCCTACCTTGGCCAGGAGGGCATATGCACCGATCCTGGGTCAAGGATGGACCTTGCCAGGATCGGTGCATGTGCATAGTTCTCTTCGCCCGAGGGGGGGGGGATCTGGCTCTGGACCTCTGCTTCGTGCGGCCGTTTCGACGCGTGCGTCCTCTGGGGGAGACCCCACCTGCTCGAAGCAGGCGCCGGAGAACAGCCGAGATCTGCTCCAGGGAGGGGGGGGGGGGGAGGGGGGCGAGGGGGGGCCCGCACCGATCAGCGGAACGGTGCTTACAGGCCGTGGCTGGTTCCCCGAGTCTTGGCCGTACCCGTTCCCTCCGTGCCCGCTTCGCTCGTGCCGGTGCGAGAGAGCTGGCCGAGGTCTTCCCCCGGGGGCCAGGGCTCGCACGCTCGGGGCCAGGAACGGCGGCGGAGGAGGCACCGCTGGGCGCCACGAGGAGGGCGCGGCGGCGGGCGGCAGCGACGACCGCGACAGGGGGTCCGAGGAGCCCCTTGAGGGCCGCCTGGGGGCCGCTGGGGGGCCTCTGGGGCCCTCTTGTCGGCGGCGAGCGGGGAGTTTTGGGTTCGAGGTTCGAGGTTTTTCGGGCAGTTTCGTCGGTTCTCGGCGATTTTTCACCCTCGGGATGCGCCCCTGCGGCTGCGCCTCGCCGAGAGCGTTCCGGGGATGCCCGGATCGTCCCGAACGGCCGCCAGAGACCCGCGAGCTATGACCCCAAAACCAACTTCGGTGGCGCGCCGAGGGAAGTGACAAGGAGACGGCCTTCTCAGAAGGCGGTCAGGCTTCTCAGAAGCCCTCGCGCCCTTCTGAGGAGTCTTCGGCGTCTTCTGGGATGGCTTCGAAAACTTTTCAGAATGCCGGGGGCCTTCCGAGCCTTTTGAGAAGGTCCGCCCCTTCTCACTTCCCCCCGGGCTCGCCGCCGATCTTGGGGCATTTGGCCCCCCAGCACTGACAAAGTCCCGAAGCTCTGCGGCAACCCACGGGGGCCTCCCATATTATTTTGTTGGCCCTTGCAGATCGACGCTGACCGACGCTGGATCGACGCCCCCGGCCTCAATTGCCTCCCCCGCCCTTTCCGCCCCCTCCATCCCTATCCATGAGACGCACAGGGACATACTAATGCTATATGTCCTCCTTGAAAGCGCGCGTCCGACCAATACATATAGTATACCCACCTTGTAATATATCGTTTCTCGAGCGGCGTGGCCAGAAAGCGCCCGCCACGACGCATATACTGTAAGATTTCTCGGTGCGCGCGTCGCCCCTGGGGGGCGCGGCGCACATATAGTGTAAGTATGTTGGGGTGACGCCGATTTCAGTCCCTTCCCCATCCCCTCCTCTATCCTGCCCTGACCCGCCAGTGTGCCACGAGACGCTGAGAGGAATAGCCTCGACAAGGGCTCCCAACTTAGCGCTCCGCGCTGCGCGAAGCGCGAATGACTTCGCGCTCTCGCGCCGCCTCCCGGGGGAGAAGGGGAGGACGAGGAGGCATCGGAGCAGAAGCGCGAAGCGCAAAGCGCGAAGAACTCTGCGCCCTCGAGGGCGCCCGTTGCTCAAGCTCTGCAGAGGTCGCCGTAGAACCAAGACTCGGACGTGCCGCCGAACGGCCCCAGACCCCAGAGCGCCGGGCCCGCTGGGCGCCGAGGGCCCCGGGACTGCTGGCCTCCCGGACGGTCCCAAAGACTCCTCCAGGACGGCCAGCGTGGCCCCAGAGAGAGAGCCACAGATGGCCCCAAGATGCCTCCAGGACGGCCCAAGTATGGACCCAAGGCGGCCCAAGACGACGGCCTCGAGACGGCCCCACGAGGCCCCTGAGACGCTCCAAGTCGCTCCAAGAGTCCCAAGAGGGCCTCCAGGAGGCCCACAAGGAAGCAAAGCTCATTGATCGTCTTGGGGCCGTTCAATGATGCTAGCGTTCTCATCATTTCGGGCCCCTGGCAACCCACTGTTGTCCCAATGCGGACCGAGCGGCCCCCCAGCAGGACCCCGAGACGGTCCAAGATGGCCTCCAAGACGCCTGAGACGGCTCAGTGTGACCTTGCAGACGCCCGAGATGGCTCTCAAGGTGGCCTCCGAGACGGCCAACATGGCCTCCAAGACGGTCAAGATGGCCCTAGACTAAGTCGGGCCTGTCCTTCTACAGGGGGAATATTCAAGAATAGTCAAAAAAATGATATGGGGACGATGTTTTGACTATTTTTGCCCATTTGGTTGTATTTTTCTAATATGTTTGAACTTTCGCCCAAAATCCACCTGTAGAGGGACACGCCCGATCTAACCCTAGACCGCCCCACATGGTTTCCACGACGGCCACGATGACCCCATGACGACCGAAGGAAGATAGCTCCAAGACGGCCCCGGATGACCACGGCCCCCAGGACCACAAGAGGCCGCCTGCGCCCCGTCCTTCTCCTCCTCCTCCTCCTCCTCCTCCTCCTCCTCCTCCTCCTCCTCCTCCTCCTGCTCCTCCTCCTGCTCCTCCTCCTGCTCCTCCTCCTCGCTCCTCCTCCTCGTTCCTCCTCCTCCTCCTCCTCCTCCTCCTCCTCCTCCTCATCCTCCTCCTCCTCCTCTACTCCTCCTCACGCTCCTGCTCCTCCCTCTCGTCCACCCCGCAAATGTTCTCTCAAGGGTTCCCACAACGCCTGAGGGAGCCCCTGCCCCAATAGCTTGGCCACACAGGCGCCTTCAAAGACAAGGGGGCGGCGGTGGTTCGCCGTACGCGTCTTCGTAAAACATTAGCCCGGCCAAAAAAACAACCACCTGCAGTTGTGGGCACCGTCGTTGTATGCACCGCATTCGGTGGAGCTCCCTCTGGGGCGACGAAACGTGTGAGAGGCGTGCCAAACTGGGTGCGGCGGGTGCATGCGAACGCTGGCATGTGGGCCTTCGGTGGGGCTCCCTATGAGGCCACGAAACGTGTGAGGGGCGTGCAAATGGGCGCGGTGGGCGCATGCGAGCGCTGGCATTTGGGCTTTCGGTGGGGCTCCCTGTAAGGCCCCGAAAAGTGTGAAGGCTGTGCCAAAATGGGTGCGGTGGGTGCATGCGAACGCTGGCATTTGGGCCATCGGTGGGGCTCCCTATGGGGCCACGAAGCGTGCGAGGGGTGTGCCAAACTGGGTGCGGTGGGCGCATGCGAGCGCTGGCATTTGGGCCTTCAGTGGGGTTTTCCTACGGGGCCACGAAACGTGTGAGGAGCGTGCCAACATGTGTGCGGTGGGCGCATGCGAGCGCTGGCATTTGGGCCTTCGGTGGGGCTCGCTGTAAGTCCACGAAACGTGCGAAGGGTGTGCCAACATGAGCGTGGTGGGTGCATGCAACCGCTGGCAGTTGGGCCTTCGGTGGGGCTCCACATGGGGCCACGAAGCGTGTAAGGGGTGGGCCAATATTGGTACTGTGGGCGCCTGCAAACGCTGGCATTTGGGCCTTCGGTGTGGCTCACTATGGGGCCACGAAACGTGTGAGGGGTGTGCTGAAACGGGTGCGGTGGGTGCATGCGAACGCTGGCATTTGGGCCTTCGGTGGGGTCCCCTATGGGGCCCCGAAACGTAAGAGGGGCGTGCCAAAATGGGTGCGGTGGGCGCATGCGAGCGCTGGCATTTGGGCTTTCGGTGGGGCTCCCCATGGGGCCACGAAACGTGTTAGGGGTGTGCCAAAATGGGTGCGGCGGGCGGATGCGAACGCTGGCATTTGGGCCTTCGGTGGGGCTCCCTATGGAGCCCCGAAGTGTGTGAGGGGTGTGCCAAACTGGGTGCGGTGGGCGCATGCGAACGCTAGCATGTGGGCTTTCGGTGGGCCCCCTATGGAGCCACGAAGCGTGTAAGGGGTGTGCCAAAATGGGTGCGGCGGGCGCATGCGAACGCTGGCATTTGGGCCTTCGGTGGGGCTCCCTGTAAGGCCACGAAACGTGTGAGGGGTGTGCAAAAATGGGTGCGGTGGGTGCATGCGAACGCTGGCATTTGGGCATTCGGTGGGGCTCCCTGTAAGGCCCCGAAACGTGTGAGGGGTGTGCCAAACTGGGTGCAGCGGGCGGATGCGAACGCTGGCATTTGGCCTTCGGTGGGGCTCCCCATGGGGCCACGAAACGTGTAAGGGGTGGGGCGGGCGCATGCAAACGCTGGCATTTCGGCCTTCGGTGGGGCTCCCTATGGGGCCACGAAACGTGTGAGGGGTGTGCTGAAACGGGTGGTGACGATGATGATGATGATGATGATGCTGCTGCTGCTGCTGCTGCTGCTGCTGATGATGATGATGATGATGATGATGATGATGATGATGATGATGATGATGATGATGATGATGATGATGATGATGATGATGAGAGGAGGGAGGGGGCAGCGGGAGTGAGGTGACGCGGGGCGCTGTCTCTTCAAAACGAGGACACAACACCACAGGATGGTTGGGAATCAAGGGTTGGAGCATCCCACGTCAATTCTACGCATGACTGGACGAGCCAGTTGCCGTATGAGGCACACATTGCCCCCTGCAAGGTTTTCTGGCATGATCGCATCGCGTCCCAGATCTCAGCTACAAGGCGCAACCCCTGGACGCCATCGTGGACAACAGCGAGGGTCACCTGGGCTGCCCCGCTGGCGGCAAGGGCGGTGCACAGCGAGCCGGAGGAAAAAGGGGCCCGGCAATGCCTCTCATCACGTCCGCGTGCATGCGCGCGTGCGCACGCGTGCGTGTCCGCGTGCGTGCACGTCCGCGTGCTGCGTGCATGTGTGCGGATGCTGTTCGGCGAGCGCCCACCCGCGCCCACACCCACGAATTTGCAAGGACGCCCGCGCGCGACGCGGAGGGGCCGCGGGCCACCACCTGATGAAAACACGGCTCGCCGCTAGCGCCCCCCATCCTCAGCAAATCATGCAGGACGGGCAGCGGGCAAGAGGAGCAGCGAGCTCAGGGGTACACCCCCCCCGAGCCTGCCAAGGAGGGGAGGTCCGCGTTGGATCTGCGCCGGACGCCACTCCGCTGGACCTCCCAGGGTCCCCAGACAGTGGCGACAGTTGTCCCGCTGGCAGCGCTCAGCGAGGCGAGGTCTACTTTGCGTACGCGTGGGACGTCACTCCGCTGGACCTCCCAGGAACTCACGCAAGCGGCGATCGTTGCGCGGTTGGCAGCGCCCAGCGAGGGCGAAATCAAGTTTGCATACGCGCAGAATGCCTCTCCGCTGCAGCCCCCAGGAGCTCACGAAAGTGGCGACGGATGCGCAGTTGGCAACACCCAGCGAGGGCGAAGTTCAGTTTGCGTACTCGCAGGATGTCACTCCGCTCCATCTCTCAGGAGCTTACGAAAAGTGGCGACCGTTGTGCAGCTGGCAGCGCCCAGAGCAGGGAGGTCCAGTGTGGGTCCGCGGAGGACGTCGCTCCACTGGGACTCTCAGGAGCTCACGAAAATGGCCACAAGTGGGCGCGTGGCGGCACCCAGGTGACACCACCCCACCTACGGCCCCACGGGGCTTAGCGTATAAATACCAGGAGATCTGGCGTGGGCTTTTGCGTGGTATACGCTACGGCGCCCGATGTGCTATAGTGCAACATGGAGGGCCGTAGGTTGGGTGGTGTCGTTTGTTTTCTGGTCGACTAGGTCGGGTCCGCGAAGGGCGTCACCTCGCTGGAACTCCCCGGAGCGCACGAAGAGCCGCGACAGCTGCGCAGTGGTCAGCGCGCAGCGAGGCGAGATCCTGCTCTGGCCCCCCCGCAGAGTCGCGCTCCGCAGCCCCCATACCCCCCCCCCGCTTCGCCGAAAGCGTGGAGTTTCTCCATCTCCTCCCTCCTTCTCCTGCTCCCTCCTCCCTCCCTCCTCCTCCTCCCTCTCTCTTCCTCGTCCTCCATCTCTCTTCCTCCTCCTCCTCCTCCTCCTCCTCCTCCTCCTCCTCCTCCTCCTCCTCCTCCTGCTCCTGCTCCTCCTCCTCCTCCTCCTCCTCCTCCTCCTCCTCCTCCCCCTCCTCTGTCTCCTCCTCATCCTCCTCCTCGTCCTCTCCTGCTCCTCCTCGCCGAAAGCGTGGAGTTTCTCGAAATACCGAACGCGTCACAGATAGGACGATACGGCAAACTCGTGCGGCGATGACGTCGACATTGGTTTCTGACGCCACGTCGATTGTTCAACCCTGAACCGATCGCGGCCCCGATCCGGGTCCATCGGTGCTTCCGCATCGCAAGCTTCAACCTTGAACGCCTTCGCTGGCGTCACCGACGCGCCAACGCCGCCTGAACCTACCGTAATGGTGTCATGATGCGATTGGCTCAGGATACGTTCCAGGAATTCCAGAGTGTCCAGCGGCCCCCATTTCTGGAGCCTGGGTGCAACCATAGGAGAGCTGGGACATCCAGGAAATCCTGGAACGTATCATTATCGTGGCTTCCTGCACCTCTGAGCAGAAGGCGTTACGAAGAAGCGCCTCCAGCGCCACAGGCCCTCCGCAGGACGTCGCAGGAGCTCACGAAAGTGGCGTCCGTCGCGCAGGTTGGCAGCACCCATGGAGGCGAGGCAGGAGGCAGGAAAGAGGCAGGAGGGAGGCGGGAGGCATGAGGCAGGAGGGGGAAGCGAGGAGGGAGGAAGGAAGGAGGGAGGCAGGAGGCGAAGAAGGAAAGGAGGAAGAGGCATGAGGCAGGAGAAGGTAAGAAGGAAGCAGGGAGATAAGAGGCAGGAGTCGGGAGGAGAAGGAGAAATCAAGTGCTTCCCCCCTCCTCCCCCCCAAAAAACAAGAACCCCCAAAACAGGCCTCGGGAAAAAAATAGCGAACACTCGTGCCACATTCATCTGTCAACGCCTCCCCCTCCCCCCAATGTTCAAAAATGGCGGGGGGTCTGATGAGTTGCACCTCGACCGCAGTTCCCCCGCGCGTGCCAGCTTTGAGTTTGGGGGGGAGGGGGTGTTCAGTAATTGTTTCCCTCTACCAAAGGGGAGGGCTGGGGGCAACATATAGCCATGTCTCCCGCAGGCGGAGTCGTAGGTCCCAAGGCGGCGAGGAACCTGCTGCCCCGTGGTTGAACCATCGTGACTTAAGTTCGCATCCGCTTTGGGACGAACGCCTTCCATCGGCTTGCTGACTGGAAAGAACAGCTGAATGGAGGTGCGGAAGCAAGAGCAGGTAGGACGCAGAATGCTTTATCCTCCGATCCGTGCTTGGCTCAGCGCCATCCGCAGCATCTGAGCAGACCTACCCTGGCTCAGAGTGATCGTGGAGTCGATCAGGAAGAAGGCTGCCTGCTGGCGAGAGGGCTGCGTGCTTGCCAGGACCACGCAACTCTCGCCTGGAACGGATGACACGGGACGCACAGAGACAGACGATGTCCTCCTTGGATGCGCGCGTCCGACTCGAACATGTAGTATACCCGTCTTGTAGTATATCGTTTCCCGAGCGGTGTGGCCAGAAAACGCCCGCCACGACGCATATACTATAAGATTTCTCGGTGCGCACGTCGCCTCTGGGGGGGCGACGCACACATAGTATGAGTATGTTGGGGTGACGCCGATGACAGGGACGGCTACGGTGTCGGCAGAGTGCGCAGCACAGAGGGGATCAGCCAAATAATTAAGCTCGATTTCCAAGGCGCGAACTCGGTAGGCATCATGTCTTGAGGAACTTCTGCCTTGCTGGCAGCGTTAGCATGTTCTTTCCGATGCAGACGGCGAGCGGTCTTCTTCCATGGACCGCAAGATTAGAAGATTCATCTGCAGAAAGGCATCGTGGCTCATGCTCTCTTGAACCACCCATGGAACCCAGAACTGCCTGCATGGATCTGACTGGAGAAATCGTACGGGGCTCGGACTTTCCCGAAGATAGATCTCGACAGGCCTGAATCTGCCACCGTGTCGCGAGGCACAAAGTGGAGCTGCGTTTTGCTCTTGCGTGTGGGTGTCGGGACCCGTCCTCGCATCTGACTGCTGCTCCCCGGAGCTGGGATCGGCCACGCTCCACCCGCAGCGACGCCAGAACGCATCCAGAGGTGGGCCCCATGTCCTGGGGCTCTGCCCAAGCGACGCCTGGCTCTCCCCGCTGCGCCCCCCCCCCTCCCCCCGCAAACGAGCCCAGACTGCCCCGACGTGACGCAAGGGCCGGCCGGCACCCTGTCCAGATCCCACCGAGGTGACGCAAGGGCTGGCCGCCCCCCCCTCCCCCCGCAAACGAGCCCGGACTGCCCCGACGTGACGCAAGGGCCGGCCGGCACCCTGTCGGGAGCGGCAAAGAGGGGGGTGTCCAAGAGGGGGGGGTGCAAATCATGACCGGCGGCATGTGCGCGGCCCAGCGGGGGGGCCAGGGACGTGATAAAATAAGAAGAGGCGCCACGAAACCTGGGGAGACATCATGGCCCGCGCCATGAGATCCACCCCCCCCTAGTCATCACCCCCCTCTTTTCCGCCCCCGACCCTGCCCAGCTCCCACCGGCGTGGCTCCGCGATGCCACCGCGAGTACAGCGCCCTCTGGTGCTGCTCTTGCTGCAGCCGTCGCGCCACCACGGAAGAGCGCCGAAGGAGGAACGAGGAACGAGGGGGCTCTTCTGGCCACGGCTGGCCTCGGCCACGAGTGGTAGAAGAAGAAGAAGGGGGAAAAACGCCATTAACAGAAATAATAACAATACTAACAATAATAATACTAATAATAACATTACTAATAATAATACGAATAATAATAATTATTATAATAATAATAATACTATTAATAATGATAATAATAAGAAGAATAATAATAATACTAATAATAATAATAATAATAAAAGTAATAAGAGTGATGATAATAATAAACAAGAAGAGTAGTAAGAATAATAACAAAACTAATCAGAATAGTAACAAGAAGAAAAAAAGGAAAACAACGCCATTAACATAGACTTTTGGCGCTCCGCGCGGATTTCTCGGATCCGCGCTGTGACCCCCCTCCCTGGCGCGCGGAGCGCGCCAGGGGCGGCGCCGGAGGCGCCGCCGCCGGGGAGGCCCTGCGCGGGTCCAAGAAATCCGCGCGGAGCGCCAAAAGTTGATGTTTATGTGATTTTGTGAGCGTTGTTTTATTCGGCGTTTCGACATTGGGCGGAAGGGGGGGAGAGGGGGGTGCCTGGCTCCGGACCTCTGCTAGTGCGACTGTTTCTAGCAGTGCGTCGTCCTATGGGGGAGAGGCCCCACCTGCTCGAAACAGGCGCCAAACACAGCCAAGATCTACTCCACCAGGGGGGGGGACGGGGGGTGCAAGGGCCCGCGCCGATCGGCAAAACAATGAATAATTACCCTGGCGACGTACCCGACCCCTGCGCAATGCGGGGCATGAGTAGCTTGGGAGACGTTATACGAAGGTGATGACGTGACATGGGCGCATATACTTCTGCGAGCGGCATTCGTGAGGCTCGCAGCCCCCCAGGGATGGCGAGGTCCCGCTCAGATCTGCGTGGTGCCTCACTCCGCTGGACCCGCCACCAGCCTTCGAAAGTGGCGACAGTTTCGCAGATCGCAGCCCCCCAAGGACGGCGAGGTCCCGCTCAGATCTGCGCAGTGCCTCATTCCGCTGGACACGCCAGCAACTCTTGAAAGTGCCGACGGTTTCGCGGATCGCAGCCCCCCTGGGACGGCGAGGTCTCGCCCAGATCTGCGCGGTGCCTCACTCCGCTGGAGCCACCAGCAGCCCTCGAAAGTGGCGACAGCTTCGCAGATCGCCATGCTGGCCCCCCAGCAGCCCTCGAAAGTGGCGACAGCTTCGCAGATCGAAGCCCCCCAGGGATGGCGAGGTCCCGCTCAGATCTGCGTGGTGCCTCACTCCGCTGGACCCGCCACCAGTCTTCGAAAGTGGCGACAGTTTCGCTGATCGCAGCCCCCCAAGGACGGCGAGGTCCCGCTCAGATCTGCGCGGTGCCTCACTCCGCTGGACACGCCGGCAACTCTTGAAAGTGCCGACGGTTTCGCAGATCGCAGCCCCCCTGGGACGGCGAGGTCTCGCTCAGATCTGCGCGGTGCCTCATTCCGCTGGAGCCACCAGCAGCCCTCGAAAGTGGCGACATCTTCGCAGATCGCAGCCCCCCAGGGATGGAGAGGTCAAATTCTGATCTGCGGTGGGTACCCTCTCTGCTGGCCTCCCCAGCAGCCCTCGAAAGTGGCGACAGTTTCGCTGATCGCAGCCCCCCAGGGACGGCGAGGTCAAATTCTGATCTGCAGTGGGTACCCTCTCTGCTGGCCTCCCCAGCAGCACTCGAAAGTGGCGACAGCTTCGCAGATCGCAGCCCACCAGGAATGGCGACGTCTAATTCTGATCCGCGGTGGGTACCCTCTCTGCTGGCCTCCCCAGCAGCCCTCGAAAGTGGCGACAGCTTCGCAGATCGCAGCCCCCCAGGGATGGCGAGGTCTCGCTCAGATCTGCGGTGGGTAGCCTCTCTGCTGGCCTCCCCAGCAGCCCTCGAAAGTGGCGAGAGTTTCGCAAATCGCTGCCCCCCAGGGATGGCGAGGTCAAATTCTGATATGCGGTGGGTAGCCTCTCTGCTGGCCTCCCCAGCAGCCCTCGAAAGTGGCGACAGTTTCGCAAATCGCCCCCCCCCCCAGGGATGGCGAGGTCTGATTCTGATCTGCGGTGGGTACCCTCTCTGCTGGCCTCCCCAGCAGCCCTCGACAGTGGCGACTGTTTCGCTGATCGCTGCCCCCCAGTGATGGCGAGGTCAAATTCTGATCTGCGGTGGGTGCCCACTCTGCTGTCCTCCCCAGCAACCCTCGAAAGCCGCGACAGTTTCGCTGATCGCAGCCCTAACCCCAGACCCACGATAATAATGTACCCCCCCTACACGAGAAAACGAGGCAGATGAGCTACCCTACACGAGCAGGTGAACACCTTAATTTCCGTTAAGCGCTTACAACAAATCTAATAGGTTTCGTTTGGACGGTCCTCGACGAGCACGCTCGCCGAGGACCGTCCAAACGAAACAAACACGTTCTGTGAAGACGTCTCAAGCGAAACGAGCAGTAAAAAGGAACTCTCAAGCGACGCAAACAAATATTCCGAGGATGTCTCAAGCGAAACGAGAGATTTGTCGAGGATGTCTCAAGCGAGACAAGCCATTGTTGAGGATGTCTCAGAAAGTACAAAAAAGCCAAGGGTGTCTCAAGATATCCTCGGCTTTGGCTCCTCTGTTATTATCTTTATGCTGGCCTATGGTGGATACTTTTATTATCGCACCGTAACCGCCGAACTTTATTATCCCAAGGGGTTTATTATCGGCTGTTTGGGGTTACTTTCCAGGGCTGGCGAGGTCCGCACAAGGCAACAAGAGACAACGAGAAGGCGGGCGACGGGAGGCGGGAGGCGGGAGAAGAAGGAGGTGAAGGACGCGACCGAGGTGCTCTATTCGAAACGAATACCCAACCATCGGGAGCGGCCAAGAGGGGGGTGTCCAAGAGAGGGGGGTGCAAATCATGACCAGCGGGGTGTGCGCGGCACAGCGGGGGGGACAGGGACGTCATGAGAGAAGACGAGGCGCCGTGAAATCTGGGGAGAAATGTCATGGCCCACGCCACGAGATCCCCCCCCCCCTAGTCATCACCCCCCTCTCTGCCGCCCCCGAAACCCAGGAGGGCTGGGACAAACCAGCACCTGCTCTTCCTCGAGAGCAGGCTCCCCGACCCAGATCCGAGGAGCGGCCCGTCGGCCCGAGCCCCTCCCGAGGCCAAGGCGGTCCTCCTCTCGGCGTCACGGCTGCAGCCCGGCCCCGCGATGCCACGCGGCGGCGGCGGCCCCAGCTGCTGCTTAGCTTGCGCTGCCTGCCTGCCCGTGGTGAGCGCTCTTCTCTTGATGTAAAAACGACGCCGGATTCGGCGATTTTTCGCCACCCCTCACGAGGATCGTGGCCTCCGAGGGGGTGGCTGCAATCGACTACCCCCCCTCCCGCCCCAAGGGGCCCCCGAGAGCCCCCTAAGAGGCCCCAGGGGAGCCCAAGACGCCGCCAAGGAGCCCCAAGGCGCTCCCAAGAAGCCCTCAAGAGGCCCCCAAGACGGCCCCAAGAGGCCCCTGGGCGAAGGGATTCAAGTACTAAAAACGACGCCAGATTCGGCGATTCGACATTGGGCGAATCGCCGAGTTCGAATCGCCAGATGCGGCGATTCGACGTTGGGCGGAAGAGGGGGGGGGGGAGGGGGCTGGGGTCCTGGCTCAGGACCTCCGCTTCGTGCGGCTGTGTTGCGGCAGTGCGTCTATGCTGGGTGGGGCTCCGCCTGCCCGAGACAGGCGCCAAAAAAAACGGCCAGGATCCACTCCATGGGGGGGGGAGGGGGGGAGGCGCGAGGGCCCGCGCCGAGCGGCCGAACAGTGCATAACAAAAACGATCACATGGTGTCAAGGCCGGCGAAGCCGTCGCGGCAACGGCGTACCAGGCCGGCTCTGCAGAAAAAACGAACAACGAAACAACGAAACACGACGCAGAGCGAAACGCTTGGCCCGCCCCATCGTCTGCCAATGCTTGGCGGAAACGTTCGAAACGAAAACAAAGCGCGCTTCAAACGAAAGACCTAACTAACATTTGTTATGTTAAACATGTGTTAAACACTTTTTTTTATTATATATAACAAAAAAACAAGCACACACTTTGAAACATTCTTATAACATTATTTACCTACAGAAACCTTGCTGGAAAAAAAAACATTAAGAAACATTTTTTACAACTAAAAACAAACAGGTAACAAACATGGTTTATGTGAAACAGCGTGTTCGCCCGGCGCCGGTTCTCTGCGCGTGCCTCCGGCCCGCGCGGAGCCTCCCGCTGCTCCCCGCGCCGAGCCCGCCCTGCTGGCCCGCCTGCCCGGGCGGGCGTGCGCCGTGGCGGGCATCTCCCGTGCGCCGCTGCCCTCGGCTTCGGACGCCAGAAATCATCGGGGGTGGGCAGAACCCCCAACAGTGACACGTCGATTAGTGAATTGTCCGTTTTCGGTTCTCGAGAGGGCGCCGTGGCCGTCATTTTCCAGGCTTGCGCCCGCCAGGTTTGGACCTCAGGTCGTTTTCACTGAACCACGTTTACTAAAGGGGGGTCTGTCCATCCCCGAAGTAATCGAAAATCGTCCCCAAACTATTTTCTGCCTACTTCTGGACAGTCCTCCTGAAGAGAGACACGCCCGACTTAAAATCGGCGAGTGGCCCCCGATGCCCACCCGGCCCGGTTTTGGACACCCGAAATGGGTACCGAGAGAATGGGCACAATGCCCAACAGCAAATGCTGTCCCAAGCCAACAGCGGCCGCTGCTGGGCAGGCGGCCTTCCGTCTCGAATGGACACAGGCCGCGGCGGCGTGGACAGCGAATCCGGTTCAAAATGAACAGGGACTGCTGTTGGGCATCGTTCCCATTCTTGCCGTACCCATTTCGGGCGTCCAGATCGGACGCTGTTCCCGAACGTTGGCATGCACGACCGGCGTGTGTGGGGTGCCCGCAGTCCGTCGGCTCAGCGCGAAGGCTCCGATCGCGGGGCGGGGCCCGTGCGGCAACCGCCGTCCGAACAGCGATCACGTGGCATACAAGCGTGTGAGGCGCTGGCAGGGCATCACGCATGACGTCTGCGAAGAACTGCAGTGCATGCACAAGTGCGGGGACAGAGGCGCAGAGATGTGGTCAGAGATGGCATCTGAGATGACGGACGAGGGAAGTGAAGGACAAAAGGGAGATGTCGGCGCCACTCCACATCACATGCCATCGCCAAGTGGTCCGACCCATACACCTCGTTGGGAAGGCCGCCATAATGCCTGATGGGAATCACAACAAAGCATCAAGGAAGCCGAAGCGGCTGCAACAAGGAATGCCCACGAGGTCCGCCGAGGATCCTCTTCCTGCTTAAAGGAAGCTGAGTCCTCCTACTCCTCCTCCTCCTCCTCCTCCTCCTCCTCCTCCTCCTCCTCCTCCTCCTCCTCCTCCTCCTCCTCCTCCTCCTCCTCCTCCTCCTCCTCCTCCTCCTATTCCTCCTCCTCCTCCTCCTCCTCCTCCTCCTCCTCCTCCTCCTCCTCCTGGTCCGAGGAGGGCCCTTCGCTCGATCAGACCTTTGTGGGGGATGCTTGCTCTGATGGGAGTGTGGCCAAGAATGGCCACTCCTGGTTTCATGCGCCTGGTTGGACCCTAATCCAGCTGAGGCCTGACCCAGACCTCCTCGCGTCGTGAAAAAATCACGACGGGAGGTTTTTCGCTATTTTCGGCCTCCGGGGGCCCTCGCCGGGCCTCGGGACCGTCAAAAAACGACTCGGGACGAAAAACCGGTCCGGGGGAATGGGTCGGGACCTCTGGGGGTCGCGTCATGAAAAAATCATGACGTCGGGGGTCTGGGGACGTCTCACTGTCTAGTTTCCTATCGGGCCCCTCGGGAGCTGGCCTTCCAGCGTCGTCGCCAGGAGCTGAATTCCTAGCCTGCCCTGCAGCCAGCCAGTGCAGTGCTACCACCAGGATCCAAGCTGACTATAAAAGGGAGTTCTAGATTTTTACTACCTCCACGATGTCGCGAGTAGGAAAAGTAAGTTTGACGGTGGTGGATCCCTGGCCAAACGAGGCGAAGCCAGCCGAGATGGAGGATTGCAATGGACAAGGTGGATAATCACATAATGTCAACTCACCACTCCTCTGACCAATAGTAGCATGCCACGAAAGACTCGGAGGCCGACCGTGTGGCCGAAGGGGGCTGCTGCTGCTGAGCTCCCCCCAGCCATCGGACATAAACTTTTTGCGCTCCGCGCGGATTTCTTGGATCTGCGCTGGGCCCGCGCGCCATGGGCGGCGCCGGAGGCGCCGCCGGGGGGGCCCAGCGCGGATCCAAGAATTCCGCACGGAGCGCCAAAAGTTTGTGTTTACGGTGTTTTTTTTTCTTCGAACGATATCCTCATAAAGCTGAGTTCCCCAAGAGGCTCACGAGGCTCCTCAAATACGCTCCTGAGGCCCTCGCCCCTTTGAGCATCGTTTATCCGATCCCTGTCCCCAGCGGCGTGGCCTGGGCCCCACTGGCCGATCTACCCCCCTAGATGAGGATATGCGCCGCTCCTTCGGGTTTCGAGGGGCGTATCCCCAACTGGGGGGGCAATTTGGTGAGGGTCTCGAAGGGGACGGGGATGGGGATGGGGGTCGTGAGACGATGCTGACCCCTGGCCCACCGTGGCCCCCGAGGGTGGGGGGACGCAAGAGACTGGAGGCCCCTGCCAGAGCCAACAAGGCCTGCGGCACAGGTGCCGCGTCCGCCTCGGCGGTCGTGGCACGATGAAGGGGCTCTGGGACACACAGATAAATACACGCAAATCACAAGACTCCCTATACTTCTCGATTTTTTTCTGGAGCTTCGTCTTCCCCCCCACTTCTCAGATTTTCGCATAATCTTCATGGGAATCGACGATCAAGTGTGTGTCTGTGGTTTTCCCCTCGTGACACACAGGGCGCCTGGAGACGGGTCCCGTGATCCTGGATTCTTGGGGGGGGGGGGGGTGGTCGCAGACTCTCTCGGGGCGGCTTCGTGCCGCGGCGCTGTGCCGCAGTGTGCTGCGACGCGCCGTGTGCAGCGTGCACCGCGCCGCGCGCAGCGCGCAGCGTGTGGCATGGAGCACGGGGCACGCAGCGTGCGGCGCGCCGCGTGTAGCACGCAGCGTGCAACGTGCCGAGTGGCTCGTGCGGCGCGGGGCGTGGAGCCCGTGCAACGTGCGGCGTGCCGCGTGCAGCGCGTAGCATGCAGCGTAGAGCGTGCGGCGTGGAGCGTGCGGCACGCATGAAAGCTTCCGGAAGACTTGGCGGGCTCGACTTTCGCGCCCGTCAGGCTGTCGGCACGAAAGCTGAACGCGTGAGGCTGGGCGGGAGATGAGCGGGAGCTGCACTGGGCAAATCGGACCCCTGAGGGTCCGAATTTGCAGCTAGCTGGGGCTGGGAGCTGGGCGAGAGCTGAGCGGGAGTTGCATTGGGCAAATCGGATCCCTGAGGATCCGAATTTGCAGCTAGCTGGGGCCAGGAGCTGCGCGGGAGCTGAGCGGGAGCTGCATTAGGCAAATCAGACCCCTGAGGATCCGGATTTGAAGTTAATTCGGGCAAGAAGCTGGTTGTGAGCTGAGCTGGGCAAATCGGACACCTGAAGGTCCGAATTTGCAGCTAGCTGGGGCCAGGAGCTGGGCGGGAGCTGCAGTGGGCAAATCGGACCCCTGAGGGTCCGAATTTGCAGCTAGCTGGGGCCTGGAGCTGGGCGAGAGCTGAGCGGGAGTTGCGTTGGGCAAAGCGGACCCCTGAGGGTCCGAATTTGCAGCTAACCGGGGCCGGGAGCTGGGCGGGAGCTGAGCGGGAGCTGCAATTGGGCAAATCGGACCCCTGAGGGAATTTGCAGCTAGCTGGGGCCGGGAGCTGTGGGAGGGCTGATCGGAAGCTGCATTGGGCAAATCGGACGCCTGAGGGTCCGATTTTGCCCGTCTAACTGCCCTGATAGTCCGGTTTTGCAGCAAGCTGTGGCGGAAGCTGGGCGGGAGCTGAGCGGGAGCCGAGCAGGAGCTGCATTGGGCAAATCGGATCCCTGGGAGCTGGGGGGGGAGCTGGGCGGGAGCTGGAGGAGTCTTCAGTTTTGTATGCAAAAATGTCAACTTGCACGACAGCTTACCCGGCAGCTTACGCAAACACTTACGCAGGCATCTTGCGCAGCTATGCCGGGGCAGTTGAACCGAGTTTGTTGCATCGCTCAATTGTAATCAAATAGAACTGCCCATTGCAACCCAACAGAGGCCCATGCGTGTGTTTGTGTCTGTGTTTGTTTGCTCCGCGTTTGTGCGTGTGTTTGCGCTTGCGGTTGCGCTTTGCGTCAGCATTCAGAAGGACGTCCTGGCAGAGAGAGAGAGAGAGAGATATAAAGAATGAGAAATATGATTTGTCCTTTTGTTTGGCCGACAGAAAGGAACCACCGGAGAACCAGGGAGAGCCAAGATCACAGGACCGGTCTCCCGCCGGGAGGGGGGGTCCGAAACCCCCACCCCCACCCTTTCAAAGGGGGGGGCTCGAACCCCACCCATCCCTGAAGGGAGGGAGTGGGTGTGCGAGCACGGTGGCGTTTTGTTTCGCTCGCTTTCTTTTCGCTCGCTTCTTTTGTCGCTCGTTTTTGTTCCCAACCATCCTGTGGTGTTGGGTCCTCGTTTTGAAGGAGAGGGCGTGATCCACCGCCGCTTTACTGTGGAAAATTCCCCCCCCTCTTCCTCCGGAACCCGGGGGTCTCCCCGCCCCCTCCAAAAATCCCCCTCCCCTCTGCCGAACCCCCCCCCTCTCCCTCCCACCGGTTCGACACCCCCCCCTCCGGAAAACCGGGGGGGGGTCACTACCGGCTCGAAATCGCCCCCCCTTTCGAAAACCAGGGGGGGGTCACCTCTGGTTCGAACCCTCCCCCTCTCCCCCCCTTCCCCCTTCCCGAAAACCGGGGGGGGGCAACTACTGTTCCCACCACCGTCTCCGCTGTCCCCACCAGTGCCCCCACCACTGTCGCACTGTCCCCACTGTCCCCACCACTGTTCCCACCACGGTTCCACTCTCCCCACTTTCTCCACGGCCCCAACCACTGTCCCACTGTCCCCACTGTCCCACTGTCCCCGCTGTTCCCACCACTATCCCTAATTACTGTCCCCACCACTGTCCACACTGTACCTCTGTCCTATTGTCCCACCGCCGTCCTCGCCACCGCCCTCGCCACTGTCCCCACCACCACTGTACCCTCCACTGTCCCACTGTTTCCACCACAATCCCACTGTCCCCGCACCACTTTCCCAACCACCATCGTCCCCTGTCCCACTGTCCCCACTGTTCCCACCATTGTCCCCGCTGTCCCCACCAGTGCCCCCACCAGTGTCTCACTACCCCCACTTTCCCCACCATTGTTCCACCACGGTCCCACTCTCCCCACTTTCACCACGGTCCCCACCACTGTCCCACTGTCCCCACTGTACCCACCACTGTCCCACTGTCCCCGCCGCTGTCCCACTGTTCTGTCCCACCGTCCCCACTGTCCCCATCACTGTCCCGCTGTCCCCACTGTCCCCACCACTCTCCCCACTGCACTACTGTCCCACCACAGTCCTCGCCACCGCCTTCACTACTGTCCCCGCCACTACCGTCCCCACCACTGTCCCACTGTCCCCACCACTGTCCCGCTGTCCCCTCACCACCGTCCACACCACTGTCCGCACCACTGTCCCACTGTCCCCGCACCACTGTCCCCACCACCACCGTTCCCACCACTGTCCCAGCATCCCCACCATTGTCCAACTGTCCCGAGGAGCGGGGATCGTTTGCCGGCGGCGAAGGGTGGGGGAGGGGGGTTCGAACCAGTAGTGACCCCCCCGGTTTTCGAGAAGGGGAGGGGGGGGGTTCGAACCGGTAATGACCCCCCCCTTTTCATAATGGACTGGGAGGGAGGAGGGGTTCGAACCGGTAGTGACCCCCCCAGTTTTCGAGGGGGGGGACGGGTTGGGAACCCCCAGTGACCGCCCCCCAGTTTTCTGCCAGCAGCGGTAGAACACGCTCTTTCTTTTGAAGAGACAGCGCCCCGCGTCTCACCTCCTCCCGCCGCTGCCCCCTCCCTCCTCCCCCTCCTCCCATCCGCCTCGTATTCGTCATCGTCATCGTCATCGTCATCATCGTCATCATCATCATCGCCATCGTCATGATCCACATCATCATGATCATCACCATCGCCATCGTCAACGCCGCGCCCCTCACACGCTTCGTGGCACCACAGGGAGCTCCACCGAAGGCCAAAGTGGCAGCGGTTGCATGCGTCACCGCCGCCCCATTTCGGCACATCCTTCAAACGGTTCGTGGCCCCAAAGGGAGCACAGCGGGAACGTCCGCACGGCACCGCCGCCATATTTCGGCACACCCCTCACACGGGTCGTGGCCCCATTGGGAGCTCCACCGAAGGGCCCAAGGGGAGCGTCCGCATGGCACCCCCGCCCCATTTCGGCACACCCCTCACACGCTTCGTGGCCCCGTAGCTCCAGCGGGAGCGTCCGCAGGGCACCGCCGCCCGATGTTAGCACACCCCTCACACGGTTCGTGGCCCCGTAGCTCCACCGAAGGCCCCAGCGGGAGCGTCCGCATGGGACCGCCGCCCCATTTGGCACACCACTCACACGGGTCGTGGCCCCATAAGGAGCTCCGCCGAAGACCCCAGCGGGAGCGTCCGCATGGCACGGGCCGCGCACGGGGATCGGGCGAAACCAAGAAGACTCCCCGCTCGCACGCGTCAGCTTTTCTCCCCCCATGCACGCCGCAGTTCTTTTTGCTGCCTCCACTCCTTCGTCTCCTCTCCCTCGCGGTACTCTCAGCAGCATATGGTTGGGTCCTACGTCAGGCTAATCGTCCTTCGCTTTTTGTCGCTCGAATTTGTTGTCGCACGTTTGTTCCGCACTTTTGTCGCTCGAATTGTGTTTCGCTCGGTTTCGTTTCGCTCGTTTTTGTCGCTCGGTTGTTCGCTCGGTTTCGTTTCGTTCGGTCTCGTCTCGCTTGGTTTTCGCTCCGGTTGCGCTGGTGCAACAGAGCGAATTCAAACCGAGCGAATTCAAACCCGAGCGAGTCTAAACCGAGCGAATGTAGCCCGAGCGTAATTAAACCTGAACGAATTAAAACCTGAACGAAGTTAAACCCGAGCGAATTGAAACAAAGCAAAATTAAACCGAGCGAGAGTAAACCGAGCGAATTTACCCGAGCGAAATAAAACAGAGCGAACTGAAACCGAGTGGAAGAGCGAATTTAAACCGACATTGAAACTCGAGCGAGTTTCACTCCGAGCGAACTAAAAATCGATCGTGCTGAAATCCCGTGTGGTAGCTTTGTTGGAAGGTTTTTGGACGGTGCTTGGGAAGATATGTTTGAAGGTTCTTGGACGTTGTGTTTGTTTTTGTGTGAAGTTTTTGGAAGGTGTGTGCAAGGTTTGATTGGAAGGATTGTTGAAGGTTTCTGGAAGGTTTTTGGAAGGTATTTGGAACACAAATTGTTCTGCAAGGTTGCTGGAAGGTGTTTGCAAGGTTTTTGGAAAGCGTCGGGTGATCTCGGTAAAGAGTGGAAGGTTTTTGGTAGGTTTTTGGAATGTGTTTGGAAGGATGTTGCAAGGTAGTTGGAAGGTTTTTGGAAGGCCTTCGGTAGGTTCTCGGTGGATTGTATGAAAGGTGTTGTGGAAGGTTTCGCTCGAGACATCCTCAAGACCTGGGCACGTGAAAACAAGGATTTCACCTGAGACATCCTCTGAATTCTGGTCTCCAGGAGAAGAACGATCTATAACACCAACCAAGCGTTTCGCTCGAGACAACCTCAGCAACTTCTGCAAAACAAGCCTTTCGCTCGAGACAACTGCGACAGACGACCCTGTTTACTTTACCATGTTCCCTACCTAGGCTCTGCCTAAAAGGGTTCTTACTCAATTAGCTTAAAGGGGCCGGGCAATGGGGCTCGCCCCGGGCGGTTCCCCCGGCATCCGCCCCGCGGTTCCCCCAGGATCCCCCCGCGCCCCCTGGGTGAGCTTAGCTTAGCTTAGCTTCGCTTCGCTTAGCTAAGCTAAGCTTAGCTTAGCTTAGATAGCTTAGCTTAGCTTAGCTTTGCTTATCTCATCTTAGCTTAGTTTAGCTTAGCTTAGCCTAGCCTAACCTAGCCTAGCCTAGGTCAGCTTAGCTTAGCTCAGCTTAGCAGAGCAGAGCAGAACTTAGCTTAGCCTTTCTCATCTTAACTTAGTTTAGCTTACCTTAGCTTAGCTTAACTTAGCTTAGCTTATCTCATATTGTCTTAGCTTAGGTCAGCCTAGCTTTAGCTTAGCTTAGCTTAGCTTAGCGCAGCTTAGCTCATCTTAGCTTAGCTTAGCTTAGCTATTTTAGCTTAGCTTAGCTTAGCTTAGCTTAGCTTATGCTGCTTTCCTAGGGGCTCCAACTCCTAGGTAGGGTCGCACTGGGATAATGTTGTATCTATCGGGATTTCAAAACCAACGTTTCGCTCGGGACATCCTCAAAGAGTCCGCCGGCCATTCCCGACCTCGATACTTATCAGGGAGCAATTCCGCCAGCCCTTCCCCAACATGGCACCAGGGACAAGCTTACCAACTTAAAGAGAACCATGGGCCGCCACCCTTTCTGGGAACATGGTCGACCCACGAACCCAGCAAGGAATACAGGAGTGTAAGGAGTGGTAACGTTTTCGAAGACACCTGATTGGGCGACGGGCAAATGCAATGCTGAGCGCATCGATCTTGATGTACCGTGCCAAAAGCTGTGCTGCGCTGCGCCGTGCTGAATTACGACGTGCCATGCCGAGATTGTGCTCTATAACGGTGTGGATCGAGTCCTCCTTTGCATCCGAGTCATGACCGAACTGATCTTGATCTTAAGCCCGAGCTGCCTGAGCACATAGTAGCTGCCCCGGCGCTAATTGACAGTGGGACATGCCAGGAGGACGCGCCGCGGAACGTCCCAAGGGAGCGCCAGGCAACGTGCCAGGGGACGTGCCATGGGGACGCACCGCGGCACGTGCCAAGGGGACGCGCTAAGGAACGTGCCAGTGGACGTGCCACCGGATGTGCCAGGGGATGCGGGACGTGCCGCGCAACGTGCCAGGGGGACTCACCGGGACGCACCACGGAACGTGCCAGAGAACGTGCCAGGTTGCAATGCTGAATGTATCGATCTTGATGTACAGTGCCAAAAGCTGTGCTGCGCTGCGCTGTGCTGAATTGCGATGTGCCATGCCGCGATTGTGCTCTATAGCGTTGTAGATCGAGTCCTCCTTTGCATCCGAGTCCTGACCGAACTAATCTG
Organism: Prorocentrum cordatum; assembly: GCA_963575745.1. Classification (NCBI taxonomy): domain Eukaryota; class Dinophyceae; order Prorocentrales; family Prorocentraceae; genus Prorocentrum; species Prorocentrum cordatum. The sequence continues at coordinate 121,486 of CAUYUJ010019541.1, read as the reverse complement.
GATCTTAAGCTCGAGCTGCCTGCGCACATAGTAGCTGCCCCGGAGCTAATTGACAGGGGGACATGCCAGGGGGACGCGCTGCGGAACGTCCCAAAGCGACGTGCCAGGGGACGTGCCATGGGGACGCATCGAAGGACGTGCCGAAGGGATGCGCTACGGAACGTGCCAATGGCACGGGACGTGCCAGGGGACTGGGACGCGCCGCACCAGGGGGACTCGCCACGGAACGCGCCACGGAACGTGCCAGGGAACGTGCCAGGCGACGCACCAAGGAACGAGCCAGGGAACGCGTCAGGGAACGTGCCACGGGACGTCCTTGACCCAGGGCCAGAATCCACCGTAAATTACGCTGCGTCCGCGCTCCCAGAGCCACGATCACCCGAGAATTAAATTGCGTCCGCTCTCCCAGGGACACGATCCCTCGTAAACTACGCTGCGTCCACGTTCCATGGGCCACGATCCACCGTAAATTACGCTGCGTCCGCGCTCCCAGGGCCACGTTCCCTGATAAATTACACTGTCTCCGCCCCCCCAGGGCAAGAATCCCTTATCGAATTGCGCTGCGTCCGCGCTCCCAGGGCCACGATCCACCGAGAAATTATGCTGCGTCTGCGCTCCCAGGGCTACGATCCACCATTAATTACGCTGCGTCCGCGCTCCCAGGGCCACGGTCCCTGGTAAACAGCTACACTGTCTCCGCCCCCCCCCAGGGCCGCGCTCCCTCGTGAATTACGCTGTGTCCGCGCTCCCAGGGCCACGTTCCCTAGTAAAATACGCGGTGCCCGCCCTCCCCAGGGCCACGATCCACCAGAAATTAGCTGCGTCCGCGCTCCCAGGGCCACGATCTATTGTATAATTACGCTGCGTTACGCTATGTTCGGACTCCCAGAACCACCTGGGCATCCTGGGGCGCCCAGGCCGCTCGAGTTCTGCATAACAAGCGTTTCGCTCGAGACATCGTCGAAGCGTCTTGCTCGTATGACATCCTCAATACATTGGCTCGTGAAAAACAAGCATTACACCTGAGACATCCTCTGAATTCTAGTCCCCAAAAGAGGAACGATCAATAACACAAACTAAACGGTTCGCCCGAGACATCCTCAACACATTATGCAAAACACGCGTGTCGCTAAGGACATCATCAAGCATGATGGACCCACGAACCCGGAAAAGACTGTAGAAACGTAAGCCATGGCAACGCTTTCAAGACACTTGATTGGGCGACGGGCGATTGCAATAATGAGTGTATCGATCTTGACGTACCGTGCCAAGGGCTGTGCCGTGCTGCGCCATGCTGAATTGCGCTGTGCCGTGCCGCGATTGTGCTCAATAACGTTGTGGATCGAGTCCCCCTTTTTTGCATCCGAGTCCTGACCGAACTGATCCAGATCTTCAGCTCGAGCTGCCTGAGCACATAGTAGCTGCCCCAGAGCTAATGGACAGGGGGACATGCCAGGGGGACGCGTAGCGGAACGTCCCAAGGGACGCGCCAGGGGACGTGCCAAGGGACGTGCCATGGGGACGCACCGCGGCACGTGCCAAGGGGCCGCGCTGCGGAACGTGCTGGGGACAAGCGTTTCGCTCGAGACATCCTGCCCTAATCCTCATGCTAGACATCCGCCTGGGCGACCTGGGCACGTGAAAACAAATGTTTCGCTCAACACATCCTCAACACATCCTCACGCTAGACATCCGCGTGGGCGACCTGCACACTTGAAAACAAGTGGTTCGCTCGACACATCCTCAACACATTTTCATGTTAGACGTCCGCCTGGGTGACCTGGACACGTGAAAACAAGCGTTTCGCTCGAGACTTCCTCAACACATCTTCATGTTCGACATCCGCATGGGCGACCTGGACACGTGAAAACAAGCGTCTCCTGAGACATCCTCAACACATCCTCATGCTAGACATCTGCCTGGACGACCTGGACACGTGAAAACAAGCGTCTCGCTGGAGACATCCTCAACACATCTTCATGCCAGACATTTGCCTGGACATCCTCAACACCAAGCGTCTCGATCGAGACATCTTTAATACCTGGGCACGTGAAAACAAGCCTCTATATATACATATATATATATATATATATATATATATATGTATCGAGCGAGTTTACACCCGAGCGAGTTCGCACCCTCATGACTTCAAATCGAGCGAAATTCAACGAACGACAAAAAACGAGCGACATTTAACGAGCGAAAAAACAACGACTTCAAACCCGAGCAAATTTTAATCAAGCGAATTTTCGCCCGAACGAATTTACACCCGCATGACTTCAAACCGAGCGAAATTAAACGAGCGAAAAAAAGACGAGCGAACTTACACCCGAGCGAAATTAAACCCGAGCGAATTTAAACCCGAGCGAATTAAAACCGAGCGAAATTCAACGAGCGAAATAAACTCGAGCGAAACAAGGTGAATCGTGCGAGCACCCCCCCGTCTTGTCCAATTTGAGGAACCTCCACTGGCGCTCTTTCCCAAACAGGCCCCCGGCTGCGATCCCCGCCGCGATCCCACGCAAAAAAGCGTAACGCGTTGCACATCGGCTGATCGCAAAATCCTCTCACCTTGAGCACCGTCGTATAATGAAAACATATGGCGTGCACACTTTCTGATCGTCGCACCTTCCCAACCCGCAGAATCCCTTCCAAAGCATGTCAGCTGGTGAACATCGGCTGATCTTCATAGCGATCCAGCAATCACCGCCCCCTGAAAACATGATCGACCCACGAACCCAGAAAGGGATATGGAATTTTAAGGCATGGCAACGTCTCAAAGACACCTGATTGGGCGACGGGCAAATGCAATGCTGAATGTATCGATCTTGATGTACCGTGCCGAGGGCTGTGCTGTGCTTCGCCGTGCGGAATTGCGATGTGCCATGCCGCGATTGTGCTCTATAGCTTTGTGGATCGAGTCCTCCTTTGCATCCGAGTCCTGACCGAACTGATCTGGATCTTAAGCTCGAGCTGCGTGAGCACACAGTAGCTGCCCCAGAGCTAATTGACAGGGGGACATGCCAGGAGGACGCGCCGCGGAACGTCCCAAGGGACGCGCCAAGGGACGTGCCAGGGGACGTGCCATGGGGACGCACCGCGGGACGTGCCAAAAGGACGCGCTACGGATCGTGCCAATGGACGTGCCACGGGACGTACCAGGGGACGCGCCGCGCGACGTGCCAAGGGGACGCGTCACGGGACGCACCACAGAACGTGCCAAGGAACGTGCCAAATTGCAATGCTGAGTGTATCGATCTTGGTGTACCGTGCCGAGGGCTGTGCTGTGCTGCGCCGTGCTGAATTACGATGTGCCATGCCGCGATTGTGCTCTATAGCGTTGTGGATCGAGTCCTCCTTTGCATCCGAGTCCTGACCGAACTGATCTGGATCTTAAGCTCGAGCTGCCTGAGCACATAGTAGCTGCCCCAGAGCTGATTGGCAGGGGAACATGCCAGGAGGACGCGCCGCGGAATGTCCCACGGGACGGGCCAAGCGACGTGCAGGGGACGTGCCACGGGAACGCACAGCGGGTCGTGCCGAGGGGACGCGCTACGGAACGTTAAAATACGTGGTCCTTGCTCGGGACAACTATGTTAGATCTCCCCCCTGGATGGCCTGAACACCTAAAAACACATGGTGCCAGCGCGGGACAATCATGTTAGATACACCCCTGAATATCCTGGACATATTAAAACACGTGGTCCTTGCTCAGAACAATCGTGTTATATACCCCCCTGGGTGGCCTGGACACGCAAAAACGCGTGACTCAAGCTCGGGGCAACCATGTTAGGTATCCCCCCCCCTGGGCGGCCTGGGCATGTAAAAACATATGGTTCCAGCTCGGGACCACCATGTTCGATACCCCCTGGGTGGCCTGCACACGTAAAACATGTGGTCCAGCCCACCCAGGGGGGATATCTAACATGCGGTCGTCTGGAGCGCAGGAGGGCCCATGAACGCCCAGAGGCGCCTGGAGGCCAAAAAATCAACGAATCGATACCACATACACATAAACTCTCGACGTTCCGTTCCGAGTCCCAGGAAGCATCCAGGAAGCCCATGTTAGATACCCCCTGAGTAGCCTGGACACGTGAAAACACCTGGCCTGGACACGTGAAAACACACGGTTCCAGCGCAGGACCACCATGTTAGATACCCACCTGGGTGGCCTGCACATGTGACACACACGGTTCCAGCGCAGGACCACAATGTTAGATACCCCCCTGGATGGCGTGGACATGTAAAAACACGTGGCTCCAGCTCGGGATCACCATGTTAGATACCCACCTGGGTGGCCTGCACACGTGAAAACACGTGCTTCCAACGCGGGATCACCATGTCAGATACCCCCTGGGTGGCCTGAACACGTGAAAACACGTGGTTCCAGCTCGGGACCACCATGTTAGATAACCCATGAGTGGCGTGGACACGTGAAAGCACGCGGTTCCAGCGCGGGGCCACCATTTTAGATACACCCACCTGGGCGACCTGGGCACGTGAAAACACGTGGCTCCAGCGCGGGACCACCATCTTAGGCACACCCTGGGTGGCCTCGACAGGTGAAACACGTGGTTCCAGCTCGGGACCAACATGTCAGATACCCACCTGGGTGGCCTGTACACGTGAAAACACCTGGCTCCAGCGCGGGACCACGATGTTAGATACCCATCTGTGTGGCCTGGACACGGGAAAACGTGGTACCAGCTCGGGGCCACCATGTTAGATACCCACCTGGGTGCCCTGGACACGTGAAGCGACGTGGTTCCAACTCGGGCAGATCATGTTAGATACTCCCCTGTGTGGCCAGGCAAATCCTGCAACAATTAACGAATTAGTCGAGACATCCTCGAAGTTCCTGCGCGCAGGACGCGACACGCGCGAGACATCCTCGGAATTCCTGCGCGTGGGACGTGAAAACAAACATTTCGCCTGAGACATCCTCTGATTTCTGGCCCCCCACGAGGCCCCCGCTCGAGACATCCTCCAACTCTGCAAAACCAGCGTTTCGCTCGACACATCCTCAACAAATGGTGAACAACAAGCGCTTCGCTCGAGACATCCTCAAATTTTAATCCGCCGGCCCACCCCAACCTCGCTAATCATCAGGAAAAGAATCCGCCGGCCCACCTCAGTCATGGCACGGGGGACAATTTACAAACTAAAAGAGAACCCTGGGCCCACGCCCTTTCCGGGAAAAACACGTTCGGTGCACACCTGCATATCTTCACAGTCGTCCAACCCTGGCGATCCCCAGCAAAAACAAACCACGTGGTGGACATCGGCTGACCTTCACAGCGACCCAACACTCACCATCCCATACAAAGCAGACCAATAGGTCACCCATCACCCTCGCGATCCCTGATGTATATATGTATGTGTGTACATACACATGCATGTATACATATATCTATATATGTATATACAAGCATATGAATGTAGACATGCAGACATCGATACACATATACACACACGTACATACATACATACATGCATACATACATACACACATGTATGCATATATACATACAGACAGACAGACAGGCAGACAGGCATACAAACACACGTACATACATACATACATGCATGCATGCATACATGCATGCATGCATACATACATATATGCATACATACATGCATGCAAACATATATATATACATACATAAATGCCTGCATACATGCATCCATAGTTACATGCATAAATACATACAAATATGAATACAGGTATACAGACAGACCTTCATGCATACAGACATATATACATACGTGCATGCTTGCATGCACGCATACACGTATACATATAAATAGATGCACATACATACATGCATGCATGCATACATACATACATGCATGCATACATATACACATGTAGACATACATACACACGTACACCTATATACATACATACATACATACATACATACATACATACATACATACATGCATGCATGCATGCATGCATGCATGCATGCATGCATGCATACATACATACATACATACATACATATACACATACATACATGCATGCATGCATGCAGGCATGCATGCATGGAACTACATATATATATATATATATATATATTTGTTGTAAACATCGGACGAAGCAACAACGGCATAAACACGACATTGTCTCTAGTAAGGGACCAGTTATGCGAGATTGTCTCTAGTAAGGGACCAGTTATGCGCAGACGGCGAAACACTAAAAATGTGATGGCACGGCCTGCCCTGAGAACGGCGACGCACTAAGAACTTCAGAAATCCTGTCAGCTTAAATGCCGATCGACACACAGTGCGGATCAGTCACGGCAGCTCACACGCCACATGCACGTTAAGGTCCGAGCAGGCAACGGCACGCAGACTGCTGACGCGGGCGTCTCGTGCACGTGCTGTCACGCCAGCTGCAGGAGCTCGTGACTGCTGACGCGGGATCTCAAACGAGGTGCACGTGCTGTCACGCCAGCTGGCGGAGCACGCGATGTCAAGGGAAGAGGAGTGTACTTCGGAAGTCTAGCTCCCCCTGTCACGAGTGGGGAGGACGATCACAAAGATGTGAACACTCCTCCGCAGGCATGTGCGATGCACACGCAGATCGCGTTCATGCCCAGATGGTCCCGGCATCTGCTGCTGTGGCATCCTTCTAGCCACCAGGAAGGGCCTCTCCCCCACTCGATACATGCGTACATACGTACATGCATGAATGCATACCTACCTACCTACATGCATACATGCATACATGCATGTGTCATTTACTGGACAGCGGCTGATCTCCACGGCGCGCCCCCAGGTCCCCCAGCCTTCCACAAGCGCCCTCAAAGCGCTCCTATGCCGCTGCCGTCGCGTCTGGGCGTCGAGGCCGCGCCCTCCGGGGGCGGCTGCCCGCGTCGCGGCCTCAGCGGCGGAGCGGCTTGACCAGCGTCCCGCGAGGGGGCTCGCGACGGCGGTCGCGGCTACGCGGCAGTTTGCCCGAGCGTCGCCCACTGCAGGAAGACAAGCTGGAAAAACAGGGAATGAACAGTGTTCTGAGATGACAGGCGTGCATTGGGAAGTCGCGCCTGCTTCCAAAAGATGAGCTGCGTGCACTGGGAAGTCGAACCTGTCTTTTTGGAAGCAGGTTCGACTTCCCCATGCACGCAGCTCTCTTCTGTTTGACGCAGGCTCGACCTCCCAGTACGCGCAGCTCATCTTTTGAGGCAGGTTCGACTTCCCAGTACACGCAGCTCATCTCTGGAAAAACAACGAATTAACAGTGCTCGAGGACCTCCAGCAGGCGAGCCCTCGTCCTCCAGCGAGCTCGGCCTCCTCCTCCTGAAGAGGCCCGCACGCGTATGCCTGGCGCGGAGGCTGCGGCCACCTGCGCTCTTCGAGCGCTGCTCGGGCGTCAGGCAGGGCACTGCGATGCGATTGCGGTGCGGTGCGACTGCAAGGCGACGCGAGTGCAATGCAACGGGGGAAGTCAACGGTGCGGCGGCGACCGCGCCCGCACACCGGCCTTTTGTGGGGAAGCATGGTGCGGCGACGGACGGGCGGTTCCTTGAAGTAAGAGCCCCTACGTGCCAGCATTGTTGAGGGAGCCCCCCAAGGGGCCCCAAGAGGCCCCCAAGAGGCCCCCAAGCGGCTCCCCAGAGGGCCCCAGGACTGCCCCCAAGTGGCCCCCGAGAGCGCTCGGAAGAGACCCCAAGAGGCATCATTGAGAACTCAGACCCGCAACCCAGGTATGGTGGCGGGATGGGCCGAAGGCCATTCGACCTGCTTGGCACGGGGACGGAAAGCGCATTTTCTTGCAGAGCGCGAGATGTCGCTGGCTTGCCCGTTCTTTCTCTCGGTCTCCCCGTCTGGAGGCTTGGAAAGCACTAGAGCGCGATAAAGCACGAATGAAGATTATGATAATCCTGTCGATGGTGATGACGACGACATACTGTCTCTTGGGAGCATCTTGGGCCTCTCCCAGGCCCCCCTTGGGCCGAAGTCTCCCGCCCGCCGCGTCGCACACTGCAGCTCCCGGTCCTTCTCTGGTGTCAGCCTGTGGACCCTCAAGCATGTCCTGTGCAAGTGAGCCTTCGCAGAGATCGATGAATCTAACGGGGCAAGCCGCTTCGGTGGCGCATGGAATTTCGCCACGAAAGCAGCATCAGAAAGCACGTCATACAAAGCTACCTGCGCCGCGCTACGCTTCGAGTCTTGCTCCGTCTCGCACACGCGACCTGTCCATACCTTCAGCCCCCAGCTCTCTGGGAGTTTGGGGCATCGAACTGTGCATTGGTATCCATCGCCCACCCACTGCGCCACGCTGTAGACCACCCGTTCTCCTGCCGATTCCCCCCGATGATCTTCTGGCACGCTGCATGCAGGTCCCCCCGCGCCCTCCGTCCTGGTGGCTCGTTGACCCTCCCAGCGCGCGAGGCAAGCGCAGCGAGTGTGCGAGACTGTTGGGAAGCGTTCTCTGCCAAAACGCTGCGGAAGCCCAGTCAGGATGCGCTCCGCGCTGCAGCTGCTGCTGCGCTGGCGGGACCCCGGCGCGGGAGACACCCGAAGGCCACCGCTGCAGCAGAGCAGGGGGAGGTGCCCGGCGCGGGAGAGCGCGCGCCAGAGGCGGGGCTCCCCAACCGCAGTCGCGCGGCATGCGCGAGGGTGGGGTGTGTGCGTTACTGCACGTGGGCCCCAGTGCCGGGCCCCCCGACGGGTGCGCCTCAACGACAGCGCTGCCTCCACCCGCCGGTGCCGACCGGCGGCTCGGGGTCCTGCTGGCCCGCTCCTGGCCCGTGCGGGAGGGCGTGCGGCGGAGCGGGGCCCTCGGGGCGCAGGCCGGATCCGGCACCGCGATGCGCGGCTCGGGGGGAGCCCCGGCAGCCGGTGGTCTGCCGGCCTCGGCGGGCAGGATGCCGCGGAGCTCGCAGGCAGCAGGGGAGGGGGGCGGAAGCTGCCGGTGCTCCTTCCGCACGCTGTCCACGAGCTGGACGCCCCCGATCCCGCAGCACGTGGCCCAGGCCGCGCGCCAGCTCAAACGGATCCTCCACGTGCAGCCTGGGCCTGGGCTTGCCGGAGGCCGCGCCGAGAGCGGGGACATCGCGCAGGAGCGCCATGGCGCCCCGGCCGCACGGAGACCACCTCTGCCCCAGAGTCGAACTCCTCGGCGCAGCAGCGGGAGAGGCCGCGGCACAGCGCCGCGAGTGTGGCCCCCGCTGGCCAGGCGCCCTGGGCCTTTGACCACCTCCAGCGCCAGCCCGTCGCTCTCGAACGCGGCGGGGTCCCTCTGGAACGCCACGTGCAGGTTCGGCAGCGGCGGGTGGACGCCCCTCTGGAGGAAGTGTGTCGCCAGCTGCGCCTATAGGAGGACAGGTGCCCCGTGCTCGCGCCGACGATCGGCGGCGAGCGAGGGGGGGAATGAGAAGGGGCGGGCCTTGTCAGAAGGCCCAAAGTCCCCCAGCCTTCCAAGACCTGAGAAGTTCTGCCAGCCTGCCCCGAGGGCGCCGAAGACCACTCGGCAGGCTGGAGGCCTCCCGAGCGGCCCCGCCGCCTTCTGAGGAGGCCTCCTCCGTCTCGCTCTCCCCCCTCGCTCGCCGCCGAGACGAGGCCGTGCTTCTGCGCCCAGGGCTTCACGCTGAGCACCAGGCCAGCCACCCGCTCGCCCGCGGAGGCGTAGGCGCGCAGCAGGCGGGAGGTCCACAGAGGCCGCCGGTTCCCCACCGACAAGTCCACCTCCAGCGGGCCTCGCGGGATCTTGAGGATGGGCGGCCTGGCCGTCAAGATGCTCGCCTTCACCCGGAAGGGCTCTGCCCCCCCCTCTCCTCCCTCCGCGTGCTCGCCGATCGAGGCCGCGAGGCTCACCAGCACTTCTTCTGCCTGGGGGCCGGGCCCCTGGTCCGCTGGCACATCTGCCAAGGCCGTCATGTCCAAATCACTGCTCCGCGTCCCAGAGCCGTGCGCGGAGCTTCCGAAGAGTACCAAGCGCCACCTTTCTCCATCCTTCAGCGTGCCCCGGACGACCTTCTCCAGCTCCCTCCTGCAATCCTCGGCGTCCTGCTCATCTTGCTCTGTGCGCCGCACTGGCCGCAACTGTTCCTGCAGCCACAGGTCGAGCTCGGCGTCGTCCATGGGAAGGAATCACTGGCAGCCATTGTGACGGCAAGAGAGGCGATCACTTCAAAACCAGGCCACACTGCGTAATGACGGTGCTGGGGGTCAGCGGAGCACAATGCTTCGCTTTGCTGGAACGGAAAACGGCGACGAGGGGTGGCGAGAGGAGTGATAGGAGGAGGCGAGGCCCCCTACCATCGAGTTGGTCATTCTATAGCAGGGCGACTTGCCATCGCTCGGACGTCCATTCCCCGCGCATGAGTTGTTCGCACGATGATCTCCATGCTCCTCGATGGTCCTTACCGATAACAAATGCACACGTCCGAGCGATGTCAAAAGACCCTCTCACAAGGAGAGTCTGAGGATTGCAACGGCATCTGCTGGCCCAGGAGCGGTCAGCATCGAATTGGCACCTCGGATCGGATCCGAACGTGCATGAATCGGGCCGCATCGGCACGTGGTCGGAACAGCGAATCGGGTCGGCTTCGCGAGCATGCGCAGCAATGTCACGTAAGCCTCAGGCCGCGTCGGGTCGGCGGCAAGTCGCACTCGAATCGGATCGAGCTGGCCAAAGCCGACGCCGAAGCGGAGCCGTCGCGTCGACATGGGCCCAGCCGCCTCCGAGCCAAGACAGCACGCGTTCGACTTGGAGTGTGACCTCGCGGGACCGGAGACCGCCGCTCCGATAAACCAGGGCGAACATGATCGACCCACGAACCCGGAAAGGAATATAGAAATGTAAGGCATGGCAACGTTTCAAAGACACCTGATTGGGCGATGGGCAAATGCAATGTTGAACGTATCGATCTTGATGTACCGTGCCGAGGGCTGTGCTGTGCTGGGCCGTGCTGAACTGCGATGAGCCATGCCGCGATTGTGCTCTATATATAGCGTTGTGGATCGAGTCCTCTTTGCATCCGAGTCCTGACCGAACTGATCTGGATCTTAAGCTCGAGCTGCCTGAGCAGATGGTAGCTGCCCCAGAACTAATAGACAAGGGGACATGCCAGGAGGACGCGTCGCGGAACGTCCCAAGGGACGCGCCAGGCGACGTGCCAGAGGACGTGCCATGGGCACGCACCGCGGAACGTGCCAAGGGGACGCGCTACGGAACGTGCCAATGGACGTGCATCGCGCGACGTGCCAGGGGGACTCGCCACGGGATGCTCCGCCGAACGTGCCAAGCAACATGCCAGGCTGCAATGCTAAAGTTATCGATATTGATGTACCGTGCCGAGGGCCGTGCTGTGCCTGGGCGACCTGGACACGTGAAAACCCTCGTTTCGCTCAAGACGTTCTCAGCACATCCTCATGCTAGACATCCGCCTGGGCAACCTGGACACGTGCAAACAAGCGTCTCGATCGAGACTTCCTCGACACATCCTCATGCTAGACATCCGCCTGGGCGACCTGGACACGTGAAAACAAGCCTCTGATTCGAGACATCCTCAACACATCCTCATGCTAGACATCTGTCTGGGCAACCTGGAGGCGTGAAACCAAGCGTCTCGCTCTAGACATCCTCAAGACCTGGGCACGTGAAAACAAGCATTTCACTTGAGAGATCCTCTGAATTCAGGTCCCCAGGAGAGGACAATATATAACACAAAACAAGCGTTTCGCTCGAGACATCCTCAATCAATTCTGATACATAACCGTTGCGCTCGAGACATCCTCGAATTTTCATCCGCCGGCCCTACGCGACCTCGTTCTTTATCGCAAAAGAAATTCGCCGGCCCTACAGCCGTCAAAACCGGGGGGAAACGAAACTCAAAGAGAACCCTGGGCCTAAGCCCTTTCCGGGAGAAGACGATCGACTCAAGGACGAGCTCGAGCAGATGACCCCGACATGCCTAGAGGTCCCCTGGACTTTTTTCCATTGCACGCGAACGACGTTGTTCAAAGTTTAGAGCTACCTCGCTGTTGTCGATGGCACGACAGGGCAGCGGGAACAGATACCTGGAAACGCTCCAGTCTCGAGGGGAGCGCGGGCAACAGACCAAGAGGCAACTGATGCGAAGTTTCCCCAACAACGCATCGGGACCCGTGACTGACCCAACACCGCCCAGGAAAACCCTCATGCGCACCTGGAAACATGATCGACCCACGAACCCGGAAAGGAATATAGAAATGTAAGACTTGGCAACGATTCAAAGACACTTGATTGGGCGACGGGCAAATGCAATGCTGAGTGTATCGATCTTGATGTACTCTGCCGAGGGCTGTGCTGTGCTGCGCCGTGCTGAATTGCGATGTGCCACGTGACGATTGTGCTCTATAGCGTTGTGGATCGAGTCCTCCTTTGCATCCGAGTCCTGACCGAACTGATCTCGATCTTAAGCTCGAGCTGCCTGAGCACATAGTAGCTGCCCAAGAGCTAATTCACGGGGGGGCATGCTAGGAGGACGCGCCGCCGAAAGTTCCAAGGGACGCGTCAGGCGACGTGCCAGGGGACGTGCCATGGGGACGCACCGCGGGAGTGCCAAGGGGACGCGCTACGGAACGTGCCAATGGACGTGCCAAGGTACGCACCAAGCGAGGTGCCAGGGGACGTGCCACGGGGACGCACCGCAGGACGTGCCAAGGGGACGCGCTACGGAACGTGGCAATGGACGTGCCACGGGACGTGCCAGGGGACGCGCCGCGCGACGTGCCAGGGGGACTCGCCACAGGACACGCCACGGAACGTGCCAAAGAACTTGCCAAGTTGCAATGCTGAATGTATCGATCTTGATGTACCGTGCCGAAGGCAGTGCTGTGCTGCGCCGTGCTGAATTGCGATGTGCCACGTGACGATTGTGCTCTATAGCGTTGTGGATCGAGTCCTCCTTTGCATCCGAGTCCTGACCGAACTGATCTCGATCTTAAGCTCGAGCTGCCTGAGCACATAGTAGCTGCCCAAGAACTAATTCACGGGGGGGGCATGCTAGGAGGACGCGCCGCCGAAAGTTCCAAGGGACGCGTCAGGCGACGTGCCAGGAGACGTGCCATGGGGACGCACCGCGGGACGTGCCAAGGGGACGCGCTACGGAACGTGCCAATGGACGTGCCACGGGACGTGCCAAGGTACGCACCAAGCGAGGTGCCAGGGGACGTGCCACGGGGACGCACCGCGGGACGTGCCAAGGGGACGCGCTACGGAACGTGCCAATAGACGTGCCACGGGACGTGCCAGGGGACGCGCCGCGCGACGTGCCAGGGGGACTCGCCACAGGACACGCCACGGAACGTGCCAAAGAACTTGCCAAGTTGCAATGCTGAATGTATCGATCTTGATGTACCGTGCCGAAGGCAGTGCTGTGCTGCGCCGTGCTGAATTGCGATGTGCCACGTGACGATTGTGCTCTATAGCGTTGTGGATCGAGTCCTCCTTTGCATCCGAGTCCTGACCGAACTGATCTCGATATTAAGCTCGAGCTGCCTGGGCACATAGTAGCTGCCCAAGAGCTAATTCACGGGGGGGCATGCTAAGAAGACGCGCCGCCAAAAGTTCCGAGGGACGCGCCAAGCGACGTGCCTGGGAACGTGCCATGGGGACACACCGCGGGACGTGCGAAGAGGACGCGCTACGGAACGTGCCAATGGACGTGCCACGGGACGTGCCAGGGGACGCGCCGCGCGACGTGCCAGGGGGACTCGCCACAGGACGCGCCACGGAACGTGCCAAAGAACTTGCCAAGTTGCAATGCGGAATGTATCGATCTTGATGTACCGTGCCGAAGGCAGTGCTGTGCTGCGCCGTGCTGAATTGCGATGTGCCACGTGACGATTGTACTCTATAGCGTTGTGGATCGAGTCCTCCTTTGCAACCGAGTCCTGACCGAACTGATCTCGATCTTAAGCTCGAGCTGCCTGAGCACATAGTAGCTGCCCAAGAGCTAATTCACGGGGGGGCATGCTAAGAAGACGCGCCGCCAAAAGTTCCGAGGGACGCGCCAAGCGACGTGCCAGGGAACGTGCCATGGGGACGCACCGCGGGACGTGCGAAGGGGACGCGCTACGGAACGTGCCAATGGACGTGCCACGGGACGTGCCCTCTTCCCACACGTAATTTATCGCAGAATTACACTGCGTCCGCGCTCCCAGGGCTACGATCCCTCGTAAATTACACTAGAACCACGCGCGCGCTTCGCGCGCGCTTAGGTTCTAGCTAGGATCGTCACCGTCGTCATCATGAACATCACCATCGCCATCACTCCCCCTGCCAGGGCTAATGTACATCGTTTCTGGATGCTTCTGGCCGGAATACGAAAGGAGTTTCTGTAGTTAGAGTCTCTGGGGGAAGTCGCGGGGAAGCTTTTGTTGTATTTGGTGTTGCGTCGCCAGGAGGTCTGGGCTCCCTCCTCCTCGTGTTCCTACCTCCTCTCTGGACGTCCGATGTCGTGATGCTTTCTGTGCGCGGCCCCTGGACCTCTCGACGACTTCCTGGGGATGTGTTTTTTTTTCATCCTGAGTCGTTTTCTGACGGTCCCGGGACCCTGCGAGGGGCCCCGGAGGCCGAAAATTGACCGAAACCGCCGTCGTGATTTTTCCAAGACGTCGGAGGTCCAGGTCGTGCTTCCCGCCTCCCCAGACCTCCGACGTCGTAATTCTTGCGACCTCGGGCCCAGGAATCGATTGGGAAAACGCACATGGGAAGGCAAGAAATGATGGACCCATCATTTCGTACCTGTGCCTTGATCAGTGGGACGGGCTTCGCACCGCCGCACATCACAAGACACGCTCGAGCGAATCCAGCCGTGGCGACGTCGGGGACTGCAGAAGGTCGCAAGGACACGGAATATGAAAGGAAGAAAGAGAAAGAGAGAGAAAGAGAGGGAGAGAGAGAGAGAGAGAGACAGACAGACAGAGAGCGAGAGAGAGAGAGAGAGAGAGAGAAACAAAAAAAGAGAGATGGAGAGAGAGAGAGAGAGAAGAAGACAGAGAGAGAGATAGAGAGGCAGAGAGAGGAAATGGAGAGGAGGCGAGCTTGAGTCAACGAAAGTCGCAGGGAAGGGGGCAGGGGAAAGAAGGCCAGAGAGCGCTGAAGGATACAAATACTGGAACCCTCTTGGGATTTTTTGGGGGGCCTCGTCCGGCCGCTCGCTGGGAGTTTGACGTAGCTTCTTGGGAGCCTCTGAACCTGTCGGGGGCCTCCTGGAAGCAGGTTCGAAGCATTTGGGGGCCGATTTGGGGCTTCTCGGGGCCTCCTTTGGGCCTCTTGGGGGTCTCCTGGGGCCTCTTGAGGGGCCTCCTTGGGGCCTCCTGGCGGCCTCTTGGGGCGGAAGGCTCGAGCTTGCGGTTCGTGGTCCCCCTCTGGGCCCCCTCTTGGGCCCGTCTTGGGGCCCTCTTGGGCCATCTTGGGCGCCTCTTGGGCCGTCTTGGGGCCCTCTTGGGCTGTCCTGGGGCCCTCTTGGAAGCTTCTTGGGCCGTCTTGGGGCGGTCTTGGGCGCCTCTTGGGCCGTCCTGTAACGTCGGAAAGCCCAAAAGGCAACTTTGTTGAAAATGCACGTTTTACGAAGGGAATGGGCAATTTTTTGCGTCTAGGGGCCCTCTTGGGACGCATGTTGGAGGCTTCTTGGGGCCTCTTGGGAGCGTCCTTGGACGTCTGGAGGCCATCTTCAGCATCTCGGAGCCCTCTTGGAGGCCTCTTGGAAGTTTCTTGGGCCGTCTTGGGCGCTTCTGGGGCCCTCTTGTCTGACCGGGGAGGCCTCTGGCAAGCCCCGACGAGCCTCTGGGCCCCCCGGAGCCCACATTTGCGGTCGAGGTCCCGGCCCCGGGCCCCCGGACCCGGTCCCCCGTTGTATGTATACTACACCCGCGCTCCCAGGGCCACGATCCCTCGTAAATTACGCTACATCAGCGCTCCCAGGGCCACGATCCCTCGTAAGGGCTTCTGGGCCCTCCTGGGTCTTCCTTGGACCTCTTGGGCCCTCCTGGGCTCTCCTGGAGCCTCCTGGAGCTTTTCCTGGGCCCTCCTTGGGCCCCCTGGTGCCTCTTGGAGCCTCCTGGGTCCTCCTGGGCCCTCCTGGGCTCTCCTGGGCCCTCCTGGGCTCTCCTGGGCTCTCCTGGAGCCTCCTGGGCCCTCCTGGGCGAAGTCAAGGTCCGAAAACACATGGGACTTGCCACATTTCTGAAATTCGGTGCCACCCCTCACGCAGGTCGGCGGGGTCAGGATCCGAAAACACAGGGGATTTGCCACATTTCTGGAATTCCGTGCCACCCCTCACGCAGATCGGCGGGGTCAGGGTCCAAAAACATAGGGGATTTGCTACATTTCTGGAATTCCGCGCCACCCCTCACGCAGATCGGCGGGGTCAGGGTCCAAAAACACAGGGGATTTGACACATTTCTGGCATTCCGTGCCACACCTCACGCAGATCGGCGGGGTCAGGGTCAAAAAACACAACGGGTTTCTGCTATTTCCGAATTTATGCAACTTCAAGAATCCAAAACTCCGTTCCCAGCGCCGTTCCGGAGGCCGCGGTACCTCGTTATTTATCGAGCGAACGCGTTTACTTTGTTTTTTATCGTTTAAAGTCGATGTCGGAAAAAAGCTGACTTCACCTGTGAAATATCGAGGTTTCCTTAAAGGCAGTAAAATTCCAAGAGCACGATCTGCGTGAGGGGTGGCGAAAAATGGCCTTCGTCCTCACAATTTTAATTCGCCGGCCCCCTTCGACTTCGTAATTTATCGCGCAAGAAATTCGCCGGCCCCCTTCAAGTAAAAACCGGGGAGTAAACCCACTAAAAGAGAACCCTGGGCCCAGGCCCTTTCCGGGAAAAAATGTTGAAACATGACCCACGAACCCGGAAAAGGATATAGACATGTGAAGCATGGAAACGTTTCGAGACACCTGTATTGGGCGATGGGCAGTAGCAATGATAAATATATCGATGGTGATGGCACCGTGCCAGAAGCTGCGCTGCGCTGTGCCGTGCTGCGAAATGCTGGGCGAAACGAACCGCGAAGCAGCCCACGAAAAGCCCTACGAAGCACCCCGCGACACACCCCAAGAAACACTCAACGAAGCACGCTAGGAAACACTTGACGAAACATCAAACGAACAGCCACGAAACACCCCACGAATCACCAAACGAAACACCCCACGAAACACCCCACGAAACACTCCACGAAACATCCCACGAACCACCCCACGAAATAGACGTGCCAACAATGCGCGCTGTCCTGCGCCGCGTTGTGCCGTGCTGCCGAGCTCAATTTCCGACTCAAATACGAAATGGGACGAACCGAGAGGGGGCGAATCCAAAGAAAGACGGAACGCACCGAGCAAGGACGGACCGAAACGCGGCACACCGAGACACGACGAACTGAGACAAGGCGAACCGAAGCAGTACCAACCGAGGCGAGGTCCAAACTCACGCTGCGCCCCCGCTCCAGCTGTCACGACCCCTCATAAATTACGCTGCGCCCGCATTCCTAGGGCCACGAACCTTAACACTTCACACTGCGCCCGCGCTCCACACTGGGGTCGCGCTCCCAGGGCCCCGACGGCCCGACCCCTCGTAAATTACGCTGCGCCCGCACTCCAAGGGCCACGGCCCCAAGTAATTTACGCTGCGTCTGCGCTCACAAGGCCACGAGCCTTTGCAAATTACGCTGCGTCCGCGCGCCCACTGCCGCGATCCCTCGTAGATTACACTGGGGTCGCCCTCTCAGGGCCACGATCCCTCGTTAATTACGCTGCGGCCGCGCTCCCAGGGCCACGATCGCTCATACATTACATCGGGGTCGCGCTCCCAGGGCCCCGAGCCCACGTAAATTTTGCTGCGTCCGCGCTCCCAGGGCCACGATCCCTTGTAAATCACGCTGCGTCCGAGCCCCCAGGGCCCTGATCCCTCGTATTTTACGCTGCGCCCGCGCTCCCAAAGCTACGATCCATCTCACAATACATTGCGACCGAGCTCCCAGGGCCCCGACCCCTCGTACATCACGCTGCGCCCGCGCTCCGAGGGCCACGATCCCTTTGCAAATTACGCGTGGTCCGCGCTCCAAACGCCACGATCCCTCGTACATTACGCCGCGTCCGTGCTCCCAGGGCCTCCTGGGGCATGCTGGGGCGCCCAGGTCCTTCAAGTTTTGCAAAACAAGTGTTTCGCTAGAGGCATCCTCGATTTTTTGGCGCGGGGGGCGCACCATCCTCGAGCAGGCACGCGAAAACTCAACATTTTCACGCTTTCCGCGCCGCGTTGGACTGTACCTCGTCTTTTATGTAGGAAAACGGGAGTCCGCGGACCCCGTTATTTATCGAGGATCCGAGATGGGGGGGGTCGACCTTTCTCGAGCGGGCACGCACGAAACGCACTTTCCGCGCCGAATTCGACTTCACCTCGTTTTTTATCAAGGGAAACTGGGGTCCGCGGACCCCGTTATTTATTGAGGATCCGAGGTGGGGGGTCGACTTTCCTCGAGCGGGCACACGCGAAGCACATTTTTTCCCGCGCCGAATTCGACTTCACCTCTTTTTACATCAAGCGGAAATACCGCCGGCCCTACAGAAGTTGGCACCGGGGGGAATTACCTAGTAGAAGAGAACCCTGGGCCGACGCCCTTTCCGGGAAAAATTACCCACGGCGCTCTGCACGGATGGCTCCTCGCGGCCCGAGGTGGACCACTTCCAAGCTTAGGTCGGGCCTGTCCTCCTACAGGCGAATTTGGGACGAAGAATAAAAGAAACATACACCAGCAAATTCCCAAGATAGTAACATGATCGACCCACGAACCCAGAAAGGAATATAGAAATGTAACGCGTGGCAGCGTTTTCAAAGACACCTGATTGGGTGACGGGCAAATGCAATGCTGAGTGTATCGATCTTGATGTACCCTGCCGAGGGCTGTGCTGTGCTGCACCGTGCTGGATTCCGATATGCCATGCCGCGATTGTGCTCTATAGCATTGTGGATCGAGTCCTCCTTTGCATCCGAGTCCTGACCGAACTGATCTGGATCTTAAGCTCGAGCTGCCTGAACACATAGTAGCTGCCCCAGAGCTAATAGACAGGGGGACATGCCAGGAGGACGCGCCGCGAAACGTCCCAAGGGACGCGCCAGGCGACGTGCCAGGGGACGTGCCATGGGGTCGCACCGCGGGACGTGACAAGGGGACGCGCTACGGAACGTGCCAATGGATGTGCCACGGGATGTGCCAGGGGACGCGCCACGCGACGTGCCAGGAGGACTCGCCAAGGGACGCCCCACGGAACGTGCCAAGGAACGTGCTCCAAAGTCACGCTGCGCCCCCGCTCCAGCTGTCACGACCTCTCATAAATTACGCTTCGTCCGCATTCCTAGGGCCACGAACCTTAACGCTTCACACTGCGCCCGCGCTCCAAGGGCCCCGATCCCTCGTAGATTACACTGGGGTCGCGCTCCCAGGGCCCCGACCCCTCGTAAATTACGCTGCGCCCGCACTCCAAGGGCCACGGTCCCAAGTAATTTACGCTGCGTCCGCGCTCACAAGGCCACGACCCTTTGCAAATTACACAGGGTCCGCGCTCCCACTGCCGCGATCCCTCGTAGATTACACTGGGGTCGCGCTCCCAGGGCCACGATCCCTCGTAAATTACGCTCCCAGGGCCCCGACCCATTGTAAATTACGCTGCGTCCCCGCTCCCAGGGCCACGATCCCTTGTAACTTACGCTGCGTCCGCGCGCCCACTGCCGCGATCCCTCGTAGATTGCACTGGGGTCGCGCTCCCAGGGCCACGATCCCCCCATAAATTACGCCGCGTCCGCGCTCTTTTTTTTATCCCATTGCATGCGCGGCGGAACCAACCACGCAGCAGAGACAACAGCCCTGTCAGGAGGAGGAGGAGGAGGAGGAGGAGGAGGAGGAGGAGGAAGAGGAGGAGGAGGAGGAGGAGGAGGAGGAGGAGGAGGAGGAGGAGCACTTAAGTGAGGCAGACGCGCGGAGCGCGGAAATAAGCACAACTCATATTAGAGAGGCGCATTGGATACTGGGCGGCGGCCTGCGAGAGTGCGTCGCGCCCTCGTGTCCGCACGCAGCCGACTGCTTTTACCTTTGGGCACGCCCCTACGCGTGGCCCTCAAGTTTTTCGCACTCCCCCCCCGCCACTTGGCACGCTCCACAGATACGACGGCAGAGAGCGTCAGGGCCACGATCCCTCATAAATTACATTGGGGTCGCGCTCCCAGGGCCCCCCCCTTGGAAATTACACTGCGTCCGCGCTGCCAGGGCCCCGATCCCAAGTAAATTACGCTGCGTCCGAGCCCCCAGGGCCCCGATCCCTCGTATATTACACTGGGGTCGCGCTCCTAGGGCCACGATCCCTTGTAAATCACGCTGCGTCCGAGCTCCCAGGGCCACGATCCCACGTAAATTACGCTGCGTCCGAGCCCCCAGGGCCCCGGTCCGTCGTATTTTATGCTGCGCCCGCGCTCCAAGGGCCACGATCCTTTGTAAATCACGCTGCGTCCAAGCTCCCAAGGCCCCGACCCCTCGTACATTACGCTGCGCCCGCGCTCCGAGGGCCACGATCCCTTTGCAAATTACACGTGGTCCGCGCTCCAAACGCCACGATCCCTCGTAGATTACGCCGCGTCCGCGCTCCCAGGGCCTCCTGGGGCATGCTGGGGCGCCCAGGTCTTCAAATTTTGCAAAACAAGCGTTTCGCTCGAGACATCCTCGATGTTTTGGCGCGGGGGGCGCACCATCCTCGAGCGGGCACGCGAAAACTCCTGTGTGGCCAAGGAAATCATTGAAAAAACAATGAATTAGTCGAGACATCCTCGAAATTCCCGCGCGCGGGACGCGGCACGCGCGAGACATCCTCTGAATTCCTGCGCGCGGGGCGCTTTTCCGCGTCGCGGTCGGGGCTCCAAACTTCGTTCATTGTTTAAGATTCTACTAAAAGTACCCCGCACCCTTTTTTACATAGGAAAACGGGGGTCCGCGGACCCCGTTATTTATCAAGGATCCGAGGTGGCGGGTCGACTTTCCTCGGGCGGGCACGCGCGAAACGCATTTTTTCACGCCGAATTGGACTTTACCCCATTTTTATTGAGCGGAAATCTGCCGGCCCTCTTCCGGGGGAAAATAAACCCCCTAAAAGAGAACCCTGGGCCCACGGCCTTTCCGGAACAAAAAATACGTTAAACATCGTCCCAAGGCTATGTTTGACTATTTTTGGAATGTTCCTCCTGTAGAGGGGCAGGCCCGACATAGTTCCAAGCCAAAAAAATTAAGCAGCCCGTGGACTCTGCCCCCGGAGAGAGCGGCAAGAGCGAAAGCACAACGTCTTCGGGGCGTGGAAGCTCCGATGCATGCGCATGTTTGCCTGCTGGCAGGTTCTGTGCGCACGAATTTCTGCGCATGGGCAGAGCTGGCCGACCGAGCACGAGCGGATCGGACGTTCCGAATTTCAAATGGTCTCAGGATTCCGAACCGCGTACTTCTGCAATCATGAGTCTCCGGATTTCCGAACTCCCGAACCGACGAATTTCCGACTCTGCTAAGCTGCTTCTGAAGAGATGCAGCGTTTGTAAGGTTTTGAAAGCACACAAGGTATGGGCGGGCCATGCGGCCCTCGATGCCCGCCTGGTCGGTTCCCCCTTGGGGTGGTGTTATAACAGGCGTTCGACCAAAAGCCATCAAACATCTGCACGTCGGAGATGCCCGTCATCTATCCCGTGCCGGCTCTCCCTATGATGTGCCCAAGTAGTGCGCCTGCTGCATCGCGACGATTTAGAAGGTTCTAACAAGAGAGGATGTCGAAGTGGCAGACTCGGGGATGGACAGACCCCCCTTTAGTAAAACGTGGTTTAGTGAAAACGACCTGAGGCCCAAACCTGGCGGGCGCAAGCCTGGAAAATAACGGCCACGGCGCCCTCTCGAAAACCGAAAACGGACAATTCACTAATCGACGTGTCACTGTTGGGCGTTCTGTCCACCCCCGACAGACCAGGCATTGCCGGGAGAGGGGTCCTGTGATCTTGGATGCTTCGGGGGGCGTGGCAGATTTTCTCGGGGCGGCGTCGGGCCCCGGCGCTGTGCCGCGAAGCGCTGCGATACGCCGTGTGCGGCATGCAGCGTGCAGCGCGCAGCGTGCAGCGTGTGGCGTGGAGCGTGGGGCACGCAGCGTGCGGCGCGCCGCGTGTGGCGCGCAGCGCGCCGCGCGCCGGGCGGATCGTGCGGCGCGTGAGGCTGGGCGGGAGCTGAGGCGGGAGCTGCACGGGGCAAGTCAGACCCCCGAGGGTCCGACTCGGCAGCTGCAGCTGGCTGGGGCGGGACCTGGGGCCCCGAGCTGAGCGGGAGCTGCATTGGGAAATTCTCGCCCCCGAGGGTCCGATTCTGCAGCTAGCTGGGGCAGGAGCTGGGGCGGGAGCTGGGCGGGGGCTGAGCGGGAGCTGAGCGGGAGCTGCACTGGGAAATTCGGACCCCCGAGGGTCAGAATTTGCAGCTAACTGGGGCGGGAGCTGGGCGGGGGCTGAGCGGGGGCTGAGCGGGAGCTGCATTGGGAAATTCGGACCCCTGAGGGTCCCAGCTGGGGCGGGAGTTGGGGCGGGAGCTGAGGCGGGAGCTGGGCGGGAGCTGCATTGGGAAATTCTGACTCCTGAGGGTCCGATTCTGCAGCTAGCTGGGCGGGAGCTGGGCGGGAGCTGCACTGGGACATTCGGACCCCCGAGCGAGCGAGCGTAAGCCTTGCGCCGGACGGCGCGCGAGCAGGGTGAAACATGAGAACATCGGGCTCCACCTCTTCACTGCTGACTCCCACGAAGCCGCTGCTCTGTCTCCTTGACAGAGGAATGCAGACGAGGCTTCCCCGGAGCCAGCCACGGACAAACAATTGCGCATGACAATGCTGCCCCAAGATTGTCTTGGGCGTCCTCGCCTGCGTGGGCCTGGCGGGGGACGGAGACACAACCCAGCTGGCTCGAAGACAGAACGCCGCACAGGGTCTTCGTCTGGGCGTCCTGCGAGTTGCCCCTATGAAGAGCATCTGTCGTTTAAGGAGACTCTCACTCAAAGGCCTCTGTCCCGCCGCGGCGAGAACTGCAAGATTGGACCCTCGGCTGACGTACCGAGGGTCCGAATGTGCAGCTGGCTGGGGCGGGAGCTGGGGCCCGGAGCTGAAGCGGGAGCTGCATCGAGAAATTCTCGCCCCCGAGGGTCCGAATTTGCAGCTAGCTGCGGCGGGAGCTGAGCGGAAGCTGAGCGGGAACACGAGCCCTGGGATATGACTCCGCACCTGGGAAATTCCGACTCCTGGGAAGCTGAGCGGAAGCATTGGGAAATTCCGACCCCTGGGATACGATCCCGCACCTCGCTAGGGCGGGAGCTGGGCGGGAGCTGAGGCGGGAGCCGAGCGGGAGCTGCACTGGGGGTCCGAATTGGCAGCTGGCTGGGGCGGTGGGCGGGGGCTGCGCCGGGAAATTCGAACCCCTGAGGTTCCAGATTTGCAGCCAGCTGGAGCGGGAGCTGGGCGGGAGCTGGGCGGGAGCTGGGCGGGAGCTGCATCGGGAAATTCTGACCCCTGCGGGTCCGGGGCGGGAGCTGGGCGGGGGCTGAGCGGGGGCTGAGGGGGAGTTGCACTGGGAAATTCTGGCCCCCTGAGGATCCGAATTTGCAGCTAGCTGGGGGCGGGGGCTGGGCGGAAGCTGAGGCGGCAGCTGGGCGGGAGCTGGGCAGCTAGCTGGAGCGAGAGCTGCATCGGGAAAGTCGAACCCCTGAGGGTCCGATGTCGCAGCTAGCCGGGGTGGGAGCTGGGAGGGAGCTGGGTGGGAGCTGGGCGGGAGCTGAGCGGGAGCTGCGCTGGTAAATTCCGGCCCCTCAGGGACAGAAATTCGCAGCTTGCTAGTGCGGGAGCTGGGCGGGAGCTGCATTGGGAACTTCTGACCCCTGCGGGTCCGAACTTGAAGCGAGCGGGGGGGGGCGGGGGCTAGGCGGGAGCTGCGCGGGAGCTGCAGTGGGAAATTCGTTCCCGTAAGGGTCTTTATGCAAATAGGACCCGTGAAGGTCCTACTCGGCAGCGAGCTGGAGCGGGAGCCGGGTGGGAGCTGGTTGGGAGCTCAGCGGGAGCTGGAAGATTCTTCTGTTTTGTGCGCAAAAATGTCCACTTACGCGAGAGCTCACGCGGCAGCTTGCGCAACACTTGCGCAAGCATCTTACGCAGCTGTCGGGGCAGTTGAACTGGTTGCCTTGCCTCGCTGATTTGGAATCCACTAGAATTCCCCATTGGAGGCCAAAGCAGTCCCACGCGTATGCGTGCGCTTGCGTTTGTTTGTTGCGCCATTATGCGTGTGTTTGTGCTCTGCGTCAGCACTCAAAAGCTCGTCCCGACAGGGAAGAGGAGGGGAGAGATCCTTCGTCATCTTGTTTGGTTTGGAAGAAAGGAGAAAAAACACCGGAGAGCCAGGGAGAGCCACGATCACAGGACCGGTCTCCCGCCCACAAGGCAGAGCTGCGGTCGGGGGGGTGCCTCGGGCCCTGGAGCTGCGGCGGCTCCTTCACCCCCTCTCCTCCTCCTCCTCCTCCTCCTCCTCCTCCTCCTCCTCCTCCTCCTCTCTTCCTCCTCCTCCTCCTCCTCCTCCTCCTCCTCCTCCTCCTCTCCTCCTCCTCCTCCTCCTCCGCCTCCTCCCCCGCCTCGCCTCCTCCACAATTACTCAATATTAAAATACTCTCCCTCTTCCCCTGATGGCGTCCGGGTGATGGCCGCGCACCCTCCGCGTACTTTTTTTTACACACAGGATGCCCGGGAAATCCCGGGAAACGACTCTCGCTGAGGCGCCGGCGTCATTTTTTCCCAAAATGCTGCTCTCGTTGAGGCGCCGGCCTCATTTCTGCTCCCGAATCGTTCCGAATCGTGCTCCCGCTGCAGCGTGGGCCTCATTTTCGGATCGGTGTTTGGCCTCCGTCGTTCAGGATGGCGTTCTCGCCCCAGCGCGGGCCTTTTTCTCGCGCGCCCATCCGCCCGCCACCACCGCGCCGCACCGCCACCACCACCACCACCACCACCACCACCACCACCACCACCACCACCACACAACCACCAGCACCAGCACCAGTACCAACACCACCACCACCAGCACCACCACCACCACCAGCACCACCACCACCACCATCACCACCACCACCACCACTACCACCACCACCACCACCACCACGACAACCACGCACACACGCACGCACGCACGCACGTGCACCACCACCCACTACGCACGCGCGCGCGGAGCCACAGGTCCGCTACGACACGCGTCCGCGGATAGAGAAAATCAGCGCCATGGTAAGGGATGGGAGGGAGGGGTAGGACGTCAGATATGACGCGAGCGCACCTAGCTTGTCCTCCTCCTCCTCCTCCTCCACCACCCCTCCCCCTCCCCCTCCTCCTCCCCCTCATCCTCCCCCTCCTCCTCCTCCTCCTCCTCCTCCTCCTCCTCCTCCTCCTCCTCCTCCAGGGGGAAGATGATCCTAGATTTCGGTGGTGGTAATATGTCGGTCACCACCATCACCGAGATCGGGATCTCCTTCCCTCGGTGTAGGCACACCGCCGATATTGGTGTTGGTGTCAACCTCGAGGCCTGCGAGAATGGTCACCAGCTTTTTGTTCCCCGTGACGATGCATCGTGCACTGTTACGTGCAAATCTTTGGAGTGTGCAGCGAGTGTACCCTCAGAGGCCTCCATCGGAGTTGCCTCCCACGGGCTCGCGGTCCAGCCTAGTGGTCACCAGCTTTTTGCTCCCGACGCAGTTCGCGACGATGAGTCGTGCACTGTTGCTTGCAAATCTTTGGAGGGTACAGCGAGTGTACCCTCAAAGGCCTCTATCAGCGTTGCCTCCCACCATGTTGTTCGGCGTTCAGCCGTTGTTCGTGCGATCTCCTTTACTTCGGGCGTCGCCCCAAGAGCTCAAACAGGAGCCAAGTGGTGCACCACGCCCCGATCCCCATCAGGCAAGCAGCCCCAAATGCTGCCATTCAAGCGCTCGGGTCGCCATAGCGAAACTAAACCCTTTCCGAAGCCGTGCGATGGTCCTCTTACCCTCCTTTGCTCTAGCGCCTCCCTCTTGTCCTCCTCCTGCTCCATTTCCTCTCTCATCTCTCCTCTTCCTACTCCCACCACGGCCCAAGGTTGGGCCGAAGATCGATGGATCAAATCACAACCTGCCCACGACTCAAGTAGAAACGTCCAAAACGATCGATATGCATGCACGCCCAACACATCCAACACAACACGTCCCGGCGCAATGCTGTCGGAAAGTGGTCCGGCATCAAGAGTACAGTGGTAAAATGCTGACACCACAGAATTTATTAACCACATTTGCAAGACAGAAATATCAATGCAATATGTTCTGAAGCCAAGACGCGGCAGATTAACATGCATGTCTAACTACTCTTCACTAGGAGCTACTGCGCTCTCGTGATGCAGCACGTTCTGCCGCAATTGCTGACACGGGTTCGGTACCCTTATGCTTGACAGCAGCAGTGCTCACATGACAAGACAATCAATCTACGTACGTCGAGAACTCTAACACCAATATTGTCCGTTCCCGACTGCCCAAACTGGAGACTTGGTTGCTGCCTGTAACAACTGAATGATGCAGTGTACAATGTGACGATGTCTTTACAACTCCGTCAAATCCATACCTGGTTGATTCACCGCACCTGGCACTCCGAACGTTGTATTACACAGACTGACAGAGTCCAGTAATGCCTGCGAAAACTGAAAACGCACTGGCTCGACTTCACTTGCAAGATCCAGCGTCGAACTAGCATGTCGTGTTCCACGTGCTGCTTTACGCGGCGTCTTCGATCCAATCCCTGCATCATCTGCTCAGCTAAAAGCAGCAGGACACACAAGCTAAAAGAACATGAGACGTAGAACAAGCAACCGCCAAACTGAGCACAAAGGGAACAGTGCGACACCTGCTATGATGTTGCCATGCGTTGCTTCGACATAGATTGAACCGTTTTGCAACGTCGGAAGCGGCAAAGAGGGGGGCGTCAAAGAGGGGGGGGTGCAAATCATGACCGGCGGCACGTGCGCGGCCCAGCGGGGGGGCCAGGGACGTAATGAAACAAGAAGAGGCGCCACGAAATCTGGGGAAAAATCATGGCCCCCGCCATGATATCCACCCCCCCCTAGTCATCACCCCCCTCTTTTCCGCCCCCGACATAGATTGAACCGTTTTGCAACGCGGGGGGGGGGGTCGATTGAATTCCCGGGGCGGAACCGGAGCTCCAGCTCACCCTGGGGCGGCCCCCTCGCCCGGGAGGGCCCCGACATGGGCCAAAAAAGGCTCCGAGTCGCCGAGCGATCGCTGCGAGACGCCCAGAATGTCCCAGACGGCTCGAGAAGCCTCCAAGATAGGAGCAAGGAAAGGCGACACCAACACCAACAGGGCGAGGAGATGCGTGGAGGCAAGGGGGGTCTCCCTGGTGGTGTGGTCCCCCCCTCTCGCTCGAGACATCCCCAGTCTCCCGCTCGGGGAAGCATTGTGGACCTCCTCGCTGGAGGTGGGCCCCCTGGTGGTGTTGGTGTCGTTTCTCCTCCCTCCGACCAAGATGCCCTCAGAAGCCGTGGGAAAAAGTCCTCCCAAAGAAGGCCCACAGAAGCAACGCATGTCACCTGTCACATTCCCTGGGGGAAACATGCAATTTTAGCAGATTCGCCTCTTCGGCCTTCAGAGCGTCGCAAGCGCCCCAAGAGAGCCCCAAAACCGCCCAAGAAGCC
Source organism: Prorocentrum cordatum (assembly GCA_963575745.1). Classification (NCBI taxonomy): domain Eukaryota; class Dinophyceae; order Prorocentrales; family Prorocentraceae; genus Prorocentrum; species Prorocentrum cordatum. Next base: position 93,724 of record CAUYUJ010019541.1, on the reverse strand, counting down.
GCAAGGGCTCCAATACAGCCCAAAGAAGGCCCAAGATGGCCTAGGAGGCCCCCCGGAAAACCCAAAAGGGCACCAGGACGGGCCCAAGAGGCGCCTGAGAGGGCGCCAAGACGGCGAAAAAAGTGCCGAAAACGGCCCAAGAAACCCTCAGCAGGCCCCCGGAGGCCCCAAAGAGGCCTGAAGAGGGCCCCGAAAAGGCCCCCTGAAACCCCCTAGAGGCCTCCAAGAGTTTCAAACAACTCATGCAAAACACCTTTTGGAAACCTCCAAACTGCCCCAAAGAAACGCCCCAGAAAGCCCGAAACCGGCCCCAATGCTTCCGCAGCGCTTACGTCTGAACGCGAGCGCTGCAATACGAAAGGTTTTTCCACGTTTTCACATCCTCCCTCGTGTTCGGTGCCCTTCGCATCCATGATCTCGCAGGGGCCCGCGGAGGGCCGCGCGAAGGCCCCAGCAGAGACCGGCGATGCACGAAGCCCCACAAAGAACTGTGACGCAGACAGCTCTAGCACAAAGTTTTTCAGAGAGCGCTCCAAATCGGCGAGGTGTCAACCCAAAGAGGGCCAGCACCTGGCCCCAAAGAGGCTCTCCAACAACCGCCGAACATCTCCAACAACCGCCGAAAATGCCCTCATGCTCGCCGTGTTCCTCCTTCTCCCCCTTACCCTCTTCCACTCCCCGCTCCCCCCTGCTCCTCCTCATCCTCAGCATCCTGCTACTCCCCCACCCCCCTCCACCTCATCATGATCCTCCTCCTCTTCCTCCTCATCCTACTCCGTTGCCTCCAATCCCAATCCTCATCATCATCCTCGACGCTCGCCATCGTCGCCGGTCATGACCGCCATCGTGCGCTTCCGGCAGCAACGAAAGCGTCCGGGATCGGCGGCACTGGCCGGAGCCCACTACAATATATCGAACTGTTTCGCAGCGCAGTGCATCTCACTGCCTAACACTCTCAAAAAATATATACAACATGTGTCGTGCGCTGATTGGTTTGAATTGCACCGTTCTGAACTGCGTTGCTTTGCATTGCATTGTTTGGTTTGCGAGTGGTGTGCTTTGAGGTGTTTCGAATTTCCTTTGGGTCGTTTCGTATTGTGTTGCATAGATTTGCTTCAGCTGCTGTGATCTGAATTGCTTTCCACTGTAGCGCATTGTCCTGCAATGTTTGGATTTGCGCTGATCAGCCCTGAATCGATTTCCACCGCATTGAACTACTTTGACTTGATATGACTTTCCAGTCGCTGAATGGCTTGAGATTGTTGTGTATCGCGTTACGTTCCTGTGCCCGTTGCTTCGCTTCGAGTTGCTTTCCTTCGTGTTGATTTGCTTGGAGCTGTGTTGATCTGCCTTGATTTGAGCTGCCTTACCTTGAACGATGTTGCGTCGAATTTCGTTGCTACACTTCGAAGCGACGTGCTTTGAGCTGCGTGGCTGCGCGTTAAGTTGATTTGCGTTGCTTGGCAGTGCTTTAATGTTTATGTGATTTGCTTCGTGTTTGGTCTGCTCTGCGTTGGTTTGCATGGCGTTAATTCCAAGTTGGAGGATCATCAGGGACCCTGGGACACTGGGTCGGGGAGGGCTTCCCCAAGGAAACTTCGCAAAGGAACCTGGCCTCGAGACACTGTCGCCACCCCGCCCTCGTGCACAGGAAACTAAAGACGAGAGCCTGCTCGGGGAGACAGGTGAGCACTGGCACACTTCCAGCGGCGACCAGCCGAGGCTCGGACTGCAGTGCTCTCGCGTCGCGCCGCTGGGAACCACCATCGGTGCACACCAGGCTGTCAACCTCCTCAAAGTGACCCGCCAACCGTGAAGCCTGGCATCTGCACACGCGGTATCTGGATCTGGCCCGCCCAGACCAATGTCAAGCAAACTATAAAACAAGATCGTCGTCATGGGCGCTCCCTCTGACTTCCGCTAGCGGTACGCCAGGTATCCGGCTCCACACCGTCAGCGCCTCGATGCGGGACAAACAGCATGATTGCGAAACGCAGCTTGCGGGCATCACAGAATAAGGAATGGAGAGGAGGAGGGGGAGTAGGGCAGAGAAGGGCCGAGGAAGGCAGAGGGGGCGAAGCAACAGCAGAGGACGAGCAGGAGGATGAGAAGCAAGAGGAAGATGGTGCTGGGGCCAGAACGAGGAGGATCAAGAGAAAGACGAACAATCGGATGAGGGAGAGGATCAGTTGCAGTAGCGGCAGCAGCAGTACCAGCCAAAAGAGGACGTGGAGGCGACAGCAAAGGCGGAAGAAGCCCTGGGTTCCCGACCACACGACCTCTCTTCAAATGAGCAGCGCGCGACATGGAGAAAAATTATGGGGAAATGGAGGGGATCAGGTGGAGCCATCAGGTGGAGCCAGATTTTCCTCTTCCTCCTCATCCTCCTCCCCTCGCCCGCACGCGGGCCCCAGCGATGGCCCGAATAGGCCCTCCAAGACCACCCCCTTGCTCCAGAGATCTCTCTGTTCACCCTTGTTGCTCTCTTTGCTTCTCTACATGTGTCTCTTCGCCCCTTTTCCCGTCAGCTCTCATTGGCACTGTTTCTGAATGGGCTGGTGGGGACACTTTTTTTTGGTCGCGGGCGGACGCGGATTCGCTGTCGCCGAACTGAGAGGTCCGGGCCACGGGCCTGCCAAATTAGCAACGATCAAGCCTAAAAGCGCAGCGGCCGAGCCCGCTCACAGTGTCTACCGCCGGTGGGGCCGCAGCCTGATGGGGAGCTGGCTGAGCTGACTGCAAACGGCCAGGGTAGCTGATGCACCATGCGAGTGAATTGCTCCAGTACGCCAGGAGAGGTGACCTGCTCTGTAGCAACAGACCACACGTCAGCCGAGCGGGGCGGTGCCACCAGACGGGCGAACCTGGAGTGGCGGCGCGCAGCCAGGGGAACCAAGCTGCCCACCGAAATCGGCGCGCATTGTCAACTCCTTCTACCAAGGCCGGGAACCAAAGCCTAGGAACCCAGCTGCCCACCGAACTCGGCGCGCAACTCTCGCCACCTCACTCATCCAAGACCTCGAACCGCAGCTCAGGAACCCAGAAGCGCACCGAAATCGGCGCGCAACTCGCGCCTTCAATCAAGGCCTGGAACCACATCCCAGGAGTCCAACTGCCCACCGAACTCGGCGCCAAACTCTCGTCAACTCCTGCGATATGACCTGGAACCAGAGACCAGCAACCCAGCTGCGCACCGAAATCGGCGCGCAACTCTCGCTACTTCTTTCAACCAAGATCTGGAACCAAAGCCCGGCAACCCAGCTGCCAACCGAGTCGGCGCGCAACTCCCGTCAACTCCTTCAACCAAGGCCTGGAACCAGAGACCGAGAACCCAGCTACGCACCGAACTCGGCGTAAAACTCTCGCCGCATCATTGAACCTCCCGTAGGACCCTGTCAGTGCGAGCACTACGTGCCAGGGGGCTCCATGGCCCACCTCTCCTACCAGCATTCAGCCATGTCATACCCCATCTCGACCTCCAAATGCCCAAGGCGGCCCACCAAGACGCCCATGAGGCCTCACAAGACGCCACGCCAACGGACCACATGCTGGCCCAAGAGAACCCCAAAAGACGCCCAAAAGGCATGAAGACTACCCCAAGCAGCGCCAAAAGGCATGCCCGACGCTTTCCGGGCCCCTCAGAGGCCAACAACATTGGATCAGTTTGTTTAAATTGTTTTTGCCTAGGAGGACTCAAACACGCACGCACCCAGAAACCCCGAAGAGATATCCGAGCGGTCTTCAAGATGGCGCCAGGACAACGCAAGGACCCCTCAATTGACTTGGGGACGCGAGCCGTCGTAAATTACGGCTCTCTCGCATCGGAGAGCTGTCACACGTTACCGCCTTCTGGCCTGCCTCGACGGATCACCCCACAAAATGTAGGCTGGCACGGCTGAGAGAGCTTGCGGTAACAAGCACGTTGGTATGTACGTGCATGTCATAGCACACAAGCACACACACACATACCTACATACCTACATACATACATACATACATACATACATACATACATACCTACATACATACATACATACATACATACATACGTACGTACATGCATGCATGCATACATACATACATACATGCATACATACATATATTCATATATATATATATCCATACGCACATACATACATACATACATACATACATACATACAGACATACATACATACATACATACACATACATACATACATACATACATACATACATACATACATACATGCACGCATGCACGCATGCACGCATGCATGCATGCACACATACATACATACCTGCATACATACACACATACATACATACATACATGCTTACATGCATGCATGCATGCATGCATGCATGCATGCATGCATACATACATACGTACATACGTACATGCATACATACACACCTACATACCTACATACATACATACATACATACATACATACATGCATGCATGCATGCATACATACATACATATATATATATATATACAAACATACATACATACATGCATACATACAGGCAGACGGACAGGCAGACAGACATACAAACAGACATACATACATATGAAAGAGCGTATTCTACCGCTGCTGGCGGAAAACCGAGGGGGGGTACTACCGGTTTGAACCCCTCCCCCCCCCCTCCGAAAAACCGGGGGGGGTCACTACCGGTTCGAACCCCTGCCCCCCCCCCCACAGTTCATCATGAAAGGGGGGGGGTCACTACCGGTTCGAACCCCCCCACCCCACCCCCCCCTCGAACTCGAAAACCGGGGGGGGTCACTACCGGTTCGAACCCCCCCCCCCCCCTCCCCCCCCCTCGAAAATCGAAGGGGGGTGCGGACAGTGGTGGGGACAGTGGTGGTGGGGACAGTGGTGCGGGGACAGCGGGACAGTGGTGGGGACAGTGGGACAGTGGTGGGGAGGGTAGTGGTGGGGACAATGGTGAGGACAATGGTGGGAACAGTGGGGACAGTGGGACAGTGGTGGGGACGGTGGTGGTGGGGACAGTGGTGTGGGGACAGTGGGAATGTGGTGGAAACAGTAGGACAGTGGAGGGTACAGTGGTGGTGGGGACAGTGGTGAAGGCGGTGGCGAGGACGGCGGTGGGACAATGGGACAGAGGTACAGTGGGGACAGTGGTGGGGACAGTGGGGACAGTGGTGGGAACAGTGGGACAGCTCAGTGGTTCGAACCGGTAGTGACCCCCCCCTCCGGTTTTCGAGGGGGGGGGGGGTTCGAACCGGTAGTGACCCCCCCCGGTTTTCGAGTTCGAGGGGGGGGGGGGGGGGGGGGTCAGGGGAGGGGGGGGTTTGCCGGGGGAGGGGGGGGAGGGGTCCAGCAGGGGGGGGGGATTTTCGGAGGGGGGGGGGGGGAACCCCGGGTTCCGGAGGAAAAGGGCGGCAATTTTCCAGAGTAAAGCGGCGGTGGATCACGCTCTCTCATACATATGTGTACATAGATAGACTCTCTCTCTCATACTCTTCTCACTCCCACTCTCACTATCACCCTCCCTCTCTCCCCCCCTCTTTATCTTTGTCTCTCTCTCTCTCTCTCGCTGTCGCTCCCTCCTCATCTGGGGGGGGGGCAGCAGCTTCATGAGTCAGGGTGTTGAGCTGCGGAGGAAGCACGACGCCTTTGGCCAGGCACGAAGGAGTGGCACGCCGACGGGCGCACGGCGGCGGCGTGTCCTGGATGCTCCCCTTCCCTCCTGGCGGGGAGGGAGGGAGGGAGGGAGGGAGGGAGGGAGGGAGGGTCCTTGCCCCCCCCCCCCCCCTCCCCGGACGAGCTGGAACGGGGGCGGGGAGGCCCTGTCGTCCACGAACACGTGGTCCAGGACCCCGCTGAAGCCGTTCACCTTCCCCCGAGGGGGGCGCGACGACCGGGGGGCGGCGCGACGACCGCGGATCCGGGACGACGACGTGCGCAGCGCGCGACGGCCTTCCGCCTCCTGCTCCTCCTGCGCCTGCGCCTGCGCCTGCGCCTGCTCCTGCTCCTGCCCCTGCTCCTGCTCCTGCCCCTGCTCCTCCTCCTCCTCCTCCTCCTCCTCCTCCTCCTCCTCCTCCTCCTCATCATCATCATCATCATCATCATCATCATCATCATCAGCAACATTATCAGCAACATTATCAGCATCATCAACCTCATCGGCATCATCATCGTCGTCATCGGCATCGTCGTCATCGTCATTGTCATCGTCATCGTCATCATCTCATCATCTCATCATCATCATCATCATCATCATCATCATCATCAGCATCAGCATCATCAACATCAGCATCATCGCCAGCATCATCATCAATATCAACATTATCATTAGCATCATCAGCATCGTCATCGTCATCGTCAGCGTCATCAGCATCAGCATCATCATCATCAGCATCATCATCAGCATCATGATCATCATCATGATCCTGATCCTCATCGTCATCAACATCGTCATCATCGTCACCACCACCATCATCATCATCATCATCATCATCATCATCATCATCATCATTATCAGCAGCAGCATCGTCATCGTCATCGCCATCGTGAGCATCATCAGCTTTCATCCCCATCTTCATCCTCACCCTCGTCATCATCATCCTCATCCTCATCCTCATCCTCATCACGACCGCTATCGCCATCATCATCATAGTTACCATCATCATCAGCATCATCATACATCATAATCATCATCATCATCATCATCATCAGCATCAGCATCAGCATCAGCATCAGCATCAGCATCAGCATCAGCATCAGCATCAGCATCATCATCATCATCATCATCATCATCATCATCATCATCATCATCATCATCATCGCCAGCATCATCAGCATCATCAGCATCGACAGCAGCATCATCAACGTCATCAACATCTTCATCAGCCTCATCGACATCATTAAGGCTCTCCCAAGCCTGAAGACACGAGACGTCACGCGTGACGGCCTCCCTGGGCTGGCAGGGTAGCCGGGCATGCCGCGGGCAGCTGGATAGCGAAAACCTTCCGTCGCGATCGTTGCCACGACGCGAGCTGATCTTGGGAGGTAAGGGTCCCATGTTGGCGATGCTCGTCTTAGGTCGGGCATGTCCTCCTTCAGGCTGACTCTGGAGGAAAAATGAAGCGTCGACAAAATCGATTCAAAACTAATCAAAGAAGTAGTCAAAAAAGGTCCCAAGACCATTATTGGACTATGTTTGAAAATTCCTCCTGTGATGGGACATGCCCGACATAATGCTTGCCGAGCAATATGGTGTTCCCGCCGTACTTAAGGACCACCGCATCCCAGAAACGACTCTGAGCACCCAGAAAAGCGCCGAAACAGGGTCGAACGAGCACCGCCTCCCAGGGCCCGACACGTAGAAACCCTCCACCTTCGGTGCAGTCTTGGTGCTCGAAATTCTTTCAGGTGGTCAAAGCTTGCACGGTTTCGCCCGGGGCCGTAGGCGACCCGAGGAGGAGGAGGAGGAGGACGAGGAGGAGGAGATGGAGGAGGAGATGGAGGAGGAGGAGGAGGAGGAGGAGGAGGAGGAGGAGGAGGATGAGAGGGGAGGAGGGAGGAAGTGGAGGAGGGGGAGGAGGAGAGGAGGAGGAGGAGGAGGAGGAAAAGGAGGAGGAAAAGGAGGAGGAGGAGGAGGAGGAGGAGGAGGAGGAGGAGGACGGGTTGCCTAAGCCCTTCGGAGAAACCCTCCATCAGGGCTACAGGATGTTGGAACATCATAAGTCCAGCACTCGGCGAGACGCCCGAGCGAGGCTCCTCACAGGGCGCCCCTCGCTGCGAGACGGCAGAGACGCCTGCAGCTACAGCGACAGGGCGCGAGCGCGTGCGGAAGGCCGTGGTCTCGGGTGGCTCTTGGCTCCTCCTCCTCCTCCTCCTCCTCGACGCTCAAAGGTAGCGGCCTTTTCCTCCGAGCAGGCCGTCGTCTTGGTTGGCTCTGGAGCAGTCGTGAGAAGAATAATAAGAAGAAAGAAGAAGGAGAAGAAGAAGGATAATAATAATAAGAAGAATAATAATAAGAAGAAGAAGAAAAGGAAGGAGAATAATAACGCCACAAACACAAACTGTCGGCGCTCCGCGCGGATTTCTGGGATCCGCGCTGGGCCCGCCTCCCAAGCGCGCGGAGCGCCCTAGGGGCGGCGCCGGAGGCACCGCTGGGGGCCCCAGTGCGGATCCAAGTCCGCGCGGAGCGCCAAAAGTTTATGTTTATGGCGCGTGTTCTTCTTCGAGTGAGGCCCTCTTGACAGCCTCTTGGGGCTCGCAGGAGCGGTCTTGGAAGGCTTGTGGGCCGTCCAGGGGCAGTTGAGACAAAGCGAAACAAAGGGGAGAGACTGAGAGGCATAGAAAAAACAGCATGACAAGAACATAATGTTTGCTTCTGCCAGCACTCTGGGGGAGCTTCTTGTGAACCTCATGGGCCTCCAGGGGCGTGCCAGGAACGTATGGAAATCATCTTGGGCTTGGGCCGTCTGGGAGCGCTCTTGGGGCGATCTGTGGGCGTGCTCGGAGCCTGCTGCGCCGTCTGGAAGCTGTCGTGGAGGCTTCTCGAGCACTCTTGAGCGCTGTCCCAGGGTCTCGGAGCTGTCTGAGGGGTGACACCGATGGCACGCGCGAAGGTCGCTGGGATATTTTTGCAATCTGGACGAGGGAGAAAACCCGTGCCCCCCCCCCCCGAACCTGGACTCCTGGGATGCAGGGCTGTGTGGCCCCGTGGACGTTCTCAGAAAAGTGAGAGGCTTGGAAAGGGGCACCAACACCAACACCGGGGGGGTGCCTCCACAGGGGGTACTATTTCGGTCACCCTGGAAGCCAAATTATTACCACCATCGCCGAGATCGGGATCTTCTTCCCTCGGTGGAGGCACACCGCCGATCTTGGTGTTGGTGTCAACCTCTGGGCCTGCGAAAAAGGGTCCACCAGCCGTTCCGGGCCTCCAGGGGAGCATTGCCGGGCCTGGCCAGCAGGCTCAGAAAGCCCCAGGACAGCACAGAACCGCTCCAAGAGTGGCCTGGATGGCCTCCGAGACGCCCCAAGACGCCCTCAAGAGGACCCCCTAGAGGCATTCACCGCTACATTCCCGAAGGAAAACGTCATGTTCAACAGATTCGGAACTATTTACCTTGCAGCGTCCACGACGGCGCAAAGGCCCCCCGAAATTGCACCAAGACGGCCCAAGAGGCCTTCAGGAGAGCTGCAACACGACCCAGGAGGGCCCCAGGACAGCTTCAGAGAGCCCCAATATGACCCAAAGGGGGCCCAAGAGGCCTGCAAAAAGCTCACAAGAGAGGCTCAAGAGGGCCACGGGAGGCCCCCAACACAGCCCAGGTCGGCCCAGACGGCCCCAGGATGGCTCCAGGATGGCTCCAGGATGGCTCCAGGGCCCCCCAGAGCCCGAAAGCGTCCCAAAAGGACACCGAAAGGACCCCAGAGGTGTCGCGACGTCGGCGTCCCACCGAAGATCTCTTGACATTCATTTTCCCTGCTCCCAAATTGCACTGCATTGCGCGACCGGGCAACCTAGGCCACGAGCGAGCCCATGTAACAGCCACGCGATGGTCCCCGAAAGTCCTTATTTTGCACGGCTGTGCGTCTTCCAGAAAGCGTTGTCCTGCGAATACTTCAAACTGACCCGAACCCCGAGTTCGCAACACAATTCCTCTGAAATTCATCGCGAACCCGCGACTCGGTGCATACCACAAGAATTCCGTACTCCAGCGCGCCCCGTTGCGACCCGCTGCCACTTCTTGACTTCAGAACGATGCTCGGTTGAACGTTGCCTTTCGCTGACTTCGTGACAATGGCATCCTTGCATTGGCATTGCTTCGTATTGTACGGCATCGCTTGACATTGCATTGGTTTGAGACACTCATTCGTATGGCTTCTCACTACTTCTCATGGGCCAACGCGCGGGGCGCAAGCGGCCACCAGGAACTACCAGGTACCGCTATGCTTGCTCAGGTCGATATCCCCGACGTTCCGCCTGCATGCCAAACTTGAAGGATCAAAGTGACTGGCGCGAAGCTGCACTGCAGTCTTGTGTATATGTATGTGTAGATACACTAGAACCACGCGTGCGCTACGCGCGCTTAGGTTCTTGACGACTGCGCACTCGTTGTCAATAGACCTTGCGCTGATCCACGAAACCCAAGGTACCCAAGGAGAGGTTCCCCAGGCAAGGGCCCCTTGGCGCGTGGAGGTGCTGAGCCTTCTGGGGGGTAGCTTAGGGTTCGGTGGGCGGTCGCGGAGCCGTGCGAGGATCGACGTGCGACGCGTCGGAAAGCTCCGAGTGTTTCCCAGACTGCGCAAGTGCCGTGACTGCCACGGTGGCCAAGGAGAGCCCCAGAGGCTTCAAGCCGCCAGGCCGTCGCCGCCCGCCGCGGGCGCCGCCGCCGCCGTCGCAATGATTGTCGCGGTAGTCGTCGTACTGGTCGTGGTGGTGGTCTTCGTCGTCGTCTGTGGACGTGATCGGCACGTTCTGTGGCGTGTTTTGCTTTTCCGGAGCCTCTGGACTCTGGAGATCTGTGGGGCCTCCAGGACCTCCAGAGGACACCCTGTAAACCTAAGGGGGCGCCAAGCGAGCTCCAAGAGCGCCCCCCGAGCTCCACAAGTTAACACAAATGTAACATCACGCCGTCCTTGACGAGGAAGCGGTTTGTTACGTTTGTGCCTAGGGCCTTCTAGGGGTTCTATTGGGCCGTCTAGGGACCCTCGTAGGGGCCTCTAGGGCCGTCTCGGGGCGTTTGTTTGTTTGGTTGTTTGTTTGTCGTTTTTTTCTTCTGCCGATCCGGACAGCGCGTCGAGTACACATATCTACCTGCCTTGCGCCATGTCTGCATAATAGCAGCGATACAGCGAAAAAAAGAATGAAGTCTCCAGGTACCCTCGGGCTGGGGCAACGATTACTTTGTGATCGTTCGCGGCGCCATCGCAGACGCATAATGAGGATCGGAGGCCAGAGACGAGTGAAACATAGCGGGTGGTCAAGTGTGATCCCTTTCTGTTGAACTGGTCTCGATTCACTTGGACAGTGCGCCTCTGTCTCGACACTGATGGGTGCGAGGAGGGCGATCCTGATGATGGCTTCAACAGGGTCGGGGCTCAGGGGGAGGAGCGGTTCGGGGGCAAGGGGGAGAGTCGGGAAGCCGAAGCCTCGCGAATGGTGGCATGATGATGATGATCATCATCATCATCACCACCACCACCACCATCACCATCACCATCACCATCACCATCACCATCACCATCATCATCATCATCATCATCATCATCATCATCATCATCATCATCATCATCATCATCATCATCATCATCATCATCATCATCATCATCATCATCATCATCATCATCATCATCATCATCATCATCATCATCATCATCATCATCATCATCATCGTCATCAACATCATTTTTGTGATGCTGCTGAAGGCAAAGGGTCGAACTGCAGCTGAGTGCACAAAGCCCCCGGCCGCGCGACAGAGGGTGCGCCACCCTGACTCCGGATCCGCCCTACTTTGGGGAAATCCCACCAGCCCTCTGGGCGTAGGTGGTCTAGAACAGATCCTCTTCCACCCCTCCCTCTTCCCCCTTGGGGAGGGGTTTACCCCTCCCCCTACCCCCTCCCCTGGACCTGGACGGGGGGGGCCGCGGGTAGTTAGAGCGTCCCAGATGGCCCAAGACGGCTCCAAGAGCGCCTCAGAGAACCCAAGATGAGCTCCAAGATGGCTCAAGATAGCGCAAGATCGCTCGAGATGGCTCCTAAGATGGTTCCAAGAAGCCCAAAGACGGCCCCAAGATAACTCCAAGTGGCCAAACAGCTCCCCAAGGAGGCCCCGAAGAGGCCAAAATCGTCCCAAAACCTAAGGAAAATCAATGATTTTTGCTTTCTCGCCTTTTCGCTTCCGATGGCCATCCGAGGCCTGGAGATGGCTCCAAGATGGCCCAAGAGGGCCCCAAGAGAGCCCCAAAAGAGCCCCAAGACGGCCCCAAGAGCGCCCAAGAGCACTCCAAGAGCGTTCCAAGAGGGGTCCAAGAGGCGATTTTAGGGGCTTCCGAGGGGGGGCGCTAATTAAACCCCCCCTCTTGTTTGATCGACTCCCTCCAAGATGGCCCCAAAAGCGCCCCGAAGGCTCCCCAGAGCGCCTCAAGAGGGTCCCAAGAGGCGCCCAAGATGCCCCAAGGCGCCCAAAAAGCCCTCCAAGAGGCCCTCAAAAGACCCCCAAGAAGCTCCTTCCCCTCCTCCTCCTCCTCCTCCGATTCTTCCTCCTTCTCCGTCCTCCTCCTCCTCCTCCTCCTCCTCTTCCCCCTCCTCCTCCGACGACGACGACGACGACGACTCCTCTTCCATCCTCCCCCTCTCGGGGTCTGTGACAGCTTCCCCCGCCCTTTGTTATTCTGCATGCTCCCCGACTTCCCTGATCACCTCAACTCCCCTGAGCATCGTTTCTGGATGGGCTGGTGGGGATACGCGAAGCGTCAACAATTCGTAAATAGGGCTTGGAATTTCCGCCTTACTTTTCAAGCCCCGCTGATGCCAATTTCCGCCCTACTTTTCTGTTGCTGTTTCTGTGGATTTCCGCCCTATTTTATGCTGGGTGCAGCAATTTCCGCCCTACTTTTTCGGCCTCTGATAGGTGGATTTCCGACGCAATTTTAAGTTGGAAAAAAAACCAAAGTAGGGCGGATCCGGAGTCAGGGCAGCGTCCCCCGCGGCCTGCAGCATCGACCTGCCTTTAAGTCGGGCCTGTCCCTCTACAGGAGGAAGATTCAAACATAGTTCCCCAATCAGAGCTTGCCTCTGTAGGGGTCCTAGCGGATTTAAGGGTAGGTGAGGTGTGCCGCCGATTCGGTGGCCGGGCCCGGGTGCCCAGGTGCCCGGGTGCCCGGGCGCCGATTCGGTGGCCGGGCCCGGGCGCCCAGATGCCCGGGTGCCCGGGTGCCCGGTGCCCTGTAGCCCTATAGCCTTATAGCCCTATATCCCTATCGCCCTATAGCCCTATAATAGCCTTATAGTCCTGTAGCCCTACAGCCCAATAGCCCCATAGCCCTATAGCCCCAAACAAATTCTGATTGGGGCTTTTCTCCGGTATCATTTTACAAGATAATCTGGGGACGATTTGTTGTACAATGTTTGGCTATTTGGGGGCATGTTGGGGGTATTGTAATTTTTCGCCCGATATCCGCCTGTAGGGGGACATGCCCGACCTAAAGCTACCTGCAGAACGCGACTCTGGCCGATATACAGGTTTGAAAGGCCACGAGCAAGCGCGGCACTGACAAACAGAGAGGCAAGCTTGCACGCAGGCAGGGCCGCATGCGTACCGAAGACGCCCCACTCACCGAAAGAGCGGGGAGAGGCGACGGAGGGGGGGGGAGGAGGCGACGAAGGGGATCAGAGAGGGAACAAAAAGGAAACTTTGAAGGGGCCCTGGGACACACAAATAAATACACACACATAAAAAGATTCCCTATATTTTCTCATATTTTCTAGGTTTTTGTCTTCCCCCCCACTTCCCATATTTTCTTATATTGTATGGGGAATCGACGATTTATTGTATCTGTGTGTTCCTTTCCCTCCTGAGATGCGACGAAGGGGATCAGAGAGGGAGCAAAAAGGAAACTTGGGCGTGTGCGAAAACAGCCCGCGAGCATCGAAAGAGGAGCTCGCGGTGCGGCTCCGACCGGGCAGCTTGCCCGTTCGCGGGCGCGCACGAGCGCGCACGAGACGTCCTACGCGCGCGCGTGACGCGCACTCCACGCGCGCGCGTCGTGGCACTGCCAGCAGAGAGCACGCGGCATTCGACGCTCCTTGCCGGCATCGGCCCGCATTCGTGAAAGAGCACCGCTGCGACTACCATGCCAACCCACCCCACCCCGTCCCCAACCTCCCCAAATCCCTGCTCCCTCGTTCCGCTCGGTTCTCGGTCCCCGGTCCGGCTTACGGCTGTGCGCAGCTGTGAAAATATATGCGACGTGGCACGCCGCCATGCGCAGCTGATCATGTTAGAATCGGAATCATGAAATAGATGAATGCTTCAATGTCCAGTGCTTCAGCATCGAAATAGAAGACCGTGCTGTGGCCTCGTCCCAATGCACCCCTGCCAGCGCAACAGTGCAAGCGACGGCGCACCTCAGCGCAAAAACGCTGCCGCAGGCTGCTGAGCCAAGCAGCTTCCGACGGGTCAAACAACACGTGCATCAAAGGCTGAAGCGGCCTCCGACTGGTCAAACAACACGTGCATGTTGAAGCAATCAGTGACATTTAGTCACGCGAGAAATCGATCCGAGCGGGGGCGGCGGGCGTGGACTGCCGCTGAACGTGCGCATTCCGCAGGGCTCGTGCGGCGGAGAACTGCCGCCCAGAAACGGCGACGATGGCAGGAACCGTGCAGGCGTGGAGGGAAGGCAGCAAGCGCGCACGGCAGCACTCACGGCCTACCCCCGGTGCCAGGCCGCGCGCCCCTCATTGCGTGCGAGGGAGGAAGCACGGCGGCGGGACGGCGGGCCAGGCCAGCTGCGCGGCGAACCTGGACCGCGCATCCCCCAGCTCTTGCTCCACCCGCGTGCCCGTGACGTAGCGCGGCGAGAGGGACTCCACCGGCGCACGCCGGGGCGCCGCTCCCGACAGCGCCCACCAGCTGCCGGCCATCACCTCGTCGGGCAGGTGCCGGCCGGCAGCCTGCAGATCGGGGCCCGGCGGCCCCGGCTCCAGCGCGCGGCGGGCGGCGCCCCTCACGGCGTCGGAGGCACCCGCCGCGGCGTCGGAGGCGGCCGGCGGCGCTCGGGCGTCGAGAACCGCCGCCAGAAGCGCCGCGCCGCCGGCCTGCGGGCCCACGGCGATCGCCTCGAGAGCGGCGGCGGGCGCCTCCCAGCCAGGCGGCCTGCCACGGTCGGTGGGCCGCGCGCCCCCGGCCGCGTCCCGCGGCGGCGCCTCCCGGGCACCCTGCGGGGGCAGTGCGGAGGCCAGCGAGATCGGCTCGACGGCGCCGAGCAGGGGAGGCGAGGGTGCCGCGGAGGCGGCGGCACGCGGCTGCTCGACCGCGCCGGCCTTGCCGCCGCGCCGCGGCGCGCCCCAGCGGCGCCGCTGCTGCGCCGCGGACACGTAGGCGGTCATGGCGAGGAACTTCTCGAGGCCGTGGTGGTAGTGGCAGGAATCGCAGTTCTGCCCGCGGGGGCAGGGCCCGCCGCTGCCGATGTACCGGCAGGGGTTGCACTGGCCCCTGTGGTGGTTCCGCGAGCCCCGGGATTCCACGTCCATGAGGACGTCCTCGGCGGTGTCCGTGTACCGATCTGGCTCGCACACGCCGTTCCTAGTCGGCACCTGCCGCGCTCGCTGCATAGCGCCGCCTGCGAAAGACCCAACCCCGTCGGGATATCAGATGGTCTGAGCACGGCGGCTCTTGAGCCCAAATGGCTACGGACCGTCTCGGGGCGGTCTTGGGGGCCTCTTGAGACGTCGTGGAGCGCCGGAAGCTCGAAAAGTCGAGACCTTCGAAAACATCTCAAAACCTGAGGAAACTCTCTGGCTCTTGCCTCTTGCGGCCATCTCGGGAGCGCTCCTCGAGCCCTCCAGGGCCGTCGGCGGGCATCTTGGACGAAGACTCGAAGTATCGCTTCGGGCTCCTGCGCTCGGGCCCCTCTTGGGACCGTCTTGGGGCGTCTTGGGCGCCCCTAGGGCCGCCTGGGGCCCCCCTCGGGCCGTCTCTGGGCGCTCCTGGGGGCCTCTTGGCGGTCCCTCGCAGGACGGTCGTGGGGGCCTCTCGGGACGTCGTGGGGCGCTGGAAGCCAGAGAAGTCGAGAGCCCCCAAAGCAGGGAGAAACCCTGGAGCATCCGTGGTTTGGGCCTCTCTGGGGCTCTCTGGGGAACGCTCGGCGAGCCCTCTCAGGCCGGCTGGGGGGCATCTCGGACCGGAAGGCTCGAAACGTCCTTTGGGGTGCCTGCTCGTGGGACCGCCTTGGGGCCGTCTCGGGGCCCTCTTGGGCGGGCCGTGGTGGGACCCTCTTGGCCTGTCTTGGGACGGCTTGGGGGGTCTCTTGGGCCGTCTTGGGGCGGCCTTGGAGGCCTCTTGGGACGTCGTGGAGCGTCGGAAGCTCGAAAGTCGATAATCCCCAAAACAATGAGGAACAGATGGAGCATCGATGGCGATTGCCTCTTGGGGCCCTCTGGGGAGCGCTTGTCGAATCCTCTTGGCCGTCTTGAACCTATCTGGGGCTGCCCGGGATCCCCCCGGGACATCTCGAAGCCTTCTGGTGTCTCTGTGGCGCCACTACAAGCCGTCTAGGAGGCTCTCGGGCCGCTGGAGAGGGTGCCCAGGGAGCCCGGTGTCCACATGGCGACCCGAGGCACCTGGGAGAAGGTCCCTGGCCCTGTACCCGTATATTCCATATTCTCTTTACGTGCCGAAGCAACGCTTGCATGTTAGCCAGCGTGGACCCCCAACAGACTGCTGTTAGCAATACATGGTGTGCAGTACGTGTGGAGCAAAGCGCGTTGTGGAACTCAGGCGGTGCAGTCTGAGCGGTGCGGTCTACGTGGTGCTATTCACCCGTGCTCGCAGTGAGCTGTCAAACCCCACTGCTCGCGCTACCATCCCACCCGGACACCCTGGCCTTGGCCATGAGATCCACACACGCACACACCTCTAGTCATCACCCCCCCTCGGCCGCCCCCGGGCCAGGACAGGTACAAGAACGGCCCCGGAAATGGGATCTCTGAGGTCCAGCGGTTCTGAAGGGTGCGTCGGGCGCCTGGGCAGTTCGCCCAGTCGCGCTCCGAGAGCGTTCCAAAGCGCTCTGGAGCAATTATATCCCTGTCCCGGCTCCGCCCAACAACTGACAACCCAGACCCCCGACGCTGTGATTGTTTCACAACGTCGACCGCACGTGGTCCAGACCCCTTCTCCCGGACCGGCTGTTCATCCTGAATCGTTTTTTGGCAGTCCCGAGGCCCGGGAAGGGGCCCCTGAGGCTGAAGGGGCCCCAGAGGCTGAAAATAGCGAACAACCATCCGTCGTGTTTTTTTTTTTCACCGCGCGAGGGGGCCTGGGAGCCTCCCTCCTCCGACCTTCGCAGCGAACCGCCAGGCCGCCCGCGCCCGCAAGGCCGAAAAGGCCGAGGTGGAGGCGCAGCGCAGGGCGCCATGGAGAGGGAGGCTGTCTTTCGCCTCCCATCTCTCCCCTGGCCCCTGCCCTTTTCCCAAAGCCCCACATGTGGGTCTCAACTGGGCATGAACACGGCGACACCGCCAATGCCACCGTCCCACCACCACCTTCGCAGCGCTCCTCCCCGGGAGCCTCGACTGCTTCCCCCGGAACGGCTGTCCCTCCCGAGTCGCACCTCGGCGGCCCCAGGCCGGGCGAGGGCCCCCCCTCCGGGTCCGACAACTGCCCCAAGCCGCTCGAGGAGGTTCCTCCCCCGCCCGCTCCCAGGAAGTGCCCAAGGGGCGTCAGCACTAGAGGTAGGAGGAGGAGAGGGGGGAGGAGGAGGATGACGAAGAGGAGGAGGAGGAGGAGGAGGAGGAGGAGGAGGAGGAGGAGGAGGAGGAGGAGGAGGGGAGGAAAAGAAGGAGGGAGGAGGAGGAGGAGGAGGAGGAGGAGGGAGGAGGGAGGAGGAGGAGGAGGAGGAGGAGGAGGAGGAGGAGGACGAGGAGGAGGAGGAGGAGGAGGAGGAGGAGGAGGAGGAGGAGGAGGAGGAGCTCGAGAGGATCGGGGTTCCAGGATCGAAGTACGAGGGGCTGTTTTGGACGTTGCCCTGGAGTGTTCCGGGGGGGGGGAAGGGGGAGGGGGGGGCACCGTCCAAGGAACTGGCGCTCGTCCGAAGGCTTTGTGACCTGCCTTAGCGAGCAGAAAATCCACCCTCAAAAATCGCCGGCCCAACGGGCCAGAGGCGTGCTAAGATCTCCGGCAACTGGTTAACAATATTTCTAGTTCGCGCGCGGGGCGGCCCCTGGGGGTCCCCCGGCGAAAAGTACCCCGACCGCAGCGGCACGGCCTCTCCGGCCCCCCAAAGCGCGCCAAGAGGGCCCCAAGAGGCCCCCAAGACTGCCCAAGAGGCCCCCGAGACGCCCAAAGGACGCTCTAAGACGCCGAAGATGATCCCAAGACGGCCCAAGAAGCCGCCAAGACGCTCCAAGTGGCCTCCAAGAGGCCTCACAAGAGCGCTCCGAGAGGCCAGAACCATCAATTTTCCGATGGTTTTGGAAGGAGTTTGGCCTTGTCGCATTTTCGGTTTTGCGATGCTCCCAGACGGCCCAAGAGGCCCCCAAGAGCGCACGAAAACGGCGCAAGAGGCCCCCAGGAAGGCCCCCAGAGAGCCCAAACGGACCCCGAGACGGCCCAAGAGACGCCCAAGACGGCCCAAGAGAGCCCCAAGACGGCCCTAAGAGGGGCCCAAGATGGGGACCACGAGCCGAAACCTCTAGCCTTCCGCCCGAAGAGGGCCCCAGGAGGCCCCGAGGGGCCCCCAAAATGGCCCAAGATGCCGCCAAGAGGCCCCCAAGAGACCCCAGGAGGCTCCAAGGAGGCTCAAAAGAGGCCCTACAAGGCTTCAAAAATGTCTCCCAGGCGCCCCCGAACGGCATCTCAACAGACCCCAGGGCCTCCCGAAGAAGCATCTGGACAACGGCCCTGTTTGGGCCCACGGCGAAACAGTAGCGATCATGCAACGCAACATGGGCCGGCGGAGTGAGCGAAGCGATCCGCCGCCCAACCGGGAACGGCGCGTGAGATCCCCGCCGCATGGTTTGCACGGACTCAGTCCCCTCAATCTGCGCGCGCACGAACTCCTCGTACCAATACCCATTCCTCAGAGCCCTTGCAACCCCTCCTGGGATCCTCCCCGCGGCCTGCTCATTCCGCCGGCCCGGGGGCCACAGCTGCGGAATGAGCGCTCTTTGGCCATCAATTTCGCTTCAGAACACACCTCGTTGGAAATGTTCGTCTTCAAGGCGCCGCCGGCCTCTCTGAGAGGCCTTTTCCGGGAGCTCACTGACTCGATTTTGGAGGCCTCCAGACGCTCTCCTGGGGCGATCTTGGCCGTCCTCCAAGCCATTTTGGTCCAGTCTGGCAGCCCGCCCACCTCTCCTCGGCCCACTTCGACTACAAAAAAAACAACACGCAAAAAACCTTGTAAAACATATATGAATATGTCCATTCTGGCCTTGTCGAGCCTCTATTCTTGCCTCGTTTCGAGCTCACGTGCGTCTTCGCGGGCTCTTGGAAGCACGTTGGAATCAGCGGGCGCTCTCTGCGGCTGTCCTCCACGCCTCCCGACCCCGGCCTGGGCCGTCTGGCAGCATGTTTGGGGTTTTCTTGGGCCATCCTGGGCGCGCCCAGGGGGTCCCCGGAGTCCCTCTTGAGGCCCCCAAACTGACTCGGATCTCGTTTGTATGCCTCTCCGTATGCCTCTTCCTTTCGTCCACACTTTTGCACACCCACAGGCGTCCTTTTTCAATCAATTTCAGACTCTCTTAGGGCTTTCTGGCGTCTTTTTAAATCATGTTCCGGCTCTCTTGGGGCTTTCTGAAAACCTTTAAGACCCCACTTTCGTATTTTTCCAGGCCCTCTGAGACCTTATTGTCCAATCTGGCGTCTTTCTTAGGTCATCTTCCGGCTCTTTCGGGGCTTTCTGAATCTTTAAGACCCCACTTTGGTATCTTTCCAGGCCCTCTGAGACCGTTCTGTCCAAGACCAGCCGGAGGCGCGGGTGAGAGGAGGTACACACCCACAGCACGAAGAGATGACTGACAAAGCCCAGCCAAAGCTGAGTGAACACCCCCGCTACATCCCGATTTGCCCCCCACGCAAACTCCGCGTTCCAAAAAAAAGTGGGGCGGCGGTGTCTGCCCCCTCAGGGGCGTTTAACTGAATAATAACCCCGACAAGCGAAGTCGTTTCGCAAAAGCACCCCGAACAATGAATCGAACAGCGCGGGGGCCGTTTCGTAGACGCCAAGGGCCGCTCAGCAAAAAGCGCCAGTGATCGGGTCTGGGTGGCTTTTCCTCCCTTGAGACCTGGTGGTGACCCCCATTTGAATTACCTGGCGCTCTCCTCCAACACGGGGCCATCCCCGCGCCGTGGCCCCGATGAGGTTCCTCGCCGCCAGGAGAGCCCAGAATCGAATCGACAAGCCCGATCGGCAATCGAAATAAATCGGATCGGAGGAAATCGGCAGCCGAGTCGAGAAACGTCGGATCGGCGGAAATCGACAGGCCGGTAGGCCTTCTTTGACAAATCGGAGCCCAAACCGGAATCCCAAGTCAGATCGAATCGGAATCGGAAGCCATCGAAATCGAAAGCGAATGCCGACCGCAGGGAGGGAGGGGTGCCAACCGACCTGCACTCCACTGCCCTTGTAGCTGAAATCTATTGCGAGGACGGCCGGTGAGGACGCAAGGGCCTTGGATGCCAGGGAAAACCGCGGAGGACGGGCCGCAGAAGCAGGGACGCAAGGGTACCCTAACAGGACATCCGTGCGCCCTTACTGTGAGCTTCGACTGTGAAACCCGGAGGCGCCAGTTGCGCAACGAAGAGAAGCGGGCCTCGCGCGAGATGCCACAGTGACCTCGCGCGGCGGCCTGCGCGGGCCGCTGGCGCGGCACGCTACTCTGGAGACGGGGGCGCTCGCGCGCGACCTTACGCGGGCAGGCTACGCGCCGAATGTCGGCGAAGACGGCCCCGTTTGCTGGCGTCGCTCCATTGAGCGACGAAGAGAAGCGGGTCTTGCGCGAGACAGCACGGCGCCACGAAGAGGTGGCTTACGCGGGCCCGCCGGCGCGGCACGCCACGTTGAAAACGAGGGCGCTCGCGCGCGGCCTTGCGCGGGAAGCCTGCGCGCGGAGGCCCGCGCAGTCGAACCAGCTGCTCTGACTGCCTACCAGACCACCCCAACCCAGCCCGAAGACCCGCATTTCGCCCGAATTTCGGGTTGGGGCGGCGGCACGGGCTTCACATGTGCTTTTGTCATTTTTCCCCGACCCCCCACCACCACTGGAAGTGGAAGGCAGCTCGGGGCCTTCGGGCTTGTTCTGGGGTGGTTTGGTGGGCGGTGCTGTTCTGTGTCGCTCAACTGCCATCCTCCTCCCCCTCCTCCTCCTCCCCCTCCTCCTCCTCCTCCTCCTCCTCCTCCTCCTCCTCCCTCCTCCGCCTCATCCTCCTGCCTCCTCCCTCCCTCCTCTCCTCCCCTCCTCCCTCCTTTTCCTTCCCTCCTCCTCCTCCCTCCTCCTCCTCTCCTACCTCCTCCTCCTCCTCCTCTCCTCCTCCTGCCTCCTCCTCCTCCTCCTCCTCCTCCTCCTCCTCCTCCTCCTCCTCCTCCTCCTCCTCCTCTTGCTCTCAAGCCATCCCGGCTCAGAGCATTGTGCCCTGAGCCAGCCCTCGCCTCCCCGTCGGCGCTTGAGGGGCACCTGGCAGGGCAGAGGTTTTCTTTCGCTCTAACAGGTTGACTAAGGAGGGCAGATCATCATCTCTTTTCGAGCCATGGGCAAACAGAAGGGGAGTACGGCAACGACCCCTGCGCCTGACACCACCGAGCCGTTCGAGTCAGGGTGGTCCAAGTGTCAGCAGTGTGGGCGTCAAGAATGGAACCGTATTTTATGGAATCGGCATTGTCGATGTCCGAAGTGTCATGCCGTGATCACGTTGCACCGTCCGAAGGCATCCAAGGGCAGTTCCAAGGGCGGAGCACCTAACGGGAACCAGTTGGCATTGGCACCTCCGCCTCCAAAGGCAGGATCAGCGACGAGTCCGAGTAATCCCCTGTCCGTCTATCTGCAGGCGCTGAGTGTCACGTCCGACGACCCTGCGATGAAGACGATATGGGAGGCACACGTCGGCAGGCTGAAGAGCGAAGACATCCCGATCGAGAAGTGCGCCACGCCCGAGGAGTCCATCAGGCGTGCCACAGCTGCAGTGCGGGATGCAGCCACCAAGCACGATCAAGCAGTTTCAGCTCTTCTTCGTGCACGCGAAGTGCTTGACAGGGCCACCGAGCGCGAAGCATCTGCAGCGCTCGTCCTTGCCAAGGCGGAGAAGTCGAAGCTGCAGGCCGTTAGAGCCCTCGTTGAGTTGAACGGCGTGATCGCGAAGGACACCAAGGAGAGCCCCCACAGTCAGGGGGGCGACACCAAGAAGCTCATCTCCATTTCCTGGGACGAGGACTTCTTCAGCAAGCTGGACATGCTGGAGGTCAGCGAGACGGAGCGGGCCGACCTCAAGCAGCTGGAGACCGACCTGAAAGGGGGTGCGCGACCTGGTGGGTAACAAGTCCTCCGAGGTCGAGACCATGCTCGCGCGCGTGGCGAAGGTGCAGGAGGACATCGTGACCCGCCTGGCCAAGAAGCGGAAGGGTCTCGACGGCGAGGCTACAGGCAGCAGTGGCAGCGGCGGCGCTGGCGCTGAGTCGGGAAGGACGCAGGCAGGCGGCGAAGGGCGCACTGCAGAGGACATCGCCGTCGGCGAGGACCAGGCAGATGCCGAGCTGGCCGAGGAGGCGCAGCGCATCAGCGCCGCCAAGCTAGCCGCTGCCCAGGCCGCGCATGGCGCTGGCCTTGGGAGTCCATGATCCAGGCAGCGGGGCCCCTCGAGCACGCAGTCGGCTGGGATGACTGCATCGAGGGCGGCCTCGTCGGGGACTGAGCAGCCTTCGAATGGTGAGACGCAGATTTTCTTTGCGAATGTGACTCAGCTGAGCAAGACATCGTGGGGGTTTCTCACCAGCAGTAGCGCTGCCAGTTATCGCATTTTTGCTTTAGTTGAGACCCACATCGGGTCCACAGACGACGTCGCCCGATGGAAGTCTGAGGCCTACAATACAAGGCCAAGTTTAGGAGCTTGTTGAACCCCGCCCGCGGCACGGGAAACGGCACGACACTTGTGGGTCAGTCTCGAGCCAACGAAGGGGGGGAGTTCATTCTAGCCAGGAAACACTTGTCTGTTCACTCACTTGCCCAGGCCAACGGGGCATGGAAGGACCTTGCAGTTGATGGTTCGGCCAGCCTCGATGGGTTTTCTGCTGAAGTTTGCCATCAGAAAGGTTTCTCGTTTATCTTAGTTTCCTTTTACGCCTACTCAGGCGAGGGGTCCAGGGGCCGAAATCTCCATCGGTTTGCTCGGCTTGGGGCGCTGCTGCAGCAGTGTCGCCTTCCTTGGGTCGTGATCGGGGATTGGAACATGGCTCCTGAAACCCTTCAGTGTGTAGGTTTCGTGGACAAAGTTGACGGCGTTACTTGCAAGTGTCCGCACCAGTACACCTGCTCGCTAGGATCAGGCACGCACATAGATTACGTCTTAGCCAGCAAATCCAGCGCGCCTTTCATTTCGCGTCTCGAGGCACGCGTGGATGTACCCTGGCGCCCGCATTGTGGGTTGGTGCTGGTCATCCGCAGCTCTTGCCAGCAGCTGCTGTGCCGAGAGCTCCACATGGCGCCCAAATTGCCCCAGGCCCCGAGGCCGAAGCGCCTTCCTCAAGTAGGGTCCAAGTCCAGCATGAAACCGGCTGATGACGCGACAAAGCGCACGGCGGCACGTATTGCTATGGACGAATGCTATCACGAGCTTTACGGTGATTTGAATGAAGGCGACTCTCAGCAGAGTCAGGCGCCACGGCTTGTTTTCGGGGGCTCGGACGACGAAGGCGGTTTCCCAGGGGCCCCTCTCTCCCTTGCCTCCCTGGTGGGGTCCTCCTCTGGTGGGGCGCGGGGGTCCGCGATGTCCGAGTCCCCCGATCTAGGTTTTGAATTTGAGCTCGATCAAGAAGCCCACGAGCCACCTTTTGAGCCCGATGAACCCCCAGATTCACCCACGACCAGCGGTGCAGACAGTGGTCTCTCAGGCAGTCCGCAGCTCCCCTCTCCTTCCCCTCCCCCCCCCCCCCCCCGTCGTTCCACATCCCCGACGAGTCCTGGGAAGCCGCCAAGCGTGACATGGGTTATGTCCCTGTGGGGTCCGAGCAAGAAGTTTGGCCAGTTATTCGGAGTTCTGGAGCTTACTACGTGGGACGCGAACACATCATGAGCGTGAGCGCGCTTTATTCACAATGGGTGCGCACAGTTGAGCATGTTATTTCTGCGCATCACGGAGAGCCCGAGCCAATTCATTCTCGCTCACACGGGCCAGTCTTTCGGGGCAGAGTGCTGCATATGCTGGATAAGGTTCGTTCGGAACCGCTGCACGGGCAGGTGGCTTGCTGGTGGGGTAGGGTGCATGCGGTACTTCAGGGCCTTTGTCATCATATGACTAAAGGGAACGGGGAAGTCCAGCGCTCTCGGCTTGCTGCGGCGTGCCGTGCCCTGGCTAGTGACGTACCAGATTCAGTTCACTTGCCGTTGGCTTCGCTGGACCCAGTCGACGGAGCATGGTCTCTTTGGCAGTCGCAGTTGATGCACGTGCAGGACGTCGACCTTCCGATTTTGGAGAAGCTATGCTCAGTTGCCAAACGAGTGGCTGGACGTGCCAGGCGGAGGGATCTTCAAAGCTCACTCCATGATTTTAGGGAATGGGTTTCGGCCCCCGAGGCCTGTGGGATCCTGCACAAAAACTTGAAGGCTGCCCCCCCCCCCCCCCTTTCCTCCGAGGTGGGGGTCGGGGGGAACTGATTCTTCACCCTCGGGGCGTTTCAGATCACAAGGCCAAGAAATAGCATCAGCTTTGGAGCCCAAGCGACGTCTCACTTGATTATTTAGGCGAGGTATTTGATCGCATCCGTGCTGCAGCTGAAGACGATCAACTGCCCGTTCTCACTTGCGATCGGGTGGAAGCCGCGCTCCAGAGTATGAAGGCACGCGCTGGTCAGGGGGTCGATCAGCTCTCCCCAACAGATATGCAGCGGCTTCCACACGAAGGGCCCCTTCAGCTTGTACAGCTTTTTCAAGCGTGTGAAGCACGGATTACGTGGCCCTGGCAAGTCCTGCTGGTCATAGGAAGGCTGCTGGGGAAGAAGTCTGGAGGCGACAGGGTGATCGGGCTGTTGGCCATGCTCACCAGAGTGTGGTCAGCAGCTCGTGAAGAAAACGTCCGCCTCTGGACCTCCTCCTCGGAGCCAGAGTGGGATGCTGCGATCCGAGGTAACTCAGCTCTTCGCGAGGCTTTCGTTCGTGCTCTGCAAGATGAGGAAGCTTTCTATGATTCGATGTCTTGGGAGGCTCTCGTGAGTACCGCCCTTCGGCTTCAATTTCCCGCTACGGTTCTTGGGTTAGAGGTCCAGAATTGCGTTGCTCCTCGGACTCTCGCTCAAGACGGGTGCTTTTCGACCGCAGTTCAGCCTTCTCGCAGCATCGTCCAGGGCCTTCGGAGTGGAGTTAGGCTCGGGAGGTGCATGGTGTATTTCATCCTGGCCAAAATCATGTTGGGACGTCCACGAGGATCTGGGTGGGCGACCTGTATCAAAGAGTGACGGGGTCCAGGAAAGTAGTTCGCGCGCAACTGTTTGGCTGTCTTCGTGACACGTGCGACGAGCTCAGCAAGGCAGGGTTGAAGGCAGCCCCCAAGAGTGTTTTAGTTTGCTCGAAGTCGAGCGACGGCAAGCAGGTTGCGGCCAGGCTCAAGAAGTTGGGCAATACTGTTCAGAATATTTTACAAGCGCAGTACCTTGGCGTGGACCTCGGCGCTGGCCGTCCTGCTCGTTCCTCTCGGCGCAAACGCGTCTTCAAAGCTGCTACCATGACGGCCAAGATTAGGAAGTTGGCTCGCGCCTCTCGTCGGCATCCGATTACAGGGCGCCTGGAACGAGCAGGGGCCCAAGCTGCGGGCTCATCCGGACATCAGGTTCACGGCTCTGTTGGGTCTCATCGCGTCGGTTTTCGGCGTAGGCCGGGTGCCTCCATGGGCTCCAAGCAGAAAGGCCGCTGTCTGACTACATTGCTGGATTTGAAGACCCCAGGTGCCGACCCGTTCGTGAAGTTTCCCAGGGACACCATGAAGCTCTGGCTCGATACGTGGTTTTGCTTTCCCAATCTTCGTCCGATGGTCCGTCAGGCTTGGCCGCAAGTTGTTAGGTGTCTTCAGAATATTGTTCCGTCTCAATTATCTCGGCAGGTTCGTGGGCCCATGGGAGCTCTTATTGGGTATATGCTTGAGGTAGGGTGGACTCCCACGTCCACAACCGAGTGGACCACCCCAGGTGACGAAGGCGCCCATTGGATTTTCCCTGATAGTGGTCTCACTGGATTTGAAGACGCATCTGAAGTACTAGACGAATTTCAACAAGCGTTTCAGGATGCTGTGGTCTCACTGGATTTGAAGACACATCTGAAGTACTAGACGAATTTCAACAAGCGTTTCAGGATGCTGCGTGGGCGAAGGCCGCTCGGCATTACTGTGGCGAGGGTTCAGCTAACGGGATCGACAACACCAGTTATCGGCGTTTTATTCGGAGCCTTCAGAACAGTAAACACGGGCATCGTTTGGCTGAGACCATGATCAATGTTGCGACAGGGGGCTTTTGGCCTCGGCAGAGAGTCGTCGACGAAACTAGACATCGTATCGGCCCCGAGTGTCCGAGGTGTAAGGAACAACCTGAGACACCACTACACCGGGTCTGGCTATGTCGGTGCAACAATGCCGAGCACAAGGCTTTCAAGCAGTCTGATTGTTTAGTACCTCGTGCTGTGTCTTGTGGCGACAGCGAGGCGTGCTTTTGGTTCCGCGGGCTCATCCCGCGTGCATGGACGGCAGTACCTCCAGCTAGCTTTGATCCAGATTGGGCCACAGTGGGAGGCAACGAACCGCCCGGGTTGAATGATACCACCTTGGGTATAGGGTACATCGAAGACTCTGTTGTCATTTTCGGTGATGCATCTGGAGGTCCTGATGCTCGAGAGCCCGCTTTTCGGCGTATAGGAGTTGCTGCTGTTACTTCAGCATCGTACGACCTCCCCCCCGTGGTTCGAGCTGGAGTTTTAGGCCCTCTCCCTGGACGGAAGCAAACGGTTCCTCGAGGTGAACTCCATGGGCTCATGTTAGCCCTTCTGCATTCCAGAGGCCCCATGATCTACGTCACGGACGCTTCGGGAGTGTGCGACGGTTGGTACAATGGGCTTTACGATAGGCCCTCAGGAGACAACAAGGGGGATTGGGACACGGTTCGTTCGATTATTCAGAGCACGGGGCGTGACACGTCACTTATCTCCGTCCTCAAGGTCGACTCCCACCTCTCCCCCATTCAGATCATCCCGAAGAAAGTTCCGAGGTTCCTGGTTGTCGGCAACATAGTTGCCGACGAGCTTGCTGGGGTGGCCGCAAAAAGATGTAGACTGGACAGCTCTCATCGAGCTCGCGTGGTGCGAGTGGAAAGGGATGCTTTACTCGTCCGTCATCGGTTGTTGCGTGTCGCCCTGGAGGTTTTCCGCTCGGACTCACAGGCACAGCGGCCGCGGCCTCGCGGCGCACGACGCGGTGGTGGCGGCGCCCAGGACGGGGACGGCGTGGGGCCGCCCCTGCCGCCTCCTCTCCCTCCTCCTCCCTCGCCTGCTGCTCTGTCTGTTTTCCACTCTTCCCACTGCCTCGGGCCGAATGGCCGCTGCTGTCTTCGTTGTAGGGGGTCTGCCTCGGTCGACACAGCCACGGAGTGGCGATCGTCCCCCTGTTTTGAACTCGTTTATGGGAGCCCAGGTGTCTTGCATCTGCCCGCTGGTCAACTCTTTCATCTTTGTGGGGGTTGGGTGGGACTGTCGCATAAGATGGCCTTTCACGTTAATCTGGGGGTGTGGCATTGTACATCGTGTGGCTTTTTTTGTAACGAGCTCCTGTCCCAAGATCTCAAAGCGCCTTGCACTGGGCTGTTGACCCCCACCCGAAGAGAATATCTCAGACGGTTGGAGCGTGGGTTATGGCCTAAGGCGCTCACCCGAGCTCAACAGGCAGCTCGAGTATCGGGTGGCAAGTGACCCTGGATATCACCTCGTGATGGCGTCCACTCCACTCCACTCCACTCCTCCTCCTCTTGCTCCTCCTCCTCTCCTACTCCTCCGCCTCCTCAACCTTCTCCTCCTCCTCCGAGCGCCTCTGCCCAGCCCCTCTGCGAGCGGCCCCCTCGCCGCGCGCGGCCATGGGAAAAAGCACCCGGGAGAGCCCAGAATTTGGCGGCGCGCAGAGGGGGGTAGGGGGGGGAGGAGGAGGAGGAGGAGCAGGAGGAGGAGGAGGAGGAGTAGGAGGAGGAGGAGGAGGAGAAGGAGGAGGATAAGGAGGAGGAGGAGGAGAAGCGCTCCGCCGACGGCCCCAGTGGCTGTTGGCGGCGCGCACAAGGGGGTGGAGGGAGGGGGGAGGGCTTCTTAGAAGGAGGCTGCTTCTTACAAGGCGCCGGTCTTACATCTATAGAGAAGGCCCGCGCCTTCTGAGGAGCAGGGGTGTTTCCAAGAAGCCGTCCCCCTCCGCCCCCACTGCGCGTGGCTGAAGAATCGAGTCGATAAATCGGATCGGCGATCGAGATGGATCGGATTGGCGGAAACTCGCAGCCGAGTCGGAGGAGAAGTCGGACTGGCGAAAGTCAGAAGGCCAAATTAGGCCTCCACGGAGAGATCGGAATCCGCACGGGAATGCGAAGTCGAATCGGATCGGAATCGGACGCCATCGAAATCGAATCGAATCGAATCGGAGGAATCGAAACGAGCCCTCCAGCACCTGTCTCATCTCATGGTGCCGCAGTGCTGCTTCCCCGCCTCCCCCCCCCAAGGGCTGAGGGGCAACGATAGGGGGGGGACTGGAATAGGGAGGGAAACACCGACCTGGAATCGGCGATACATCGCAAATAGATCGGCGATAGGCCTCCGATAGTGAATCCGCACCTTCCTGGGCAAGTTGGGGCTATCGGGCCACTATCGGCGATCAATGTCGGGGGCGCGCAAACATGGATTACCGATCCATGGATCTGGCGCGCCTCCCCAAAATGCGGCGGGTGCCGCCTCGCTCGGCGGCGGAAATGCGCGATCTCCCATGCAAACAGGACCCGTCACCAATCCACGCCCCCATTTGATCTATTCTTGCGATCGCTTGACAATGGGAGATTGGGGGTCGATACATCCCCCCTATATGCCTATCCCCCCCTATCGTTGCCCACCCCCCCAGGGCGCGGCACCGAGTTGGTGAACTCCAGCGACCCCTCCTCCTCCTCCTCCTCCTCCTCCTCCTCCTCCTCCTCCTCCTCCTCCTCCTCCTCCTCCTCCTCCTCCTCCCTATCGTTGCCCCCCCCCCCCCCAGGGCGGGCGCGGCACCGCGTTGGTGAACTCCAGCGCCCCCTCGGGCCACGCCGGCGTCAGGCTCAGCCCGTGCCTCGGCGGGGGACGGCCGCCGAGGCACGCGCAGGCGGGCACTTCGCCGCGCGACGGGAGGAGGACGGGGAGAGGGAGGAGGAGGAGGATGGGGAGAGGGGGACTCCGTTTCACCTCCTCCTCCTCCTCCTCCTCCTCCAACTCCTCCTCCTCCTCCTCTCTCCTCCTCCTCCTCCTCCTCCTCCTCCTCCTCCTCCCGGAGGAGGAGGAGGAGGAGGAGGAGGAGGAAGAGGAGAGGAGGATGGGGAGGACGAGATGAGGATGAGGATGGGGAGGATGAGGATGAGGACGGGGAGGAGGGGGAGAGGGGGGGGGGCTTGTGGCCTCGAGCACCAAAGAGCGAGGACGGGGATGGGGAGAGGAGGGCGCGCGGCGAGGGGAGAGGAGGCGGAGGGGGAGGGAGTCGGGGGGACGAGGGAGGGGAGGCGGGGCAGCAGAGGGGAGCGGACTGGGGGAGAGGAAGGGGAGGGGAGCAGGAGCAGGAGCAGAAACAGGCTGTAAACGACGTAGTCGGTCAAGCAAAGAGTGGCCCTCTCTTTCCCCTGACCGCCGCGGAGACCGCGAGCGAGATGTGCCCGACCGCGACGAAGATGCCACCCTGCCTCTGCAGTAGAGCAGTGCGAAGACGAGGAGAGGAGAGAGGAGCACAGGAGGGGGACGCGCGGGAGGTGGACGGCGCAAGGGCGGGGAGGGCGCACGCTCCGGGCGGGCGGGTAATGGGGGGGCGGGGGGGGCCAAGCGGGCGGGGGGGGAGGGGGGGGCGGGAAGGGAAGAAGCGGGCCCTGGAGAGGGGGGGGCCACGAGGGCCCCGTCGGGCCCCCCTGCCGGCCCCCCCAAAACGGGGCCACGAGCCCCCCAAACGAGGGCCCCTTCGGGGCACGCCTCGCCGCCCCCCGTCGAGACCACCCGCCGCCGCCGCCCGGCCGAGCACCGCCCCGCGCGGATGGGGGCCCGGGGAGGCGAGAGGCCGCCTCCGCAGGCCTCCTCGGCGGGTCGGCGCGCGCGGCGCGGGGGAGGAGGGCCTGGGCCGGGGACCGCAGACCCCCGAGCTCGGGGCACACGCGCACGGAAACGCGACGGACGGCTTGGGTTTTAAGTCGGGCGTGTCCCCCTGCCCAGGGGGGTGTTCGACGAGAAGTAAGAAACACTAAACACATGCGCCAACATGGTCAAACAAAAACTCAAAACATAGTCCCCCCACTATCTACCTAACAGCTCTTGCTGATAGGTTTCTAGTGGTTGACCTAACAGCTCTTGCTGATGTTCGACAAAAAAGCATGCTCCAACATGGTCAAACAAAAACTGAAAAACACAGCTCCCCCACTATTTTTTGACGACTTTTGGATAGACATTCCCCCTGTAGAGGGACAGGCCCGACGTAAAGCTTGGGGCGATGTTCTACCTCTGTTGGCCCTCGCCGGGCCCCGGGGCCCTCAAACGAACGGGTCAGGATGACCAGCCGGTCACGGGGAATGGGTCGAGGCCTCAGGGGGTCGACCCGAGTCATGGAAACATGACGGCGCAAGGGGTCCGGGGAGGGGGCCTGCAGTGGGGGCCACGTTCGATCTTTTGGGAAACTTATCTTGGTCAACAT
>CAUYUJ010019541.1:17905-57905 GCA_963575745.1 Prorocentrum cordatum | reverse complement strand
ATATCTATATATATATATACTAGAACCACGCGCGCGCTTCGCGCGCGCTTAGGTTCTAGTCATGGTTGTGTTAAGTTTTGCAGCGTTTTTTGTTTCTTGGACCTCTCTTGGGGTGCCTCTCGGAACGTCTTGGGGTGCTTTTGGGAGCCTTGTGGCGCCTCTTGGCGGCATTTTGGCGCCTCCTGGAGCCTCTTGGGCCGGAAGCTCGGAATTCTACAGTGGCTTTCTCCCTCTGGGACCCCTCTCGGGCACGCCTTGGGGCTCTCTTGGGCCGTCTTGGGGCCGTCCTGGGCCACTCGTGCGCAGCCTCGGAGCGCTCCCGGAGGCCTCGTAGGCCGTCTTGGGAGCCTCTTCGGACGTGTTGGACGCGGTGAAAACCCAACAGGCGACCATGCGAAAAGTATACGTTTTCCCATAGGATTGGGACCATTTTTGCTTCTTGGACCTCTCTTGGGGTGCCTCTCGGAACGTCTGGGACTGATTTTGGAAGCCTTTTGGCGCCTCTGGGCGGCGTTTTGGCGCCTCCTGGGATGTGTTGGGCCGGAAGCTCGGAATTCGAGAGTGGCTTTCTCCTTCTGGGACCCCTCTCGAAGTCGTCTTGGGGTTCTCTTGGGCCGTCTTGGGGCCGTCCTGAGCCACTCGTGCGCAGCCTTGGAGCGCTCCCGGAGGCCTCCTAGGCCGTCTTGGAGGCCTCTTGGGCCGTCTTGGACGCGGTGAAAGCCCAAGATGCGAACATGCGAAAAATATACGTTTTCCCATAGGAATGGCACGATTTTTGTTTCTTGGACCTCTCTTGGGGTGCCTCTCGGAACGTCTTGGGGTGCTTTTGGGAGCCTTGTGGCGCCTCTTGGCGGCATTTTGGCGCCTCCTGGAGCCTCTTGGGCCGGAAGCTCGGAATTCGAGGTTGGCTTTCTCCGTCTGGGACCCCTCTCGAACTCGTCTTGGGGCTCTCTTGGGCCGTCTTGGGGCCGTCCTGGGCCACTCGTGCGCAGCCTTGGAGCGCTCCCGGAGGCCTCGTAGACCGTCTTGGGCGCCTCTTGGGCCGTCTTGGACGCGGTGAAAGCCCAAGAGGCGAACATGCGAAAAATATACGTTTTCCCATAGGAATGGCACGATTTTTGCTTCTTGGGCCTCTCTTGGGCTGCCTCTCGGAGCGTCTTGGAGGCTTCTGGGACCTTCTTGGTGTCATGACAGGCGTCTTGGAAGGCATCTGGAGCCATCGGAGCGCGTTCCGAAGCCGCCTGCGAACGATCTTGGACGGCGTCCGGCGGTCCGACGAGCCTCTGGGCCCCCCGGGGCCCACATTTGCGGTCGAGGTCCCGGCCCCGGGCCCCCGGACCCGGTGCGCCGTTATATGTATATAGGCACTTACACACTCACGCTCCCACCGATACACAGACGCACATACACACACACACACACACATCGACTGGCCTTCGGCCCACCCGCCACCCTGCCCAGGCTGTGAAGCACGGACCTCTTGGATACGTGTTGGATGCTCTCGGGAGGCCTCTCGGAGCCTCGTGGGGGGCCATCTGGGGGCCTCATTTGGCCTCTCTTGAGCCTCTCTTGAGGCCTCTTGGGGTCCTGCTGGCGGTCTCGCGTTTCCTCTTGGGCGCGGCAATCTCGGATTCTGAAATCGGGTTCCTCATCTTGGCTCTCTCTCTCTCTCTCTCTCTCTTGTGGCTCTCTTGGAGCGCTCCTCGGTCGTCTTCAACGCCGCGAAAACCGAAATGTCCAACATGCCGAAAATGTACGTGTTCAGTCGGGGATGGGACGATGATCGCCTCTTCGGGCATTCTTTTTGGACCTGATGGTGACCATCTGGGAGCCTCTGGGGGCCTCTTTTGGCCCTCTTGGGGCTCTCTTGGGGCCTCTCGGGGGCCTGCTGGTGGTCTCGAGAATGAAATCTCATCATCTGAAATCGAGTTCCCAATCTTGTCCCCTCTTGAGGCCCTCTTGGGCGCCCCTGGGCCCGTTTTGGGGCGCTCTTGGCCCGCCTTGGGACCGTCTTGGGGCGAGCATGGGCCTCTGGCGTCGTTGTGAACGCAGCGACGCGAAAAGACCAACATGCGGAAAACGCATGTTTTCCTGCAGGAGTGTGACGATGATTGCCCCTCGGAGCCCTCTTCTGGGACCTCTTGCGGCCACCCCAGACAAGCGACGTCCTGGTTCTTGTCAATACGGCAGGTTCGCGTCGTGTCGACCCCGGCGTTGGCTTCTGACACCGCGGGGATCGTTCAACCTTGAACGATCGGCCGTTTCCGAAACGTCCAAATCGTTCCACATCGAACGATTCTGGGTCGCCCGCGGAGTTCAACCTCGAACGCCGCTGGCGGGGTCGCCGCTGGTCGACACGACGCAAACCTACCGTACGGGGTCCCCGGAAGTCCCGACTCTTTCCTTGGGACTGCAAAAAAAAACGAAGGATTGCAACAAAAAACCCTTTGCAAAGGATTGCAAAAAAAAAACCTTCGTTTTTTTGCAATCCTTTGCAATCCTTTTTTGCAATCCTTCGTTTTTTTTTGCAATCCCTTTCTGACTTGTTTTCTGACGGTCCCGAGGTCCGGCGAGGGCGCCCCCAGGGCAAAAAAAAAGGCCACCAAAAAACACCGGCGTCGACTCTCCTCTGCGACGCGATCGTGTCTGGGACCGAAAGGCCGCCTTTTGGGGCCGTCCTGAAGCAGCCGGAACCCTGCTCGTGGCGTCGGCCTTGCAGACGTGCTGTGGCGGATTGCCTCGTGGATTTCTGCATGGATGTCTGCCCGAAGCGTTCGCGCGGGTTCTTCTTTTGGGCCTTCGTTCCTGGCCAAGAAAAATCCGCACGAGATGCACCACTCGAAATCCGCAACGAAATTCTCCAGTACACCCCAGGCCCACCCTGTCGTTTTCCGAAAGAAATCCACTCTGCGATGTTGGCGCCAGGACCCCTCGGGGGCCGTCCAAAAGCATCGTCGGCGGTCTCGTGCTGTACCTCGGGAGCCACAGGGGTGGCCATGCCAATCCGTGGTCGTGCTGACGGGCCTGCCCGCGGCCTCTTCCTACACAGATGTATATATAGAGAGAATTACATACATGCATGCAGGCATACATACACACATGCATGCATACACATACACACATACACACACATACACACATACGCACATACACACATAGATACATACATACATACATACATACATACATACATACATGCATGCATGCATGCATGCATACATACATACATACATACATACACACATACACACAAGCGCACATATATACACATTCATGCATACATGCACCCATACATGCATATACATATATAAATATGAATTTACACATACATTTATGTATGTATCTGTATAAATACAGATATATACTCACTTATATGTACATAGTTGCATACAAAAGCGTACATGTATACGTTTATATATATATATATATATATGTATGTATGTGCAGACGTACCTGCAGGCATGCATGCATTCATGTATACATACATGCATGCATGCACAGCATATATGCATGCATATATACATGCATACCTGCATACCTGCATACATGCATGCACGCATGCATGCACACACGCATGTCTGCACACCGACATACATACATGCATGCATGCATACATTCATGCAGCTATACATTCATGAATTCATACATACATGCATGCATACATGCATACATACATACACGCATACATGCATGCATACATGCACGTTTACATACATAAATGAATGCATGCATGCATACATACATACATGCAATCATACATGCATGCAAAATTACATGCATGCAAACCTTTCTACATACGTACATACATACATGCATGCAATCATACATACATACATGCATACATCACTACTTACACACATGCATACGTACATATATATACACATACATACATGCTAAAAAAATACTTACATGCATACCTACCTACATACAATGTATGCATGCATGCATACATACATGCATACATACCCACGGAATTTGTTAGATTGGGCGCACGGGCGCGCGGAAGGGCCGGTCGGAGACGGGCAGCAGAGGCGGACTGAGCCGTCGAAAACAGAAACGGGTGCCATGGGCTCACTGAGAGCAAACATGATCGCTAAAAGCATACACGCATGAACACATACGTACATACATACAGACATACATGCATACATGCAGGCATCCATACATACATGCATGCACGCATAAAATTAATATATATATATATATATATATGTATACATACTTGCACACATCAACGTACATAAATGCAGACATACATATATACAAGCATATGTGCCTGCATACATACATGCATACATGCATAGCTACCTGCACACATGCCTGCATGCATGCATGCACGCATATATGAATACATGCATGTGCACATGCATACATACATACATACAAGCAGACATACATACACACATAAATACATGCAGGCACACATGCACACATGCATACATGCATGCAGTCATGCATGCATGCATACATGCATGCATACATACACTCATGCATGCATAAGGACATACATAACTGCATACCTGCCTGCATACATGCATGCATATCTGCGTGTGCGCATGCGTGCACACATACGTGCAAGCATGCATCCATTCATACAGACATACATGCATACATACTTACCTACACGCATGCATACATACAAGCATGCACTCATACATACATGCATGCATATATGCAAGCATGCATACACTTATACATGCATGTATACATACATACATGCATGTCGGCATGCATACATGTCGACACACATGCATATACGCATGCATGAATACATCTATACATGCATACGTACAAACAATCGTCCATGTATAACTACATACATAACTGCATCCATGCCTGCATACATGCTTGCATCTCTGCATGTGCATGCATACATACACGCATGCATGCTTGTATCCATACGTACAGGCATACATGCGTGCATGCATGCATAGATACAGGTGTGCATACATACAGACATGTATACATACATGCACACACACATGCAATCATGCATACATTTATAGATACATGCATCCATACATACACACATATGTATGTATGTATGTATATGTTCATCTATATATATATATGTACATGCAGAGAGAGAATGACATGCATACATGCATGCATGCATACATACATGCATGCATACATGCATGCATACCTGCATACGTACACAGACATGCACTAGAACCACGCGCGCACTTCGCGCGCTTGGGTTCTAGCCCAACCCATGGCGCTGCCCCCATCATGGCCCGCCCATCGCCTTACCTACCGTACTTTTCTTCGCCTGCTTCTCCCATGCTCCCTCCTCCCTTTTCCATGCATCCTCGCCCATCCTCCCCCTGCCCTCCTCTCTCCAACTTCTGCTTCCCCCCCATTCCCTCCTGCCAGCAGCTTCAGATGACTGGACGATCGTGCGGCGCTCTTCGGGCTTTCATGGGGCGCTATCGCGCCTCGTGTGACCTCTCCCCTGGCATCTCTTTGGGGCTGTTTGTGGGTTCGTGCGACCGTCTTTGGAGCGTCTTGGAGCGGTCTCGGGGGCCCAGGGGCCAGCTGTGACGCTCTGAGGCCGTCTTGGGGTTGGGCTGTCCTGGGCCCACGAGGCCGTCTACGAAGAAGTCTCTTAGAGCCGTCTTGGCGCTCCCTTGGCGCCCTCTAGGGCCGTGCGGGGGCCCTCGTGGGCCTGTTCGGGGCCGTCTTGTGGCCGTCTTGGGCAGGACTGGTACTGGCTGGGGGCTCGAATGGGGCTTTCTAGATCTGTCTTGGTGCTGGGAGTCTCCTAGATCGAAGACATGTGGAAATACATCTGTGGATCTAAGCATGTATATGTATATGTCTACGTATATGTGCAATTGCATATCCGTATACAAGACTGCACTGGCGCTCCGCGCGATGCACCTGGGTCCTGGAAGTTCGGCATACAGGCGGAAGGGCAGGCAAGTGAAAAAGACAGTTGAGCGATGACTCCTTGTTGCCTTTTCCGGCATCGCCGTTGTAATAATGTTATTCAGTATCCTTCCTGGGCCCTGACGCCCCCAAGAGGCCCCGACGAGGGGCCTCTTGGGGGCTTTTTGGGGGGTCCTGGGGCCTCCTGGGCGTCTTGAAGCCGAAGGTTTGAAAGATCCGTTCGGGTACCCTCTCTGGGCCCCCTCTTGGGGCCGTCCTGGGGCCTTCATGGGCTGTCTCGGGGACCTCTTGGGTTTTTTTGGGGCTCTCCTGTGCCGTCTTGGAGCCCTGTACTTTGATCGTCGGGTGGCTGTAAGTGCGGTAAGAGCGTTCATCTTACATAATCTTAGTTAAGCCATAGAACGTACACTTGTTGATCGCGCATCTCATGTGTGCATATGCAATACTTATGGTGTTTGTAAGTGTAGATGTAAGTAATATACTAAGTTAGATATCTCTGCTAAGTCGATGGGGCTGAACATATTCGTGTTTTTGCTAATCATTTGCGTATTTTTTATTCTTAACTTTTTTGAAATCCATTGAATTTCCGTTGTTGTTGTTGTTCAGTTGTTCAGGACCGAGGCGCCGCAGGTACTTGCTGCACCTCGCGGCCGCGGCGCTGCGGGCTGCGCGCATGCCCGCGGGGAGGGGGGAGGGAAGGAGGAAAATGTTTATCCATGTGTCTTCGGCCCTCCCTTATCCCCCCTTTCCTTAGGCGGCGCACCGCCTTCTCCTCCGTCGCCTCGTCCTCCGTCGGCGGTAATCCGCCTTCTCCCCCCCCCATGGCGGCAATCCGCCTTCTCCCCCTCCGTGGCGGCAAACCGCCCTTCTGGCGGCAAACCGCTTTCTCCTCCTTTGGCGGCAAACCGCCTACCCCTTCTGGCGGCAAACCGCCTTCTCCTCCTCTGGCGGCAAACCGCCTACCCCTTCTGGGGGCAAACCGCCTACTCCTCCTCTGGCGGCAAACCGCCTTCTCCTCCTCGTGGCGGGAAACCGCTTCTTCCCAACCGCCCTATCGGCGGCTTGCTTTGCCGCCTCCTTCCACCCCCTCGGCGGCAAGCCGCCCACCCCTTTCCCCCCTCCCCTCCCTGGCCTCTCCTTGACCCACCCTCCCCCATAGCTCTCTTCTTCCCCCCCGCGCACCCTTCGGCACCCCCTCCCCCGCCCCCCCTTCGACACCCTCTCCCCCCTGCGCCCCCCCTCACCCAGGAGGAGGAGGAGGAGGAGGGAGAGGAGGAAGAGGAGAAGGAGGAGGAGGAGGAGGGGGAGGAGGGGGAGGAGGGGGAGGAGGAGGAGGAGGAGGAGGAGGGGGAGGAGGAGGAGGAGCAGGAACAGCAGGAGTAGGATATGTCCGTCTTACGCGCGTTGGCTCGATCCGTTTTTGGCGAGCCCTCCTCCGAGGGCATCGGGCGGCGTGCGCGCGCGGGGAGTCGCGCACTCCGCTCGGCGCGCGGTCGCGCCGCATCGCTGCCATGGAGGGCATCCTTCGAGGCCGCCTGGAGGAGGCGCGGGCGGCGTTCGTAGCGCGCGGCAGTGCGACGGAGCACCTTCCTGCCTGCATCCAGGCGGCGACGTCCCAGCGCTGGTCGCAGCTCCAGAGTGCGCAGTTTGCTGCTTTGGGCGGCGGCGCGGGGTGGGCGCAGTCCGAGCTGGGAGACTTCTTGCAGGCTCTGTCGTCGGGCAGCCTGCAGGGGAGGAAGCTCCAGAACTACGAGGGGTTCATTGAATTTCTGACGCCTCAGTTGTGGGAGTTCGTGCTCTCGCCGCATTCGGGCTTCACTGCCAAGATGGCGGCGTTCTCAGAGCACCTCGGGGCGCTTGGCCTGAGGCATCCGAGCTGCCCGACGGCCGCCAATATGGCAGCATTCTTGTTGCTGGTGTGCAAGCAGACAGGCGTGGAGACGGGCGAGATCACGAGGGAGCTGTTGCAGTCATATCTGGCCACAGTGAAATCCTCGTTCAAGAATCTCGTGGCGACGATGCCGCCGCCCAGGGATGGCATCCAGGCTCTCCCCATCACGCCTGGGAGGCTCCAGTCTCAGTACCCCATCACGTACGTCGACGCCTTCCCGCCAGGTGTTGGAGCGACGGCGCCGCAGATAAATCCCGTCGAGATGGTGACGATTGCGAAGCTGATTAATCTCCGTGCAGGGAAGAAGAGCGGCCACCTCGCGCTGCCCGCGCCTGCGCCCGCCCGCGGCGGGCTGCAGCCATCCCACGGCCCAGGCGGCGGCTCTCCTCAGCAGCACCTCCCCATCGCGGCGGCCGATTCGTTCTCTGGGCGCTGGCCGACGGCTCCACGGGGAATAACAGAACGCATTCCCCCGCGGGACACCTGGTATTGGGTCGAGGGGTGGGTTCCTGGATCGGCGCGGGGTACGTTTCTGGATGCCTGGATGGAGGGCGTGTTGTGAAATATTCCCCCCCCCCATCCCCCTAGGGGGATGGGGGGGGGGGGATATTTTCGATCGGCGGTGATCCGCCTGATTTCAGGTGGGGCTTTCGCGCAGCGGCGGCCGCTGGCCCAACCCAGCCATCCAGCTGATCGACCGCTCGCAGACGCAGCAGCCGCAGGAGCCGTTGCAAGAACGAGCAGGTTCGAACCACCAGCTTTCGATGGCGGCGGGGAGTTCGGATGCGCCGTCGACGCAGCAACTGGCGGCACACGATGGCGGCAAACCCGCCGACTGTCAGCCGTTATCGAGCACCGCCGCCGCCCAAACGGCCTCGATCAGCAAGAGCCGCGCGGCGAAGAAGCAGAAGAAGCATGAGCTGCCGATCGAGCTCGACTCCGACTCCGACTTCGGCATCGTCGCCGTGACGCCGCCGCCCAAGGCTGAGAAGGTCGGCATCGCCGCAGGCTCTCTGAAGAAGACCCCGACGGAGGCGGCTCTGGCCATGGTCGCGGCCATGGATAAGAGGACGAAGGCGGTCAAGACGAAAAAGAACGCCGAGGCGGTGAAGGCCCCCACGCTTGCCACGGGCAATGCTGCTAAGAAGACGACGCCGCCTGGCAATGACAACGCGGCAAAGAAGACGACGCCGCCTGCCACGGGCAACGTGGCTAAGAAGACGCCGCTCCCCACGGGCAAGAAGACGGACGGCGCGGCTGGGAAGGACAAGCAGCGCAAGTGGGCGAAGCCGAGGTGGGAGATGCAGACCACACGCAACTTGGCGAGCGGGGTTGAACCTCCCACCGATGAGGCGTCGGGCGCGCGCGGCGATTCCCAGCAGCCCCGCTGGGGTCGCAGTTTGCGCGCCCGCCGCCTTTCAGGCGACTGTTCATCGTTGCTCCGCCCCCCAGGTGCAGTTCCGCAGCGGCAGGGTCGGCGTCCCTGGCAGCAACGTCAGCCTGAAGTACATCGCGGGCGATGAG
This sequence comes from Prorocentrum cordatum, assembly GCA_963575745.1. Lineage (NCBI taxonomy): Eukaryota > Dinophyceae > Prorocentrales > Prorocentraceae > Prorocentrum > Prorocentrum cordatum. The sequence continues at coordinate 48,598 of CAUYUJ010019541.1, read as the reverse complement.
GCCGACAAGGCCAGATTCTCACCGACGCCCTTCTCGACGCCCTCCTCCGCGCTCTCTTCATTTTCGCCCCTGCCTCGACGCCCCCTCCGCCCCCTGCTGCCTCGTTGCGCCCGATCGCTCCGAGGCCAGGGCCATCGCGGAGGCGGAGGAGCTGGTCAAGAAGGAGCTCGCCGCCAGGGCGCGCGGCGAGTAATTCGCGCTACGACTCTTCAACTCTCCAGGCCAACGGGGCGGCCTCGGGATAACAAAAAGGTCGTGGCGGATATGCCGCCTCGTGGCGGATATGCCGCCTTGTAGCGCAGCCTTCTCGCCTTCCAACTCGTGGCGGACATGCCGCCCCCGCCCCACCCCTTTGCGCTCCTCCGCCCTTCAGGCGGACATGCCGCCGCCCCCCTCCCCTACTCGGCCCACTCCGCGCCCCCGCGCCACGTCCCTGCGCCCCCCTCTCCGCTGTCAGGCACTGGATCCCACGCCAACTAACGTCGGGGAGACGCCCACTGCTCGAACGGCGAAGGCGTTCACCCAGAATGGCATGGGCGCGCGCGAAGGCACCGACGTTGCCACCGCCCGTTCAACGACGAAAACAAGTGAACCAAGACCTGCACATTCAAAGGGACGCCAGTTCACTTATATTTCTGGTTCCCAATGCCACCCTCACTCTGCCCCCTCCCCCGAGACCCCGTCGCAAGAACCAGCGGGGCCCTTCTGAGAGGCCCCCGAGGGCTCGAGGAGCTCCAAGACTTCAATGGGTCCATGGGCAACCCCCTCCCCCTCCTCCCGAAGTCTCGCTTCCGCGTCCGATTCCATTTCGGTTCAAGCCCGCGGCCCGCGGGTGCCCGCGAGCCCGCGCGGGGTCGGCCCCCCCCTTTCGCGCCGACGCGTGGGCTGGGGCCCGCGCGCCGAGGCTGCGCCGCAGCCACCGCGTCGCGCTCGGCGCCTCGCACTGCGGCCGCGGCCATGGCAGACAGCGACAGCGCGTTCGACGCGTTGGAGGCAGCTGCATCGCCAAAACAAGTGGCCCCGCGTGCGGTAGCCAGGGACGCGCGCATCGCGCGCGAAACTGGCTGGCCGCTCTCGGTCGAACTGTTTTGGCGATTCGGCGCAGGAGATGTTCGGGCCAGCGATGCAGTTGCTCTCCGACCTTGCGGGCGTGGACAACAACGCAGGGGATCGGTCTTCCTCCGCCAGCGGCAGTCGGCCAGCCAGCGCGCCCACGTTGGCGGCGCAGCCAGCGCGATCGCGCAGCCCGCGCCACCCGCGGGCACCGTCGACGCCGCCGCGCAGGCGGGGGCCGACGTCACCGCCGCGGGACCCGCGGCAGCGGCCTTTCCCGCCCTCGGCTCTCGTGAAGGAGCTCGCGTCGCACATGCGGGGCGCGACGCCTGTGGTGGAAGAGCCCCCCGAGGCGGTGGAGGCGCATCCCAGCGCGGTGGAGGCGTTCAGGACGCAGCTGCGAGCCTGGCTGAGCGACCCCGTTGGGAATCCCATCGACTGGCGGTCGGAGAACGTGCTCGCCGTGCTCAAGGAGTACCAGATGAAGTACGACTACAAGAAGTTCCGCGACCGCGGCCCGCCTGGCCCCGCCATGGGCGGGCCGCAGACGTGGCAGGGCCAGGCGTGGCGCGCCAATGCGAAGCGCTGGGGGAACCGAGGTGGCGCAAAGCGCGAGATGTACGCGAAGCTGCACGGCAACAAGGCAGCGCCGCGGGTGCGCGAGGCGCACGTCCCCAAGCCTCAGCTGATGCATCGGGAGCCCAAGGCGCCGAACTTGCCCAAGACGATGCCTCAGCAGGCGCCGTGGAGGACTGGCAATATGAACCCTCCAGTTCCGCCTCCGCCGCCGAAGACCATGGGGCCGCCGCCGCCGAAGACCAGGCAGCCGCCAGCAGGGAAGCCCAGCATGGTGCAGCCGAGGGCAGGGCGTCGGCTGCAGCCGACAAGCAAGATGGCACCACCGCCAGCGAAGCCGCGCCCGCCCGCCCGCCGAGATGTCTTCTTGTAGGGTGATCGCGTGGACCTGCAAGCGGGCTGGGGTGCATAGCTTCCGTAATTCGAGCGCGGATAGTTGCAGCTATCCGCGCTGACGCGTCATGACGCGCCGCCTCTCCCCGCCTCGTCTCATCTCATCTCTCCTCCCCTCTCTTCGTTGCCGATCTATCTCATTGGCGGACGCGCCGCCTCCCCCCGCCTGGCGGACAACCGCCGTTCAGATACGAGCATCGGCGCATCGGGTTTGTTCTATGCGGTTGGAAAAAAACACCAGTCCTTCCCTGAGCCACCCATTGGCGGCTAAACCGCCCTGAAGCCTCCATTGGCGGCCACGCCGCCCATTGGCGGCTAAACCGCCCATTGGCGGCCACGCCGCCCTGAGCCCTCCATTGGCGGCTAAACCGCCGCCGCCGCCTGCTGGCATCCCGAAATGTGCGATGCCACCGCGCCTCTTACACATGTATGTTTTTGTTGTTGGGACGCTGTATCGGCTCGAATCTAGGCGCGCACAGGCTCGCGCCCCACGCCGCCCCTGCGCTAGCCGTGCACTTCTCGCCCTGCCGCCATGGCAGGCCAGCAGGGCGAGAAGACCGTCATGTTCGGCTTCAAGTGCCCACAGAGCAGCAGCTGCAAAAGGGGCGGCAAGTGGTTCCAGGGAGAGACAGTGGAGGCGGCCAGGAACAAGCTGGTGAACCACCTTCGCGTGTCGCCGTACCACGACTTGAGCGAGGACGAAGCGGAGGTAGCTGCTGTCGCACTCGAGCCCGACTCGTGGGAAGTCGACCTCGCGGAGTGGCGCCAATGGGAGGAGGAGAAGGCCAACTGGGGCTCCGCCAAAAGGCGCAAGGGGGCGCCGAAGGTCGAGCTGGCGCCAATCCCTCCACAATCCCGCGTGGAGCGCTCGCACCAGCTGAAGGACGCGTTCTCGGAGGGCAGCGGATCGTCAGGCGCAGCTTCGTCAGCCACGGCGGGCATGAGGATGTCCACGGCGTTGGCCAGCCAGATGTCGCCCGATGGCATCGTGGTGCTCAACGGCACCCAGTGCCAGGCTGTGCTCGACTCGTTGCGCCGCGCGCGTACTGCGACGCAGATGTGCGCCCAGATAGCGGAGCGCGCGGTGAACGCTTTCCGCCAAGAGGAGCAATGCATCGCCGAGTGCGAGGACGTGCTCGCGAGCTGGCTGGTGCGCAACGCGACCTCGTAGGTGCAGGTGCACGGCTGGCAGCACTGATGTCGCCTCAGCATCAGTAGCCTCATTCGCGCAGGCGGCGCGACGCGTCGGCCCTACACGCCCCCCTCCCACTCCTCCAACGCAATTTCAATCCACACCCCTGTGTCAGAACAAATTAGGACACCCCCACACACTCCATCCGCACTCAATTCGTGAAGGCCGCCACGCCGAGGTGAATTTTGGCCACGCAGGCGGCCGAGTAGCCGTCCCCCAATGCAAGGCGATATGGGGGCGAGTGGACGAGCGGAGCGGGAGGAAGGTGAGGGAACTTCGGCGGATAAGACAGGTGGGCGGTTGGATGGGATTTGGCAAAAGGGCTGGGTGGAGAAAACTGCATCCGCATAAGAATGAGTGCGGCTATTTTCTGGATGTGCTGCATCGCCATGTCCGCCCACCCCCCCATCGCCTTGCATATGATGACGCTCAGGCAGCGCGCCCCGATTGCGCGCGCTCGCCCGTCTCTTCGCTGCCGCTCAGGCAGCGCGCCTCGCTTCCGCGCTCGCCCGTCTTTTCGCTGCCGCTCAGGCAGCGGTTTGAAGCACGCGGCGCCGTCCGCGGTCGGTAGCGCAGGGCGCCGCTCCGCCCCTGCTGCTCCGCTTAACTAACTCGGCGGACGTGCCGCTACGCCGCCGCCATGCACTGGCAAAAAAAAGTTGGCTGTTATCATATGTTAGCAGATGTTATCACGCGCCTGATAACACCTGATAACACCTGATAACACCTGATAACATGTTATCAGGTGTTATCATGTGTTAGCATGGTGTTATCACACGCCTGATAACATATGATAACATATGATAACATGATGTCAATTTTGTGTGGTTGTCATGTTGCGCGCAATTCATTTCAGTATCCGTATCACCTCGTGCGTCCGCCACGCTTCGAGCGGCTAGTCCGCTGGCGGCCAATCCGCCTCCCTCGCCGCGCCCCTGCACCCTCTCAAGCGGCGAGTCCGCTGGCGGATATGCCGCCCCCTTCATACCTCACTCCACCCCTCCCTCCATCTTTGAAGCGGCTATTCCGCTGGCGGCTATCCCGCCTCACTTACCGCGCGTTTTCTTCGTCATCGCTTCGCGTCCAGCTCATCTTGGCATCAGGGCCGCGCGCGACGCGCGGCTTCTCGCGTGCCAAGGCGGTCACGCCGCCATGGCGGGGACGCCGCCCGCTGAAGATCACCAGCAGCATTCTCTGGCAGTGATGTTCGGAGCAGCCAGGCCGAAAAACAAGGGAGTGATGACCAAGGCGCCCGCAGCGAAGCCCCGTGGGAAAGCTAAGCTATCGGGGACGCAGATGACACTGACTGGACAGCTTGTGCCGCCGCTCGCATTGACCGACGCAGGGCCGCCGAAGGCACGCGGGAAAAGCAAAGGCAAGGGCAAAGGTAAGCACCCCGCAGCGTTGAGGACGGCTCGCAAAGCTGCGTCAGCCGCAGCTCCCGCCGAAGAACTGCCTCCTCAGGGCGCAGCGGCTTTGCCACCAGAGCCGGACGACGCAGCGTCAGAGGCGGCATCGGGCTCCGAGGAGCGCGGCGACGAGATTGGTTCCGAGCTCGGCGTCAAACAGGATGAGCTTGAGAGTGCCAAGCGTGAGCTTGAGGAGGAAGAGGCTCCACCGCAGGGCGCGGTAGCCAAGGTTGAGAATGAGGAGCGCTCGCCCGAGGCGGCAGCGCCGCAGGCGGAGGAGGAGGAGGCAGCTCAGGACGATCCGCCAGCAGGCGCTCCCCAGGTAGGGGAGTTCGTGGATGTGCATGGCATCGAGGATAGCATCGTGCGTTGCAACCGCTGCTGTCGCACGGCAAAGGAGTGCAACTACAGGATCAGGGCGAAGGGCCAGTCGACTTACCAGTGCGACGCGCGCAACACGAACGGGGTGCGCCTTTCTCGGAGGTTCGGACAGTGGCCGCCAAAGTGTTTCGCCAAAATGAAGAGTGAGTTCAAGCAGCAGTTCTACAAGGATCTGGCAGAAGATCCTGGGCTGTCGAACCTCGATCGCATTGAAGCCTTCGTGGTCAGCTCAATCACTGTCCAACGGATGGAGGAGGAGCGCGTCCGCAAGGGTGGCAAGTACCTTCCGCTGAGGAAGTGGGCGCACGACGGCTTCGACGCGAAAAAGATTGAAGATAATGTGCAGGATAAGAGGTGGAACCCTGATCTCGGGGAGTGGACGTACAGGCCGCAATTGGAGGCGGCCTGGAGCGAGACAGTGGAGGCCGCAGTGCGCAACGAGCTGTACACCGATAAGAGGACGCAGGCGAAGCAGAGCGGCCCGCGGGCAGCGGCCTCGACGGGCGTCGCAGAGCACGGCGGCGACAAGGGCGACAGAAGCGACGAGAGCGACATGTCCAGATCCAGGCGGCGCCGCAGGCGCAGGTCTGACAGCCGCAGGAGGAGGAGGCGCAGCATGAGCAGGCGCGACAGCAGGGGCAGGCGCGACAGCAGGAGCAGACGCCGCGACAGACGTCGCGACACCAACCGCAGCAGGAGCCGCTCGCGCGGCGACCGCGACAGGAGCAAGAGCCGCCGCAAGGGCAGGAGCAAGAGCCGCGGCAAGAGCAAGGACAGGAGCAAGAGCAGGCCGTTTGGGGGTTCAACGCAGGGGTGTCGCCTGGGCTTCGCATTCGTTTTCGGTTTCCGTTCAACTCTTCAGGTTCGGATCGGGTTATTGATTTCGCTCGGCTCGAAGTGTTGTCATTTTCGGACAACCCCGAAGGCTCCGCAGGGATAAGGACGCTGAGAAGGAGCGGAGGCGACAGGAAGCGAGGGAGAAGGCCGAGCAGGCCAAGAAGGAGACGCAGGAGAAAAACCTGGCGCTGAAGTGGATCGGCACCGCAACGAGGCTCGAGACAGAGCTGGACGGGTACCTCGAGCATGAGAAGGCGGACAAGGTGCCGTCATGGGCTGTGAAGAACGCGAAGGCGGCGAGGAAGTCTGTGGCAGTCATGAAGGCGGTGGCGCAGAAGCGCGTGCACAGCGGCGTGGCGTTGACGATCACGCAGGACGAGGCCATCAGCATCCAGAAGGATGCGAGCTCGGCGGCGAGGGCCATCGCGGGGATGCTCAAGGAGGCGCAGAAGCACAGCACCTGAGCGCCCCATGGTGGCCCAGTACATCATGAAGTACGGCCTGAAAAAGGTGGAGAAGGACCCGAATAAGCCGCGGCCGCTGGGCCGCTCGTGAGCAGGGGCGGCAGTTGGGCCGCTCCTGACGAGGTGTGTGATTTCGTACAATTGTTATTGTTGGTGAAACAACATTTCCACCGCCACCCCACTCGTTACCACCGCAGCCCTTCGTTTGGCGGGGATGCCGCCTTTCCACTCTCGCAAGCCCTTGGCGGACATGCCGCCTTGCCTTCATTTGGCGGAGATGCCGCCTTTGCTGCTCATCGCGCTCCGATGCCTCACTTGGCGAGGCGAAGCGCTTGCATAACTCCCTCCTGCTCGAGCGCGTCCTGCCCGAGACCCTACCGCGCGAGCTGTGGCTCGCGAAGGCCAGCGACACCGTTGGGAATCCCATCGATTGGCGGTCGGAGACGAAGCAGAGGCGAAGCAGCTCCTTGGCAGGGGCGGCAGTTGGGCCGCTCATGACGAGGTGTGTGATTTCGTACAATTGTTATTGTTGTTGAAAAAAACATTTCTTCGTTGCCATCGCCACCCCACTCGTTACCACCGCAGCCCTTCGTTTGGCGGGGATGCCGCCTTTCCACTCTCGCAAGCCCTTGGCGGACATGCCGCCTTGCCTTCATTTGGCGGAGATGCCGCCTTTGCTGCCCACCGCGCTCGCACCGTTCTCTCGCGTTTCCCAATGACATGATCTGCCACCGTCCCACCCCTCATCCGTAGTCTTTGTGGCTCAAGTGGAGCCGCTCGAGGTCGTGCCCCTTCGCGGTCTTGCGCCGCCATGGCGAGCATCGCGGACAAGTACGACGTCGATGACTTCGAGCTCATCACGGGTGGCAGTGCGTGGAGCTGGGCGACCATCGTGGTGCGCTTCATCGAGTGGCGCAATCGTTGCCGCCATGCACGCGCCGTTGGCATCAAGGGCCAGATGCTCATCGACAAGGCGCGGCGCATGATGGAGGAGGCGCGCCGCACCGAGGAGCGCGGCAAGATGCTGTGCCAGATGTCGAAGCAGACGGTGCAGGACATCCCAGGCGGCATTCGGTTCTTCTGCCGCCAGCCGCACCAGGAGAGCTGAGCGGCGATCGGCTGGGCCGATAGAGGAGGATAAGGAGGAAGAGGAGGCAGGATGAGGAGAGGAGGAGGAGGTGGATGAGGAGTTGGAGGCAGCACGCGCACCCGCACTAAGAGCCGCCAGCCGCCGCCGCGCCCGTCCCGCGCTGCGCCCGCCCCGAGCTCGAGCCGCCAGCCGCGCCCGTCTCCGAGCGCTGGCGGCTTGGAACCCGAGCTTGAAACTCAAGCTCGAAATTGCGTGCGAGAAAAAGAAATCTCCCTTGCAAGTTCCGTTGCTACGCTCACTTCGCGCCTCCGCAATCTCCCCCACCCACCCCCCTCCCCCCTCCCCCCATGCCCCCTCGCCCCCACGCTCTTCGGCGGCTACGCCGCCCCTCCCGACCCTTCAGGCGGCTACACCGCCATGCCCTTCGGCGGCTACTCCGCCCCGCGATCCATTCCCGCCTCCACTTCCGTCTCTCTGGCTGCAATTCGTTTTTCTCAACCGCGCTGGGCCTCGCGCTGCCCCCCGCCCCCGCCCCTCCCGCGCGCGGGCGTCGGCGCAATGGGGAAACGCGCCCTGCAGGTGGACAAGCAGGTGGAGCAGCGGGCTCGACTGCAACAGTGTCTGGCCCTGCGCGGCGTGTCCGCGGCTTTGCTCGAGCGAATCGTGACTGCGCTTGGCCATGGCGACGACGCGGGCGATGCTATAGACGTGAGCGCTCGGGCCATGCAGCGATCGCAGACGGCATCCGTGGCCGATCTCATCAGCGCAGTGCGGCTGCAGCCCAAGATCGGCACGCCTTTCCGATGGAGCGTGGCGCTGCCGCATCGGCTGATGCCGAGGCTCCTGTCGGACTGCCCTCTCTGGAGTTCAATGTTTTGGGAAGCGATGCGCCGTTTCCCTGTGTCGCGCGATCGGCCGTGGAGGCTTTTGCTGTACTACGACGACATTGGCGTGGGCAACGCCTTGAAGATAGATAATCGTCGGAATCAGCTCGCGGTGTATGCGAGTTTCCTCGAGTTCGGATCCTTCTTGCAGAAGGAGGTTGCGTGGCTGCCGATCGGCACCTTGCGCGTCGTCGTGAAGAAGAGCATCGGCGGCTCGGCCGTGGCGCGGGCATTGCTTCGCGCGCTGTTCCTGGGCCCAGAGAGTCTGTCGGAGCACGGTGCGCCAATCGGCGGCGTGCACTTTTTCGCCAAGTTCCACCGCTTGATTGCAGACGAGGCGGCTGGAAAAGAGACATTCTGCACCAAGGGCGCTGCAGGTCTGAGACCGTGCTTGCAATGCAAGAACGTTGTGCTGGATCAGGCGGAATGTCTTGCAGACTACGACGACGATGATTACCTCGTGCCTCTCTGGTGCGCTGACTCGTCGCGCTTTGACCCGCTGTCGTCAGACGAGTTTTTGCAGCAATATGATGATTTGGCGTCGCTGCGGGACACGACAACCAGAGCGAACATCGAGAGACTGGAGCCAGGGAGGAAAACATTTCCATCGATCCCCTTCTGATGTCCCCCCCTTCCTTCCCTTCTGATGTTCCGGCCCCCGAAGGAGACGGCAATGGGCATCACTCTGGATGACCGTTCTCTGGTGGCGTGCCAGGCGTTGCGGACGGTGGCGCCGCCGAGCACATACGTGAGGGACCCCATGCATACCATGCTGGCCAGCGGCGGGACCTTGCAGGTCGAAATCTTTGCGCTCCTCAAGGCGGTGAGGGATGTCATCCCCGACGCGTGGGGAACGTGGCGGGATCGCTGCTCGGCGTGGCGGACTGGCAGACGCGGCAGGAAACCGCCAGCGTTTCTGTTCAGCGTGGCTCGGAAGAAAGCGACCTGCAAGGCGTCGCACTTCGTGGGCAAGGCGTCGGATTGCTTGGCCGTGTTCCCTTTGATTCGTCATTGGGTGCACACAGAGCTGCGTCCCAGCGGCATGGCGAACGCTGCGGCGCGGTCGTTCGAGGCGATGGCGAAGATGCTCGAATTGTACATGCAGGGCAAAAGGACATGCGGCCGCAGCTGAAACGCAAACGCTGGCCTGCGCGTTCGAGGATGCACCGCGTCGGCCCGCGCGCATCCTCGAGCGCTTAGGTGGCAGGCGGTTCGGCTACGTCCTGAGGATCGGCGCCGTGCCGAATTTGATAGCTGTCTGGACCAAGGCCGTTTCGATTTCCTTGGCGCTGCACAAAGCCGCGCACGGGCCAGCCCTGATCAAGCCGAAGCATCATTATTTGTGGCACGTCCCCGACCAGCCTGCGGAGGACGGCATCTGGTTGGACGCCTTCGTACTCGAGCGGAAGCACAACCTGCTTCGGTCCAGGTCGCAGGAGATCGACAACCCTGAGAATTTCGAGCGGTCGGCCTTGACGGCGATGCTCGCCTGCTTCCTGGAGGAAGCGAAGGAGGCGCCGCGCTCCCGCGCCAAAGCGTGGCGCACGCCAGAGCTGGACAGTACGTTCGGGCACTCGGGGCGCAACCTTGCATGCCCTTTGTGGAGGAAGATGGGCTGGGAGAGGGGAAGGCGGTTTGCCGCCGAGGCGGCTCGCCGCCAGGAGGAGGAGGAGGAGGAGGAGGAGGAGGAGGAGGAGGAGGAACCCCTCCGCAGGGCTGAAACGTGGACCAGCAGAGAGGCGTCGATCGACGGCCAGATGCACGGCAGCCAGGACAGACGGCGCAACCAACCTTGGTATTTAGGGGTGCACATGCGTGTGCCCCCCCAAAAATCGAGGCGTTGCTGCCCTCAGGATTTTCTCCTGGGCGACGGCGAGGCGTACATCGTGCATTGCTGCGCGCAGGCTGGCGCCGCCAGCTACCTGCTGGTGGAGACCCTGGAATGGGTGCGCGCGCCATGCCCAGGCGCGTCCCTGTGGCGGCCGCGCGGCGACGTCGCCGTGATGCCCGCCGAGCTGATCCCGCCAGCCTGGGCGGCTTATCGGCGACTACAGGACGATGGCTATGTGCTCGCCATCACGTGAAAAAGGAAAAAACGAGCGCATGCGAGAGCGGATATGCCGCTGGCGGATGCGCCGCCCTTCGATAGAGAGGTGCAGGAGGGAGGGGCGGATATGCCGCCGAAGAAGGAAGGCGGGCTCGGGGAGGGAAGGCGGCAGGAGGGAGCGGGGGCGGGCTGGCCGCCGACAACGAGGAGAGGAGAGGGGAGGCGGTGATGGCCGCCGAGGGGAGGCAGTTTGAAGAATAGTTGATCCCCCCCCCTCTCCCTCTCCCCCCTTCCCCTCCGCGCCCCGCAGGCGTCCTGAGGGCGGCTCGGCGCGTCGACCTGCGGCGCCCTGTCCTGAAAAACTGTTGTGTTGTAGTTGTTAAAACGTTTTTTGTGGTTTTTTTCCCGAAACATAGCAATATCAAGAACAAACATGCAAAACATAGAAAGTTATGCAAATTTCGGGTTAACCGAATCGGACAGCCCACATCGACTTAGCTGACTTAGCTACTAAGTTGGGTATGTTGAGGTGTATGTATCGATATATCTTGGCAGTGGTACCCGATAGCTCAGTTGATAAGATGGATGGTTCTGTGAGTAGTATGTATGGTATGTTGTTGAATATACTTATCTAACAAAACGTTAAGTAGATGAATGCGAAGTTCGATATTTTATATATGTTGAATATGTGAGGTCAACTAGCATGAACCTACATACATCTTCGTTGAAACGATTTCATCGGATATACAACGCTCTTACCGCACTTACACCCACCCGACGATCAAAGTAGGGAGCCTTTTGGGCCGTCTTGGGGCGGTCTTGGAGGCCTCGCGGGCCGTCTTGGATGCTCCGAAAGCTCCAGACATGAATATTCTAAACATATACGCTTTCCGAATGGACTGGGGCCATGTTTGCCTCTTGAGGCCCTCTTGAGAGTCCTCTTGGGGGCCTCTTGGGGCGTCTTGGGGGCCTCCTGGGCCGTCTTCAGGCCATCTTGGGCGTCCTGGAACGATATTTCGGCGACCTCGGGCCGCTTGCGAGCAATTTTGAAAGCTTGCCGCACGTACCCGGGGGGGGGGGCAAGAACCGCCCAGGGAAAGGGCCAGAGTCCGGGTACCCAAATCAGGGCTCCCCTGGGTTCCTGGCCCCCCGCTCCCCATTTATGCATACATATATGTATATACAGAAATAGGTGTATATATAGAGAGAGAGAGAGAGGGAGAGAAACAAAACAACAATAAAGAAACAAACAGAGAGAAAGAGAGAAAGAGAGAGAGAGAGAGAGAGAGAAAACACAAAAAAACAGGCGCGCGAACGCTTCGCGCGCGCTTAGGTTCTAGTTGAGGTCCCAATCTTGTGCGACGCACGGGAATTACGGTTGCGAACCTCATTGACGTTCGTCATCGTCCTCGTGGACGTCCTCGTCGTCGTCCCTGCTTGTTGTCTATATTTTCCTCCTCATCCTCCTCCTCCTCGTCCTCCTCGGCCCCTGTCTGACACTGGACCCTAGTCCCCTGGACCCCTGCATCTTACCACTCCTGGGGCGCATTCAGACCAGCATCTCGAAACAGTTCCAGGCGCGGCGACAAAAGGGTTCCTTGAGAAGAGCAACGGGGGCGTCGTGTTTGGCACGTGATTGCGAATGGAACCGTGCCATATGCCATAGTTCCTCTTCCTCCTTTTTTTGCGTCCTCCCTCCACGAGGGAAAACGTGTTCTCCTCCTTTTCCCCTCTTCCCTCCTTTTCCCCTCCTCTTTCCCTCTCCTTCTCCCTCCCCCTGCTTTTCCCGTCCTCCCTCATTGAGCGTGACTTCACGGGGGAACGTTAAAGGGGGAAGAAGAGCGGTGCACTTTTCGGCACTCCAGCCGCCCCGTTTTGTGGCCCAAAGTGCCACAGGAGGGGCACTACAAAGTACTCTTTTTCTGCATCCCTCGCTGCTCCCCGCGTATCACCCCAGGTGACCCCAACATCGAACCGATAAATCGTATCGGAACGACCCAACATCGAGTCGGCAAAAGCTGGCCGATGTCGGCTGCCAAATCGAGATGAGCCGGATCGAATCAAAAAACCGGAGCGCGGCACGCTGGATCGGAGTCGAAGTCGGAAGGCCAGGAAGGTAAGGAAGGAAGTGGGGGACGCAGCGGCCGCTCTGGCGACACGCGATGCCGTGCACAGCTGGTCATGATGGCCGTCGGCATCAGAATCCTCATCATCATACTCGTCATCGTCATCGCCATCTCCATCGTTAGTGTACGTGCTCTGGCGAAGCGTTTCTGGAGCATGTTCAATGGTGGCTGGCGGGAATGTCCATCATCATCATCATCATCATCATCATCATCATCATCATCATCATCAGCAGCAGCAGCAGCAGCAGCATCATCATAAGCAGCATCTTCATGAACAGCACCATTACCATCACCATCGTCATCATCATCACCATCATCAGCAGCAGCATCGTCATCATCATCATCAATTATGATGATCGGCATCATCATCAGCATCAGCATCAGCACCAGCAGCATCAGCTTCAGCTTCAGCATCAGCATCGGCATCAGCATCAGCATCATCATCATCACCACCATCATCACCACCACCACCACCACCATCACCATCACCATCACCATCACCATCACCATCACCATCACCATCACCATCACCATCACCATCACCATCACCATCATCATCATCATCATCATCATCATCATCATCATCATCATCATCATCATCATCATCATCAATATCATCATCATCATCATCATCATCATCATCATCATCATCATCATCATCATCATCATCATCATCATCATCATCATCATCATCATCATCATCATCATCATCATCATCATCATCATCATCATCATCATCATCATCATCATCATCGGGATGGCTGCAGGCTGCCTCGGGCGTCTTGGGTTGCTATTGCGGCAAGGGGGGGTCCCTGGATCGGGTTGGACAGGTCTGAGGGGCTGGTTGGCGGCTTCGTGAGAGGTCTGGGATCCCTCTGCGGCTGTGTGTGGGCAGCGTTGAAAGGTTCCTGGGCCGTCTCAGAGCGAACGCGGGGGCGTCTGGGGCCGCTTCGGATTGTACCGGAGCTGAACACGCGCACTCCTGAAAGTCCATGGAACACCCTCGTGACATGAACGGAATCCCGCAAGCCCTCTGGGCGTAGGTGGTTTAGGGTGTTTCCTCGTCCACCCCCTTCTTCCCCTTGGGGGAGGGGCTTATCACTAAACACCCCCTCCCCCAGGCGACTGGTAGCCAACCAGGAACCATGAGGGCCCCCCCCATCCCTTGTTTAAAAACCATACAAAACACACTCTGCCTCCAAATTCGGAACATGAGCAGCCAACCTGTCAAAAAACAATACAGAGTACACTTGGCGGCGGCGGCGGCTGCGGCGGCTGCGGCGGCGGCGGCGGCGGCGGCTGCGGCGGCGGCGGCGGCGGGCGCGGTGGCGGCGGGGGCGGCGGCGGCGGCGGTGGCGGCGGCGGCGGCAGCGGCTGCGGCGGCGGCGGCGGCGGCGGCGGCAGCGGCGGCGGGCGGCTGCGCGGCGGCGGCGACTTGGCAGCGGGGGCGGCGGCGGCGGCGGCGGCGGCGGCGGCGGGCGGCGCGGCGGCGGCGGTGGCGGCGACGGCGGCGGCGGCAGCGCGGCGGCGGCGCGGCGGCGGCGGCGGCGGCGGCGGCTGCCGCGGCGGCAGCGGCTGCCGCGGCGGCGGCGGCGGATTGGCCCCCAGTAGCTGCCCATCCAAAGACGACTGCTGAATATGGTGAGGCTCGGGCCAGACTCGGGTGCTACGTATGTGTTGGGAGGGCGGGTGGGAGTGAGCGAGACGGCTTGCGGGCGGGGAGGGGGTCTTGACCCCTCCCCCTACCCCCTCCCCTGGACCTGACGGGGGGCTTCGCGAGGGATTGGAGCGTCCAAGATGGCATCGGCGAAGATGCCAAAATCACTGGTTTTACCAAGGTGTTGGCAATTGAGGGACCCCCCTTCTTCAATCGATCTCCTCCAAGATGGCCCCAAGAGGCGCCCAGGAGGCCCCAAGAGGCCCCAAGATGGCCTCAAGATGGCCACATGTGACCCCAGGAGGCCCCCAAGAGACCTCCAGGATGCTCCCAAGAGGCTCGCAAGAGACCCTCAAGAGGCCCCCCAGAGGCACCCAAGACGCTCCAAGAGGCCTCGGCGAGAATGCCCAACTCATTAATTTTACAAAAAGGTTCTGGCCACATTTTGGCCTCCTGGGGGGGTGCGCTGCTTCAGGTGACTCCAAGAGCGCCTGGGAGAGCCCAGGATGACCTCCAAGATGGCTCAACATATCCCAGTATGCCTCAAGATGGCTCCCACGATGCTCCAAGAGGGCCCAAGACCGCTCCAAGACGGCTACAAGTGTCCAAAGAGCTCCCCCAGGAGGCCCCGGAGAGGCCCAAATCTTTCCAAAACTTTAGGGAAATCAATGCTTTTGGGCTTTCTCGCCTTTTTGCTTCCGATGGCCATCCGAGGCTTCAAGATGGCTCCAAGATGGCCCAAGAGGGCTCCAAGAGCGCTCCCAAGGCTCCCAAGAGCGCTTCAAGAGGGCCCTAAGAGGCGCCCAGGAGGCTCCAGGAGGCCCCAACAGGCGCCCCAGAGGCCTCCGAGAGGCCCCCAAAAGACCCCCAAGAGGCCCCAAGAAGCTCTCCGAGGCATCCAAGACGCTTTAAGAGGCGTCCGGGACCGCCAAGAGGCCCCCAAGACGCTCCAGGAGGCCTCCACTGGGTGACCCTTCCTCTGCGTGCTGCTCACCTCCCTGATCGAGGCACTTCCTCTGGGAATCGTTTCTGGATGGGCTGGTGGGGTTACTTCTTTGCCAGCAGCCGCGAGCGAAAGCGCACACGGTGAGTCGAGTCAGAGCGGGCCGCGCAAAGACGAATTACATAAAGCGGCGGGGCCTCAGGCATCACCACGGCGGAACTCTGGTGGGGTTACTTTTTTTTTGTTACAGCCGCAGGCGGAGGCGCCAGCGGCGAGCGGTCACGGTCGGGCTGCGGCCGCGACTAACTAGCGGGCGCGCGCGGAGCCGCGGATCAGACACTCTCTGGTGGGGTTACGCGAAGCGTCTAGAATTGAGCCCTGGGGGCCCTTTTGGGCAGATGTTCGGCGGCTTCCTGGGGCGCCTTGGGGGGCATCTTCCTGGGCTGCCTGGAGGCTGTCTTGGGTCGGTAGTTTGGCAAGGAGGGGCGCCCCGGGTCGTGCCGGGCAGGTCTGAGGGCCTGGTTGGCGGCTTCGTGGGAGGCCTAGGGGCCCCTCTACGGCTGTGCTTTTGGCCTGTGCTCGAAGGGCCCCTGGGGCGTCTAGGAGCGAACTCGAGGGCGCCTGGGGCCGTTTCGGACTGCACCGGAGCTGAACACGCGCACGCGCGAAAACTCATCTCGCCATCGCTCGGACGTCCATTCCCTGTGTTTTTTCGGTTTCGTGCGTGGTCTTTTCGCCAAATGATCGAGGATGCTCCTCGATGGTCCTCGCCGAAGAAAAAATGCACACGTCCGAGCGATGCCGAGCTCATGAGCTCATGAGAAACCGCCGAAACATGCACGAAGTTCGACTCGGGGGGCCCTCTTGGCCAGATTTTCGACGGCTTCTTGTGGTGCGTTCTGGAGGCATCGTGGGCTGTCTGGAGGCTGTCTGGAGGCTGTCTTGGGCTGCTGCTTTGGCAAGGAGGGGCTCCCTGGTGGGTCGCGTTGGGCACGTCCGAGGGGCTGGCGAGTGGCTTCCTGGGGATCCTCTGGGGCTGTTTCTGGGCCGTGCTGGAAGGTTCCTGGGCCGTTTCGGATTGCACCGGAGCTGGACACGCGTTGCGCGCACTCGTGAAAATCCACCAAACGCCATCGCAAAATGCACGGGACTCGGCCCTTCGGGCCTCTGCAAGCCCCGGGGCCGAGTCGGACCCCCTGTCAGGTAACTGTTTAAACACCCCCCGGCCTGCGAGCCGCAGCCCCTTACCCAGACCCGGGGGGGGGGGGAACGAACCTCTGTCGGCCGGTCCTGGCCGCCTTCGCCTGGCCGACTTCGCGGACGGGCGCGCGCAGGGCGGCAGCGCTGCAGCGCAAAGAGGAAGCAAGAAAGGGGGAGGAAGGAAGGTGATCGTTTTTTATTCATTGTTTTGCCGATCGGCGCGGGCCCTCGCACTCCCCCCTCCCTCCTCCCATATGGAGTGGACCTTGGCTGTTTTTGGCGCCTGTTTCAGGCAGGTGGAGCCTCCCACATGATGGACGCACTGTCGCAAACAGCCGTTTTGAGCAGAGGTCTGGAGCCAGGACCCCCCCCCTCCCCCCCCCTTCCGCCCAGTGTCGGAACGCCGCATCAAAAAACGCCCACAAAAACACATGAAAACGCCAGAAAAAAACGCCGAAAACGCCAGAAAAAAACGGGAAGTTGTCTTCGTCCTTCCGGGAAGAAACCCGTCGACTGTCTCGCGCGCCGCGCCTCATTCCTGGAAGCTGTTCTCTCCTTCCGGGAGGGCCGTTTTAGCAGCCACGGTTTTAGCAGCCCTTGCCCAACTTTCGCTTCTTGGGGCGCCTTGGAAGCAGCTCCTGGGCTGCCCGGAGGCGCCCTTTGGCCTCCTGGGCCGTGCTGCACTGCGGTGGGCGGGGCGGCCCTGCAGCGCCCCTCCGGGGCGGCTCCTGGGGGCCCGGGGCGCCCATGTGGCGACGCGGGGTGGCAGCTGGCAGGGCCCTCCCGGCCCCTGTATCCCGGTGTATATGTGTATGTATGCATACATATATACACATATCTCTCTATGAGTATGCAGATACACATATATTTATACACATGTATAAATATCTCCCTATATATGTATGTATACATATATACATACATATATACATACATACAGATATATATACACATAAACAATTCTAAATGTGTAGATGTAAGTGTGTATATATAATGATACCGGAGAAAAAAACCCAATCAGGTTTTTGTTGGGGCTGCGGGGCTATAGGACTACAGGGCTATAGGGCTATGGGGCTATAGGGCTATATGGCTATGGGGGTATAGTGCTATAGGTCTATTGGGCTATGGGGCTATAGGGGCTATAGGACTATAGGGTTACAGGACTAGAAGGCTATAGGGCTATTGGGCCATAAGGCCATATGGGATATATGTGATGTTGGGCTATTGGGCTATTGAGCTATAAGGCTATAGGGCTACATGGCTATAAAATACACGGGTACCCCTGGGCACCTCCGGGCACCCCCGAGCACCCGGGCACCCGGGCACCCACGGGCACCCGGGCACCCGGGCACCAAACCACCGGCCATCGAAATCCTAGGGCACCGGGCACCAACGGGCACCCCCGGGCACCCGGGCACCCCGCCGCCAGCCACCAAATCGGCGCCGCACCTCACCTGACCATATGAATCCGCTAGGACCCCTACAGAGGCAAGCTCTGATTGGGGAAATATACACATACACACACACACTAGAACCGCGCGCGCGCTTGGCGCGCGCTTCGGTTCTAGTCAGACCCAGGCCCAGCCCTTGACAAGGTCACATGGCCTCCGAAGTGTTTACCCACACGTGGCTTGAAGATGGGGGAGCATGCATCTACAACCAGAGCAAACACGGACTGCCGATAAGGACATTTGCAGAATATTCAATGCATGCGAAGCTATGCACACCAGTGAAAGCAATGGAGTGACCAAAACGGCAGAGCAGTGCAACACATTGCCATGCACAGCACTGCAATGCAATGCACATCAAAGCAAAGTAGAGCAACGCTCACTAATGTAATATGGATCACGAAGCGATGCAATTGCACATGCAACGGAAAGCAACCCAGCGGAATACAGTGCAATACAATGCACAATAATGCAAACTACCGAACATGATTCTGGGAACTCGGAGATCCCAGGGACGAGCCGCCCTGGAAAGAGCCCAAGAGCACCCAAGGGGAGCACAAGACAGGGCCACAGGGCACCCAAGAACAGCCGATGAGTCCCGAGAGAGGCTCCGAGGGGGGCCCAAGAGTGGCCCAAGGAGCCCCAAGCAGGCTCCAGAACGGGGCACAGGAGGGACCCAAGAGGCGGCGTCCGAAGAAAGTCCGAAGATGGCGTCAGAAGGAGAGAGGGCCCAAGGAAGCGCCCCCTCAGCCCTTAAAGCAAGCAGCGAGGGCTCACAATCAGCCCCAAGAGTAGAGTACCAATCACGCAGATCACATAGCATCGCCCCGCCAGTTTCGGCACGCCCCTCACACGGATCGCGCCCCCCCCCCAGGGAGCTCCACTTACAGTGCCAGTGCTAGGGACAAAGTTCGCACGCGTCCTTCCGCCCGTCTCGGCACACCCTTCACACGGATCGTGCCCCAAGAGGATGTGGTTCCACGTGATGCCTTAGTGGGAAGGTTCGCACAGTGCCCCCCCAGCGTATTTCGACTCACTCCTCACACGGACCGTGCCCCACAACCGACGGCCCCAGAGACAGGGTTCACATCCTGACTACCTACCAGACCACCCCAACCCAACCTGAAGACCCGAATTTCGGTTTGGGGGGGGTAAGGGTTCCACATGTGTTTTTCCGATGTTTCCCGACCCCCCCCCACTGGAAATCGAGGGTAAATCTGAGCCTTCGGGTTGGGTTGGGGTGGTTTGGTGGGTGGAGACATCCCAACGCCCCGCCCACGTCGGCACACCCCTGACACATGAAGCATGAGATAGGGGCGTCTTTGTGGGCGTCATTGGACGCCCCTCGCGGGCTCGCGGCGCGATGCTCAGGGGTCTCTTGAAGAAGCCTCTGCAAGGCCTCCTTGGGGGCCTCTCGGCGTCCCTTCCGGGCGACCTCGGGAGCTTATGGGGGGGGGGGGGGGGAAATCTCTGCAGGCCTCGCGGAGGCCTCGGGGGGCACGTCAGGAGCCACACCCTCCAGAAGACTGCCCCTACGACCCCTTCTTTGGCACCCTCAACAGGGCCCTCTTGGGCCTACCGTGGGGCCTCTCGTGGGGCCATCCTGGGGCGTTTTTTTTGTTGGACGCTGGCGAGACCCAAAGTGCGAATATGCTGAAACCATTGCCCTAGGGAATGAGGGAATGACACACTAGTGGCATCCTGTAAAACGGAGAGCCACTGAGAGTCATGCTACTTGGCGCGAGCCTTGCAAAGAAGTCTCAGAAGCCCTGGACAACGAGCAGCCACTGAGTATGGTGCAAAATGGCACGGGCTGCGCACAGAAGTACCAGATGCCGGGTACAACGGACAGCCACTGACGGTGGTGCGAATTGGCGCGAGCCCAGCACAGAAGTTTCAGAAAGGACAAAGCGGGAGGAAAGGGAACCTCTGAGATGAACCGCCCGAGACACACGAAAAGTTCGCTGACGATGTGGCTCTCGGAGTCGCCACAATCGCCTGCCCAGACCACGGTCCCGAGAGAATCGGGAACTTTCCCTTCTGCTCATCCCCCTCCCCCTACCCTTCGTCTCCTCCAATCCTTGCCTCCCCGCCAGCTCCCGCGCGGGTTCCCCCTCCGTGGGCGTGATAGCTCAAAAAGTTGATCGTGGCGATTCTTAATGACCTGGAACAGCTAGCAGCAGGCAGCGTGAAAAGATCGACTGCCCCAGAGATCCGCTGTCGTGTTTTTTGTGTCAATACGCGGTCCTCGGAAGCCTCGATCCATCCCCAAGACTGGTTTTTCATCCTGAATCGTTTTCTGACGGTCCCGAGGCCCAGTAAGGGCCCCTAGGGGCCGAAATTTGCGAAAAACCTCCGTTTTGATTGTTTTTCATACTTTGGATCTCTGGGACACCTGCGCTGCGATCATGACGTGCCGAGAAAAAAACTGCACGCCGCAGAGAGTGACCATCCGCAGGAGAAGCGGAGGCGGGAACCAAGGCCGAGGCTACTGCTGACAGCAAGCTCGCGGTGCGCCGGCCGCTCTCGCGCCCGGGCGACCTCGAGGGCCGCACCGAGCACGGGAGGCGGCCGCGACCCGCCTGCCGCATCTCCTGCCCGACGCCCCGCCGAAGACACCGCGCCCTGAGAGTTAACGTCGCGAGAGGGGGGGCAAGAGCGACGGGACGCTTAATCGGGGCGCTTCAGGCTGAGCGGGTGGCCTCCGGAGCAGTTTTGGGCGGCGGGGGGGAGGCCCGGAAGGGCCCAGAAGGGTCGACGGTGTCGCGTGCCAGAAGGAAGGGTGTCCTGGCCCAGGTCCCGGGCCCCGTGTCCCCCAGCATATTCGATATGTCTCCATACATACATACATACCTACATACATACATACATACATACATACATACAGACAGACAGACAGACAGACAGACAGACAGACAGACAGACAGACATACATAATACGTACATATATACATACACACATACATACATACATACATACAGACAGACAGACAGACAGACAGACAGACAGACAGACAAACAGACAGACATAATACATACATATATACATACACACATACATACATACATACATACAGACAGACAGACAGACAGACAGACAGACAGACATATTACATACATATATACATACATACATACATACATACATACATACATACATGCATACATACATACATGCATACATGCATACATACATACATACATACGTATGTACGTACGTACGTACGTACGTACGTACGTACATACACGCATACACACATACATACATACATACATACATACATACATACAGACAGACAGACAGACAGACAGACAGACAGACAGACAGACAGACAGACATACACACATACATACAAACAAACAAGCGGGCAAGCAAACAAACATACACACATACATACATACAAAGACATTCACACATACATACACATCACATGCGTTAAGTACTTCACGTATCTGTGCATGTGTATATACACATATACTAGAACCATCGCGCGCGCTTCGCGCGCGCTCAAGTTCTAGCCTCTTGGGACGTCTCGCAGCCTTCTCGGACCTTCTTGGGGCCATCTTGGGCAGTGTTGAGCGACTCGGGGCCTTCTTGGGGCCCGTTTTGGGGCTAACTTGGGCCGTCTTGGGCAGCCCTTGGGCCGTCTTGGGCAGCCCTTGGGCCGTCTTGGCCCCCTCTTGGGCTGTCTAGAGGGCCTCTTGGGAGTGTCTAAGGCTCCCTTGGGCAAGTCTTGGGAGCCTCTTGGGCTGTCTGCAAAGCCGTGAAGGCCGAAAAGTCGCATATGATAAACATGTGCGTCCCCCCATAGGAATTCAACGATTGTGGCTTCTTGGGGCCCTCCTGGGAGTGCTCTTGGAGGCCTCTTGGGACGCCTCGGAGCCTTCTTGGACTGTCTTGGGGCCATCTTGGGCCGTCTTGGGCGAGCCGTCTTGGGCGCAGTCTTGGGGCCAACTTGACCGTCTTAGGCGGCCCTTGCTTGGCCCGTCTTGGCGCCCTCTTGTGCTGGCTCGGGGGCCTCTTGGCAACGTCTGGGCTGTCTTGGGGATGTCATGGGAGCCTCTTGGACCGTCTTGAAAGCCGCGGAAGCTGAAAGGTCGTATATGCTAGAAGTGTGCGTTTTCCCCATACGAACTTAATGATTTCGTCCTCTTGGGTCCCTCTTGGGAATGCTCTGAGAGTCCTCCTGGGCCGTATTGGGCAGCTCGGGACCTTCTTGCACCGTCTTGGGGGCCTCTTGGAACCCCCTTGGCTCGTTTTGGCACCCTTTGGGCCTCTCCAGGCCGCCTCTGGGGAGCGAAACGGGGGGGTCTCAGCGGGCTTCCCCCGATGGTTGCGGGGTGGGCCGGCCCAGGCCGGGGGGGGGGCCTTTTCATTTATATGGTGTGTATACACACACATATATATATATATGTATACATGTATATATATATATATATATATATACATATATATAACAATAAGTATCTGTATACGGGAGGGAGCTCGGGGCCTCTTGGGGGCCTCTTGGGACCTCTAGCGAGCCTCTCGGGACGAAGGCTCGGATTTTCGGTTCGTGTTACCCCTCTTGGGCCCCTGTTGGGGCCGTCTTGGGGCCCTCTCGGGTCGTCTTGGGCCCCTCTGGCGCCGTCTTGGGATCCTCTTTGGCCGTCGTGGGGCCGTCTTCGAGGCCTCTGGAACTGTCTTGGAGTGGACATTGGCCTCTTGGGCCATCGTGTAGCGTCGGGAAACTGAAAAGGCGACAACTCGAAAATCCTTCAAAAGCCCACGTACGATCAATGATGTTTGCCCCCTGGGGCTCCCTGGGAGGCATCTTGGAGGCCTCTTGGGGCGTCTTGGAGGTCTCTTGAATAGTCAGGGGCTCATTCTGGGGCAGCCTCGGGCTGTCATTGGTCGTTTTCGCGGTCTGGAAGCGCCATTTCTGGCGATCCGGGGCCGTCTTCGGGCGATCTGAGAAAGCCCTGGGGCACCCCGGGCCCCAGGCCCCCCATGCCCTGCAAGGAGAACATGCCATGGTGGCAGCACGTCATGCAACGACGAATTGGGGTATCCATACCGACTCGGTTATCACTCCTGCGCTTGTGATGTGCGCGCAGAATCTTTCGTCGTGCCGACCACCCACGCACATGTCCTCTGCACTGAACTCCAAACACACGAGGTGGAGTGGCGTCAGCATGCCCTGACGGGCGAGGTGGAGCGGCAGAGCCTACTCGGTATCTGAGTCGATGGAGTGCTCAGAAGCCTGCAAATCATCAACCCTAATCGCACGGTTCGGCCCCATGTGCTCGATTGCCTGGATCCCGCGACCGCCGGGCGGCCGATCCTCTGGCATGACCTTGTACAGCTCATACGCTTTGTCGAGCTCCCCGAGTTTGACGCAGCACTGGATGGCGTCGCGGAAGGCGAAGCGGTTGGGCTCGATGCCCGCCGCCCGCATAGCCTCGAAAAGCTCCAGCGCCTCCTTTAGCCTCTTGGCGCTGGTGCAGGCCCTGATGAGAGTGCCGTAGGTCTTCCCGTTGGGGACCAGCCCGAACTCGGGCATCCGCTCGAAGAGCCCCAGAGCCTGGTCGGGCATGCCGCGGCGCGAGCAGGCACACAGCACCGCGTTGAACGCCGCCCGGTCGATCCTGATGCCCCGCTCCAGCATCTCGTCGAAGAGCTTCAGGGTGAACGCTGGCTGGACCCGCTCGTGCGAGGTCATGATGCAGCGGTACGCGGTCGCGCTGAGGCGAACGCCTCGCTCCCGCAGGTCCACGAAGAAATCCACGGCGTGGTCGGGAAGCTTGCTGTTCCAGGAGCGTATGAACTGATTCTGGGTGGCGGCCGACGGCGAGAGTCCGTGAGCCAGAATCGCCCGCATGAGCCGGATCCCGTCCTTCTGCATGCGCTTGTCGTCGAGGTTCTGCGCCACAAGCTTGAAGAACTTGCTGGCGGTGCCGCTGCCCATCGACTGCTGGTCGCGTAAGACATCGTTATCAACTAGCGTCGATAATGTTGAGGCACCCGACGGCAGACATCCCTTGTCGATCGTCTTGATCAGGTGCATGTCGGTATCCCGCTGCACGAGCTTCGCTTCGCTATTTTTCGTGGGCCACACTATGACCCTGGGAGGGGTCTTATCGCGAGGAAGTCTCGGGCCCATGACCTCGGGAACGGTTCCAGCGCACAGCGACCAGCTTCTCCCTCTGTCATAACGAACAAAGTAGGTGAGGGAGAAAAGCAGACATACTGTGATGTCGCACTGCGATGGGTACTGGTTCTGGCGAAGCGCAGAAAGTAACCAATCGGCATTCGAAAAGAGAACGAACATACAGATGAGAAGGACGGGCGCAAAGATGGCCAGAAGCAGGTGGTGAAACTTCTCGTGATAGCCGCTGGCCGTCAGGACAGCTTGCTGCATCATCGCAATGCAGATGACGAAGCTAGACAGGATGAGCCAAACGACCGTGCCTTCTGAGAGGTACGCTTGTCGTGAAGGTCTGGTCAACCACTGTCTCGAGCAAAACGCCATATCCGCCACCACGCTTGTATGGATTGGTGTGTGCGCGTGTACATGAGCGTGTGCGCGTGCGCGCGTGCGATTGCGTATGTGTGGGTCTGTGTGTGTGCGTGAATGTGCGTTTGCGTGCGTGGGAGTGTGCGTGCGCGCATGTCCATCGAGCGTTTGCATGTTTTGTTTCGTTCCGCCTCGCGCGCGAAACAGTCGCTAAGCAATAACCGCTCGCAGAACCTGCAGTCCTCCTTTCGAATAACACAGCCATGAAATAACGAATCCCCTGGAGGGGGCCGCCGCCGAACGATACCGTCTTAGCACCCCCCATTGCGTGCAGGTTTAACCAGCGCGAAGCCCAAACACTGAGTGGGCTCACCGCGGATGTGCAAGGCACGCGGCGAAAGCTGTGTGGTGCTGGTGTGAACTCCTGAGATCGTCGACCCCGCTGCCCGAGCAGGATCCCACCCTCCCGCCCGAAACTGGGTGCTTGGCCACACCACTGCAGCCGCGATTGGCGGCTGCCCATGTGCACTTGCTGGGTGCCCCCGTGCGGCTGCGCCGTGGCTGGCCATCGCTCGGACGTCCATTCCCTGTGTTTTTGGGGGGTTCGTGCGTGGTTTTTTCGCCAAGTGGTCAAGAATGCTCCTCGACGATGGTCCTCGCCGAAAGAAAAATGCACACGTCCGAGCGATGCCAGGAACTTGGTGCTTGGCCACACCACTGCAGCCGCGATTGGCGGCTGCCGCTGTGCGCTTTGCTGGGTGCCCCCGTGCGGCCGCGCCGCCGCGCGCACGCCCGCGCGCAGGGCCAACACAGCTGGCGGAGTACGCTGGAGGAGGAGGAGGAGGAGGGAGGAGGAGGAGGAGGAGGAGGAGGAGGAGGAGGAGGAGGAGGAGGAGGAGAAGGGAGGAGTGAGGAGGAGGAGGAGGAGAGGGAGGAGGAGAGGAGGAGGAGGAGGAGGAGGAGGAGGAGGAGGCCGCGATGGCTCAAAGGCCGCGGTGGCGCGCGGGCGCTTCCGTGCGGGCCGCTTCAGTGCGGGCCGGTGGTGCGGGCCTTGCCATCGCTCGGACGTCCATTCCTCGTGTATTTTTCGATTTCGTGCGTGTTTTTTCCGCTAAGTCATCCAGGATGCTCCTCCATGGTCCTCGCCGAGGAACAAATGCACACGTCCGAGCGATGCCGAGGGGCGGGCGCGGTGACACGATGACGCCGACCGCGGCGGCAACGATGATGAGGGCAGCACTGGCGCTTGCGATGAGACAACGGCAGCAAGACCCGCGAGGGCGCCGATGCTGGCGAAAACGGTGGCGATGATGTCCATGGGTCGGTGATGGCAATGGTTGTGCTGATGATGACGGCGATGCCGGCGATTGACGATGTGACGGCGATGATGCGATGGCGCAAATGAGGCTGATGGTGAGGGAGTGCGCGGGCAGATAATCAAAACAACTCGCAAACGCATTGTTGGAAAAATTGGTTGTTTCAGATGTTTTTGGAAAGCTCTATCCTGAAACGCTCAGAAAGCCTATGGTTTTGGGAAGATTTCGCCACGCGCGCGTGGCGGCGCGTGCGTGCAGCCCGCATGGTATGATTCGAAGCGGTTTCGCGCACTGGGCGCATGCTAGATCATCGCATGTGCACCACGTGGTGGACGAGACCTTTACAATTACATATGGTATGGTTTCCCATGATTTCAGCAAGTGCGAACGGGCAGAATCTGCAATATTTGCGATGACCAGCCTTTGGTTTTTAATCATGCACGTTTGCACAATTACTGTGTTCGGTATGATTTCGACACCTGCGCTCGCGTTGACTTTGAGATTTGCTGCGCGAGGCACTCGGGCAAATGCTCTTTTGAGGCGAGCGAGCGCGCGCACGTGGCATTACTTCGCAGGGGAGAGGGCGGGGGCGGGGCGATGCCGGCCTGGCTGCCGCCTGGCTGGGATGGCACGACTTCGAAAGGACAAGTAAACGATGTGACAGACCCGCATGTCATTGGCAATGTCTCATTGCACCGGCCTTGCAGACGTGCTGCAGCGGATCTCTGCATGGATTTCTGCGTGGACTCCTGCCCGAAGCGGCGAGCGAGAAACGAAGCGAATTTTGCGTGGATGTTTGTTTGTCTTCACTCCTGGCCAACAAACATCCGCGCGAGATTCGCCTCGAAATCCGGAACGAAATTCTCCAAGACACTCCGGGTCCATCCTATTGTTTTCCGAACGGAATCCGCTCTGCGATCTGGGCGCCATGAGATGTCCAAGGGAGGCATCGATAAGCCCAGGGCGGGGAGGGAGCAGAGCCTCCTCTGCCGAGAGAAGAGTGTCCGCCACCGCGCCCCTGGCACGAAGCGGAGCGCTCCAGGCCTCCTAGACGCCCCCCTCGCTCAAGAGGGCCCCACAACGGGCCAAGAAAGGCCATGGGAGGCCGCTGAGGCGGTCTACGAGGGCCCAGACTCGCGGAACGATCGCTCCTGTACAACTGAGAGGGCCTCCGGACGGCCCAAGAGGCCTCCAAGACGCCCAAGGGCAAGGAGCCTCCAAGAGCGAGTCGAAAGTATAACGTCATCACGGCACCCAACAACGCACACACGAACCCTCAAAACCGATGCAGGTTGTACGGGGTGGAATGGGATGAGGGGGAGCAAAAAAAAGGCGCGCGCCTCCTCCTCCCAGAGGAGCCGCGCGGCTCTTCGGCGTCACGCTGGGCGTGCGCACCCTGACCCGAGACGTCCGGTGGGCGCGAGCCGCGGCCCCCCCCTGGACGCACCCGTTCTCGGGAGCGGCCAAAGAGGGGGGTGTCCAAGAGGGGGGGGTGCAAATCGTGACCGGTTGCACGTGCGCGGCCCAGCGGGGGGGCCAGGGACGTAGTAAAACAAGAAGAGGCACCATGAAATATGGGAAATATCATGCCCCCCGCCATGATATTCACCCCCCCCCTAGTCATCACCCCCCTCTTTTCCGCCCCCGACCTTCCGAGCTGGGGAGGGGCGAGGCGGCGCAGCGCCCCAGTGTCCCGTCGCGGCCCACGGTGCGCGCGGCACAGCGGCGCGCCAGGCAGAGCGGCCTGCGAAATGCCGAGCCGGCCATCTTTGAGGGCGCCCGAGACGACCGAGGCCCGAGGAGGAGTGGTCCCAAGCAGACCCATTCCCCCAAACGTCGGGCTCGCCTCGGGAGCCAACAAGCCCGAAGACTGGGCGCCAGGAGCTTCCTCGGCTGACGACCTCCGGTCTCTTTGCTGGAAAAAGAGCCCCAATTTGCAAATAAACGCCGCTCGTCGCCGAGCGGCACTTCTCTCCGTGGGCGCCCACGCATCTAGGCGCGCGCAAGGCTGGGGCGACGTGGGGACAGAGGATCGCCTCCAAAAACATCACGCAGCAAATACCTCACGCAACAGTTTGCTTTTTGGGTTTTTCACTTCTGTCCTGGATGGTCTCTGGAAGAGGCCAAGGATTCGACGTCGTGTTTGAAACACTGATGCCCAGACATTGAAAGCAAAATGAGGCCATTGACGATGCTACCCTTGGAAAGGCCAGCAGCGGTCATATCCCGAGTGCCACTACACTGAACGTTATGAACGACTCCCTATCTCCATGAGTTGACGCATGGCATCCAACTTCCACGACCGAGTCGCCCGCGCTGCGCGCCCGAGGAAAGACGATTCCCCTCGGATCGCCGACGAATTTCCTCGCTACTGCTTTCAAGCAAAAGCACCGGGATGAGGGTGGGCTCCTCCATCCTCATTCTCCTCGTCCTCCTTCTCCTCCTCATCCTCCTCCTCCTCCCTCCTCCCTCCTCCGGGTGTGTTTCGGAAGCCGGGCAAGGGCTGCTAAATCCGTGGCTGCTAAAATCGACCTCCGAGAAGTTGTCTTCGTCCTTCCTGGAAGAAGCCCGTTGACTGTTTCGCGTGCCGCGCCTCATTCCGGGAAGTTGTTTTTTTCCTTCCGGGAATGCCGTTTTAGCAGCCACGGTTTTAGCAGCCATCGCCCAGCTTTCGAGTGTTATGCTTAGATGGGTGTGAAGTTATAAGTAGTTGTAGCGTAGGTAAGTGGTTCTATTTTAGGAGAGGCTTGGATGAGTTAGGATTGGTTCGGAGGCCCAATAGGTTCCATAGGAATGCCGATAGTGTAGTCCCCGATAATCCCCCCTGTGTTTCACTATAGGATCTATAGGAGCTCACAGCGTCCTATCATCAGCTGAACTTGGAATCCCTAAACATATGCATGTTTCATTATTTTTTTATTATATTATTTTTTCACGATTTTCAGTATTTTTATTATTTTTCATTATTTTCACGATCGATCACTATTTTCCATTATTTTTTAAAATTATGTTTCAATATTTTTTCACTTTTTTATACTGTTTCTCTACTTTTCAAAATTGAGACATTGAAGCAAGTCTGACCGACGCCAGAACGTCGTGCTCCAAGGGAGAAGAAGGAGAAGGAGGAGGGAGGAGGAGGTGTTCACCTCCTCCTCCTCCTCCTCCTCCTCTTCCTCGCCCCCCCCCTCCTCCTCCTCCTCCTCCTCCTCCTCCTCCTCCTCCTCCTCCTCCTCCTCCTCCTCTGCCCCCTCCCCCCCTTCCTCCTCGGCGCCCCTCTCGGGGCCTCGGCACCCCCTCGGCGCTGGCACACCTGGGCCTCGGCACCCCCGAATCCGAAGCTCCGAAGCTCCTCCCGTTCCCCTTCCTCCTCCTCCTCCTCCTCCCCTTCTCCTCCTCCTACCCCTCCTCCTCTATCCTCTTTCCCCTCCTCCCCCCCCTCCTCCTCCTCCTCCCCCTCCCTCCTTCTCCTCCTCCTACCTCTCCTCCTCTATCATTTTCCCCTCCTCCTCCTCCCCCTCCCCTCCCCCCCCCCTCCTCCTCCCCCTCGTCCTCCCTCCCCCCTCTTCCTCTTCTTCCCCCCCCCCCCCCCCTCCTCCTCTATCCTCTCGCCGTTCCTCCTCCCCCCCTCCCCCCCCCCCCCTCCGCCCCCCCCCCCCCCCCCCCTCCCCATCCCCGCCCTCCCCTTCCCGTTGGCAGCAGGCTGGATGTTAGCTGGATGTTGTCCGGGTGTTGTTTTCGTGTTGATTGTTTGTTGTCTTTTGTTGTTTTGTGTTGTTTTATGTTGTTTTTTTTGTTACGCTGATTGTTTTTGTTGCTTTTGCGTTGTCTTGTAGGGCGGGTACCAGACAACGCCAGACAACGCAAAAACAGCACAACGACAACAAAAAACAAAAAAGCAACAGGTTGTTTTCTGTTGTTTGCGTGTGTTGTTTTATATTGTTTCTGTTGTTGTTTGTTGTTTTGGTGTTGTTTTTTTGTTGTCTGGCGTTGTCTTCTCTTTTTTTCGTCGTTTACCCCCTCTTCTGACTACTGTACCCCCCCCCCCCCCGCCCTCCGTCACCTCCCTCATCCGTTTCCTCCTCCCTCCTCAGCGGGCCAACCGCTTTGCGTTCGCTTCCCTCCTGCCTCCCCATTCCGCCCCTCAGCGGCCCAACCGCTTTGCATGGGAGGAGGAAGAGGAGGAGGAGGGGGAGGAGGAGGAGGAGGAGGAGGAGGAGGAGGAGGAGGAGGAGGAGGAGGAGGACAGGATAACGATTTCGTCGCAGCCGTTTTTGGCTTCATTTTTTTTGAATCCGCCCAACCGAATTCGAGAATTCGTTAAATGGCTGCCTGGGATGCTCGCTGCGCCACGTGCGGCGCCCTCGGCCCGGCAGCCAACATGGACGTGATTAAAAACGAAAGTTCTGAAGCGGCCAAACCGCTGCACTGTGCAACTTGCAATGTAAAAGCGGTCTGCCGCTGCGGAAAGTCAGGAGAGAAAGGAAGAGAAGCAAGCTGTTTTGTATTTTTTCTTAGAATTTGTATTTTTTTTCAGTTTCGCTATTTGTTTCACTATTTTTCACTATTTTTCACTATTTTTACTATACACTATTCTTTTCACTATTTTTCATTATTGTTTACTATTTTTCTTATGTTTAATGCATGTTGATAGAATCCTATAATGCACAATAGCTATATTTAGTGTTTTATAGTATCCGCCCCCTTCTAAGTGGGCCGCCATTGGTTTGCGCGGTCAACTTGGTCCATGGCCGCATCGCCGTAGCCGGCGTACTACTACTACTACTACTACTACTACTACTACTACTACTACTACTACTACGACTACTGCTACTACTACGTCTACTACGTCTACTACTACTACTACTACTACTACTACTACTACTATTACTACTACTTCTACTACTACGTCTATTACTACGTCTACTACTACTACTACTACTACTACTACTACTACTACTACTACTACTACTACGACTACGACTACGACTACGACTACGACTACGACTACTACTACTACGACTACTACTACTACTAACGCTACGACTACGACGACAACGACGGACGACGTCTACGACTACAACTACTACTACTACTACAACGACGACGACTAACTACACTACTAACTAACCCTACTACTACAACTACCACTACTACTACTACTACTACTAATACTACTACCT
>CAUYUJ010019541.1:0-17805 GCA_963575745.1 Prorocentrum cordatum | reverse complement strand
CTTCTCCTCCCACTACTACTGCTACTGCTGCTACTACTACTACTACTACTACTACTACGACTACTACTACTACTACTACTACTACTACTGCTACTACTTCTGCTATCACTGGGAAAACGATGACTACTACGGCGACTACGGCAACTACCACTACTACTACTGCTGCTGCTACTGCTGCTGTTGCTGCTACCAAATTAATAAGTAGTCGTACAACTACTAGACCTACCACGCGTGTTACCGTGCCCAATGCCACTACTAAAGCGCGCTCCTTCCCCTCGTGTAAAGCGCCCCAAAACATGTAACTTGCACCAATAAACAACTGACCGTAATAGTAGTAATAAACATGATAGTAATGATATGTGTCGTAGTAGCAGTAATAAGTATGCTAACGGAGTTCCCCACATAAAGATGGTACGGGGTTCCGTTGCTTCTTGTCTGCGCTCTGGTGGGGCCTCCCTGGAGGGGTGGGAGGGGCACGAAACCTGATGAATAATATGGTGTGCGAATGCCCTGCCCGCTCTGGTGGGGCCTCCCTGGAGGAGGGGCACGAAACCTGATAAATAATATGGTGTACGGATACCCTGCCCGCTCTGGTGGGGCCTCCCTGGAGGGGTGGGAGGGGCACGACACCTGATAAATAACATGGTGTGCGAATACCCTGCCCGCTCTGGTGGGGCCTCCCGGGAGGGGCGGGAACGGCACGAAACCTAACAATAAGATATGGCGTGCGAATACCCTGCCCGCTCTGGCGGGGCCTCCCTGGAGTGGCGGGAGGGGCACGAAACCTGATAAATAAAATGGTGTGCGAATGCCCTGCCCGCTCTGGTGGGGCCTCCCTGGAGGGGTGGGAGGGGCATGAAACCTTATAAATCATATGGTGTGCGAATACCCTGCCCGCTCTGGCGGGGCCTCCCTGGAATGTTGGGACCGGCGCGAAACCTGATAAATAACATGGTGTGCGGATACCCTGCCCGCTCTGGTGGGGCCTCCCTGGAGGGGTGGGAGGGGCGCGAAACCTGATAAATAATATGGTGTGCGAATACCCTGCCCGCTCCGGTGGGGCCTCCCTGGAGGGGTGGGAGGGGCACGAAACCAGATACATAACATGGTGTGCGAATACCCTGCTCGCTCAGGCGGGGCCTCCCTGGAGGGGTCGGAGGGGCACGTGACCACCGATAAAATAACATCCCCCAACCCCCCCCCCCCCTCCCCCCTTGGTGTGCTGGAAATACCTGCTTGCTCAGGCGGGCCTCCCTGGAGGGGTGGAGAGGCACGAAACAGTTATACATAACATGGTGGCGAATACCCCTGCTCTCTCAGCGGTGGGGCCTCCCTGGAGGGGTGGGATGGGCAGGATACCTGATAAATAACATGGTGTGCGAACACCCTTCCCGCTCTGGTGGGGCCTCCCTGGAGGGGTGGGAGGGGCACGAAACCTGATAAACAACATGGTGTGCGAATACCCTGCTCGCTCAGGCGGGGCCTCCCTGGAGGGATGGGTGGGGCAGGAAACCTGATAAATAGCATGGTGTGCGAATACCCTGCTCGCTCAGGCGGGGCCTCCCTGGAGGGGTGGGATGGGCACGAAACCTCATAAATAACATGGTGTGCGAATACCCTGCTCGCTCAGGCGGGGCCTCCCTGGAGAGGTGGGAGGGGCACGAAACCTGACAAATAACATGGTGTGCGACTACCCTGCTCGCTCAGGCGGGCCCCCCCTGGAGGGGTGGGATGGGCACGAAACCTGATAAGTATCATGGTGTGCAAATACCCTGCTCGCTCAGGCGGGGCCCCTCTGGAGGGGTGGGAGGGGCACGAAACCTGATAAATAACATGGTGTGCGAATACCCTGCTCGCTCAGGCGGGGCCTCCCTGGTGGGGTGGAAGGGGCACGAAACCTGATAAATAACATGGTGTGCGAATACCCTGCTCGCTCAGGCGGGGCCTCCATGGAGCGGGTGGGAGGGGCAAGAAACCTGATAAATTAACAGGTGTGCGAATACCTGCTTCGCTTCAGGCGGGGGCTGGGAGGGGCACGAAACCTGCTTAAATAACATGGTGTGCGAATACCCTGCTCGCTCAGGCGGGGCCTCCCTGGAGGGGTGGGAGGGGCACGAAACCTGATAAATAGCATGGTGTGAGGGATGGTGGATGTTTGGTATGGTATGGTAAGGTATGGTATGGAGTGGCATGGTCTTGGTATGCTATGGTACAGTATGGGATGGTGGAGGAAGCGGGAGGAGGAGGAGGAGGAGAGGATGTTCTGGGAAAACAAGAACCCCACTCAGGATGTGGGGAAACATAGTTGTGGTAGTAGTTGTAGTCATAGTACGACTAGTAATAGTAGAAGTAGTAGTCGTAGTAGTCGTAGTAGTAGTAGTAGTAGTAGTAGTAGGAGCAGCAGTAGTAGTAGTAGCAGTAGTAGTAGGACTAGTAGTAGTAGTAGTAGTAGTAGTAGTAGTAGTAGTAGTAGTAGCAGTAGTAGTAGTAGAAGTAGTAGTAGTAGTAGTAGTAGTAGTAGTGGTGGTGGCAGTAGTAGTATTACTAGTAGCATCAGTAGTAGGACTAGTAAACGTAATGGCAGTATCAGCCGTCGTAGTAGTAACAGTAGCACGAATTATAATGATAGTAGTAGTAGTAATAGTAGCAGTAGTGGTAGTAGTAGTAGTAGTAGTAGTAGTAGCAGTAATAGTAGTAGTAGTAGTAGTAGTAGTAGTAGTAGTAGTAGTAGTAGTCGTAGTAGTAGTGGTAGTAGTAGTGGTAGTAGTAGTAGTAGTAGTGGTGGTAGTAGTAGTAGTAGGAGAAGAAGAAGAAGAAGTAGTAGTAGTAGTAGTAGTAGTAGTGGTGGTGATGGTAGTGTTAGTGTAGTGGTAGTGGTAGTGGTAGTGTTAGCGGTAGTAATAGTGCGAGTAATAGCAGTAGTAGTAGTAGTAGCAGCAGACGTAGCAGTGGTAGCAGTAGTAGCAGTGGTAGTGGTAGTAGTAGTAGTGGTAGTAGTAGTAGTAGTAATAGTAGTAGTAGTAGTAGTAGTAGACGTAGTAGTAGTAGTAGTAGTAGTAGTAGTAGTAGTAGTAGTAGTAGTAGTGGCAGTAGTAGTAGTAGCAGTTGTAGTTGTAGTAGTAAGAGTACTAATAGTATAGTAGTAGTAGTAATAGTAGTAGTAGTAGTAGTAGTAGTAGTAGTAGTAGTAGGTCGTAGTCGTAGCGTAGTTAGTAGTTAGTAGTAGTAGTGCTAAGTTAATAGTCGGAAAAATGATGATGATGCAAGTATTAGTAGTCGTCGTCGTCGTCGTCGTCGTGTCTGTCAGTAGTAGTAGTCGAGTTCGTAGTTAGTAGTAGTAGTAAGTAGTTAGTAGTAGTCAGTAGTCGTAGTAGTAGTGTAGTATAGTGTAGTGTAGTAGTAGAGTGTAGTAGTAGTAGTTAGTAGTAGTAGTTAGTATTCGTAGGAGTAGTAGTAGTAGTCGTAGTAGCAGTAGTAGTAGTAGTAGTAGTAGTAGTAGCAGTAGCAGTAGTAGTAGTAGTAGTAGTAGTAGTAGTAGTAGTAGTGGTGGTAGTAGTAGTAGTAGTAGTCTTTGCAGAAGTAGTAGTAGTAGAAGTAGAAGTAGAAGTAGATGTAGTAATAGTAGTAGTAGTAGTAGTAGTAGTAGTAAAAATAGTAATAGTAGTAGTCGTAGTAACATTAATACCCGAAGAAGCAATAGCCGTAGTAGTAGCAGCAGCAGTAGTAGTAGTAGCAAGAGTGGCAGTAGAAGTCTCACTATGAGTAGTTTTTGTTGTTGTAGTTGTTGCAGTACTAGTAAAAGAAATTCCAAAGAGGTCCGCACGGCAGCGCAACAAACGGAGTCCAATCCAGGCTTCGTCGAAATCGTTAGTCCACTGAACCCTTACTGGTTCACTACTGGAACCCAGGGCTGCATTAACACAAAACGATTATGTAAGGCGGGCAGGACTTGGTCAAGTCTGGGGGGCCGCCGGCGTGATTTGGTCGAGTTGGCCAGGATTTGGTCGACTTGGCCATGGTTGGCCCCACTACCTGTCAGGGCCCCCCTCCTTCAGGGGACAAAAACACCATAAACATAAACTGTTGGAAGTCCGCGCGGATTTCTTGGATCCGAGCTGGACCCCACTTCCTGGCGCGCGGAGCGCCCCAGGGGCGGCGCCGGAGGCACCGCCAGGAGGGCCCCAGCGCCAATCCGAGAAATCCGCGCGGAGTTCCGACAATTTATCGACAGCAAGCGAGGGGGGGAAATGAGAAGAAGAAGGCCTTCTCAGGAGGCGGCTGGACTTCTCAGAAGCTCTCGCGCCTAATGAAAAGTTTTTGTCCGTCCTCGGGGAAGGCCTAGAAGACTGTTCAGAAGGCCGGGGGACTCCCGAAACCTCTGAGAGGGCCTTCTCCTTCTCACTTCCCCCCTTTGCTCGCCGCCGAATGTACGCGTGTGGTGTGTTTCTTCCTCGATCACCGCCGTTCCGCAGGCAGCCGCGCACGCTAAGCCACCAACGACAGCCGCGCGCCGCGCACGCTGCCAGAGTCTGCGCCGGAGCCGCGGCCTGGGGGAGCCGCTGCTGTCTAGCAGAGATGTGAGCGCACCCCAGGAGGAGGAGGAGGAGGAGGAGGAGGAGGAGGCGGCCCCTGAGGGGAGGAAGGACGGGCAGGAGGAGGAGGAAGAGAAGAGGAGGAGGAGGAGGAGGAGGAGGAGGAGGAGGAGGAGGAGGAGGAGGAGGGGGGAGGAGGACGAGGAGCGGGCGGCGGACGTGGGCTTCGCGCTGTGAAAAAATCACGACGGGAGGTTTTTCTGTATTTTCTGCCTCCGGGGACCCTTACTGGGCCTCGGGGCCGTCCAAAAACGACTCAGGAAGAAAAACCAGTCCCATGGAAGGGGTCCAGACCTCTGGGGGTCCACGTTGTGAAATAAACACGAGGTCGGGAGTATGGTGGTATTAATTTCTTACGGTCAGGAATGTTTGCATAGCGTATCGCTGCGGCGGCCCCAGCTGCACGCTATGACTTACGGGTGGATATCGTGTCACCGCGCTCACGCCCAGGGACTGGGAAGAGCGCGTTTCTGTATGTTCGGCGATGACGGGCGTCATGTGGGGGGGGAGGGGGCGGGAGGCGGGGAGGGTATGACGTAACGCCCCCCCCCCCGCCGTGTGGCTCCGGCAGCACAGCCGCGCCCGCGCGCACGACGCAACGAGCGACAAGCGGCGACGACGACGACGGCGACGACGACGACGACGACGACGCGAGCAGCATGTAGGTGGCGATCTGCACCACGACGACGACGACGACGACGCGATGCTGTGTACACCACAGCGCTCGCGTGCACAACAACGCGCGTGTACACCATAGCTCCTGGCGCCTGCGTGCACCGCAACAACCGTGTGCAACGCAGCGCTTGTGTACACCACAATGCTCGCGTACACTACAGCGCCGGTGTACATGTGTACACCGCAGCAGCCATGTGCAACACAGCGCCTGTGTACACCACACTGCTTGCGTGCACCGCGGCGCCTGTGTACGACACACCACACCATCCGCGTGCAACGCAGCGCTAGTGTACATCACAATGCCTGCGTGCATAGGACAGGTAGAAGGAACATGTACGTGAGGATCTGCTGCGGACAACTAAACGCCCCGCCAGGAAACTGCTGAAAATCGAATGCGACGTTATTCCCTTCTCCCCCCTCCTCCACCTTCACCACCTCCTCCTCCTTCACCTCCTCATCCACCTCCTACTCCTCCTCCTCTTCTTCCTCCTCCTCCTCCTCCTCCTCCTTACCCCCTGTCGTGCGGGTTGGCACCACAGCGCACGTGCGCATCTCAGCGTGCACCGCAGAATGGTCTATTGAATCGGTCCACAGGGTGGTCGGACGGCCAATTTAGCTGGAGCCTCCTGAACGCAGGTGGGACGAGTTACAGTAATGCGGGCGGACTCGGGAAGACTCGTAGATTCCAGCGGCGCTCCTTTGTCCATAAGGATTCCTTTCTATTGTTTAATGTGGGATCCACAAGCGCTCCATTTTGTCATAAGGATTCCTTCTGACATTCTATGTACAACAGTGGCGCTGTGTTGCACACGGTTGCTGTGGTGCACACAGGCGCCGTGGTGTACACAGGCATTGCAATGCACGCAGGCATTGTGGCGTACACTGGTGCTGTGTTGCACACGGCTGATGTGGTGTACGCAGGCGCTGTGGTGTTCACAAGAGCTGTTGTGCCCGCAGGCACGGTGGCACAAACTGACGCTGTGTTGCACGCGGCTGCTGTGGTGTAAGTAGGCGGTGTGGTGTACACAGGCGCTGTGGTGCACGCAGGCACTGTGGTGTACCCAGGCGTTGCGGTGCAGATCGCCACCTACATACTGGTGCTACCCGTCCCCTGTCATTTCTAGGCATTCCAAGACGCCGCTGGCGCGAAGCGTGACGTCATCGACCCCCTCCACCCCCCCAAATGATTGCCGCCATCGGCCCGGAATAAAAAACAGGCTCCAGCCGCGTCGTCGTCCGACGACGACGACGACGACGACGACGACGACGACGACGACGACGACGACGACTGCGGACCAGACTCCTACGCGGATCCCTGCGCCGACACCTACGCGTATCCCAATGCGCACGGCGGCAGTGCCCGGAGCGCACTGGGGGGGGGGGAGGGGAGGGGAGAGCGGGGACCATGACGCCCGTCATGCCCCAAGCAATAAAGAAGCGGGCTCGAAGTGGATAGCGTGTCGCGCCGAAGCGCGGTGGGTCAGAACCGGCGTCGCGAGACGCTATTCAAAAATTCCTGGCCGTATTCTTTGCCACAGTTGTGGTCCAGGAGCTCGGCCCGCTTGATTTCCGTCCAGTCCTGGGTGGCAGCCCTGGCCCTGCCGCCCCCCCATTCCCCCCCCTGGCGCAGCGTAGCGCTTTCTTCCCCACCCAGCAGGTTGGGGATGTCAGGTTTTGAACAGGAAACTCCCAAACATGATCGCGTCGTACAAAAAAATCAGGACGGCAATTTTTCGCTATTTTCGGCCCCTGGGGGCCCTCGCCGGCCCCCAGGACCTTCAAGAAACGACTCAGGATGACAAACCGGCCCCGGGGAAAGGGTCGGGACTTCCGGGGACGCCGTCCTGAAAAAATCAGGACGTCGCATGTCTGGGCTCCCGTCTGCCCACCCTGTACACAGTGGTCGCCAGACCCCACAGGATCCTGGGAATCCCTGAGTGTCCCGCCTCGCGTCCTCCACGAGTGGCGGCATCATGCCGCGGTCGCCAGACTTCGCAGGATCCCATGAGTCTCTGAGTGTCCTGCCTCGCGTGCTCGACAAATGACGGCACCATGCGTACAAGACAGCCCCGAGGGGGAGGCGTCACGGCGTCACGCCGTCCAGGCGTCACGACGCATGAGCACAGAGGCGTGAATAATCGGCATCAAACATAAACAACGAAAACCAGCACCCATATCATAACACGTATGCGACGCCAAAACATAACATGGCACAATATAACGTAACCCCACATTTTAGCATGAGTAGTTACTTACATAACGCTGCATATAACCACATAACAGAGTGTATCCCAACAAAACATGGCATGGCATGCCATGCCATAACATAACATAGCATAATACTGCCATACATGCTCTGACATAACGAAGCCAAACGTAGTATAATGTCAGAGCAGCTCATACCATACTTGCTCTACGACTGCTAGCACTACGACAACGCACGTACGATGGCATTGAACACACCAAACACAACAACACCAACACCAACAACAACAACCTCAGCGCATAGGAGCACCATGGCATGAGATAACACACAATGATATAGTTGACGTGTCATAGAATGGCACAGCATAACATGACATGTCATCGCATACCGTAGCATGGCATGACAGAACATAGCGTAGCCTCATACAACATCACATACAATATCACACCATAGGAAGACACCATACGGTGAGATAGCGGGGCAAAACATATTACAAGATAACATAGCATGACATAACATAATACATCATTACGTGATCCCAGTTTTACCACTACGGCTCATGCAACAAAACAATATGTAACATACTTCAATAACTGGACCGCAGCATGACACACGATGACACATCTTGAATTAAAAAGCGACTGTAATATAAACAAGCAGCACTTATCTTTGGAACCTTGAAACAGAATATCTATCTGGCAACACCAGAGCGGAGACAGTAATAACAAACAACTGAACAAGCATGACACGACATATATGCACCACACTGCCATAGCCTAGAACTGCGAATAACCTTGTGAACATTGTATAACTGGTACGCAATTGCACTATCAGCGTATGACAGGTTATTGTGCTTAGAATGCTACAGTAATTTCGAACATACGCGAACATCTCATAACAAAGCAAGAAATGCACCACCACCAAACATAAGAACGCATGGCTGAATATTAGCTTGTAGAGGATAGTTGAACGTAACGCAACATCGCAGGACAAAACGTAATACACCATGGTAGACAGTAACAGCTCACAGCACACCGCAACTAATGTATCCCAATCGATAATCATCGGGCACTGCTGATCCAACGTGCTCGTAATATCAGCGACCGAGGAACGGCGTCCTATTAGACGCGACGTGCGCGCCGAGGTCAGGCTGGCCACAGGAACGAAGAGGCACGTCCCACAGTACAAACAAATTCTTATAGGGACCAGTGAAGAAAAACTTGGAGGGACAGTGTATTGAAACATCGATCGTGCGCCTCGGATTACTCTGGTCCTCCTCCTTATCCACCTTCTCCTCCTTTTCCTCCTCCTTTTCCTCCTCCTTTTCCTCCTCCTGATATCCTCCTCCTGTCCTCCCCCTCCTCCTCCTTCTCCTCCAGCACTTCCTCCTGCGCCTGCCCTATTCCCGTCCTGCTCCTGTCCTGCTCCTGTCCTGTTTCCGTCCTATTCCAACACCAACAACGATAACCACAACACCACCACCAACAACAACAGCAACAACAGCACCACGAGCAGCAACAACAACAACACAACAACAGCAACAACACCAGAAAACAACAACAACCAGAACAGCAGCAGCACACCAACGACCGAATGGACGACGTATCAAACGTGACAGGAGTCACGACATCACGCCAGCCCGCCCAAGACATACCGTAGAACAATTCTTCACCGCTTCGAAGGTTCGGCCAAAATGCAGCGCCTCCCGTAAGGCGACGGGGCAGCGGCACAAAGCTGTCAGTGGTGTTGCGCCCGCGACAGGAAAGGAGAAGTCAAAGGGGCCCGTTAGGCCGCGGGACCCCAGTACAATGTTCTGTTCAAGCACTGTTTTGCTCAAGTCTCGGGCGGAGGCGCCCCTTCGAATTCAAGCCCGATGGTTTCGAAATCCAGTCGAGATCGCTGTTTGAAGGAAGTCCTGGGCGGTAGCGGCATTTCGAAATCGAACCCGAAAGTTTCGAAATCGCTCGAAACTTCTGTGTTGGAAGAAGTCTTAAGCGAGAACCACACTGTCGAAATCTCTGGTCAGAAATTTTAATATTGAAATGCGAAACGGTGTGGCCATTCCGACAGGCTGGTTCCGCTTGAGACTTCAGACAAAACATGATCGAGCGGTGTCGAAATTTTCGGCTTCGATTTCGACATGGCGCTCTTGCCCAAGACTTCCTCCGATCTAGAAGTCGAAACCTGTCTGGCTCGATTTCGAAATGGCGCTCCCGCCCAGGACTTCCCCCGAAACAAACTTCCGAGCCTCCCGAGCTCGACTTCGAAATGGTGCAAAACAGTGCTTGAACAGAACACCGTATTGGGGCCCCGCGGCCCCTCCGACTTCTCCTCTCCTGCCGCGGGCGCAGCGCCACTGACGGCGCGGATCGGCATCCTCGCCCTCTCCCCGCCGGCGCTCCCTTGGAGCCGCCCCTCCTGACACCTCAGTCTCCTCAGGGCCCCCGAGGGCTCCAGAGGGTGCCCGAGAGGCAACGGCAGGGGGGGACTGGCCCAGGGGGACGGGGGGACGGGCATCGACACGGAATCGGCGATCTATCCATCTATCGATCTATATATATATATATATATATACACACACACACGCCGGTCGGAAAAAGCAGGTAGAAACATGAAGTAGGAAGGCGGATACAGTGGATCGGGTCCAGGCCCTCTCAG
Source organism: Prorocentrum cordatum (assembly GCA_963575745.1). Lineage (NCBI taxonomy): Eukaryota > Dinophyceae > Prorocentrales > Prorocentraceae > Prorocentrum > Prorocentrum cordatum. The sequence continues at coordinate 7,674 of CAUYUJ010019541.1, read as the reverse complement.
AGAATCACGAAACACAGCAACGGCAAGCCGATTCTTGAAGTAGGAAGGCGCTTGAAGCAGATGGGGGCGTGGGGATCCAAAAAAAACCTACTTTCAACGACCGACGTGTGTGTGTATATATATATATATATATATACACTAGAACCACGTGCGCGCTACGCGCGCGCTTAGGTTCTAGCTTCGTCCGGGGCAACGGCCAAACAACGGACGAGGAGGTTGAAGGCTGAATGCACTCCGGTTATTCGTCGAGTTTCGCGGTCGTGGTTCGAAAAAACTTCTGGGCGCTCCTCACCCCCAGGCGGCCCGAGGCGGCCGAAAACGACACCTCTTCCTCGTCCTCCTCTTTCCCCCTGCTCTTGCTCCTCTCCTCCTACTCTTCCTCCTCCCCCCATCGTCCCCTCCTTTTCCCCCTTCCTCTTCTCCGCCCCCTTCCTTCCCTCTTCCTCCTTTTCCTCCTCCTCCCCCCCTCTTCCTCCTCCTCCGCCTCCTCCTCCACCTACTTTCCCTCCTCCTCCTCCTCTTCCTCCTCCTCCTCCACACCTCCGCGCCTCCTCCTACTTCCTCCCTCCTCCTACTTCATTCATCATCACATCATCATCATCATCATCACATCATATCCGTCAATCATCATCATCCCCCCCACATCATCATCATATTCATCATTCACATCATTCATCACCATCGCCATCATCATCTTCATTCGTCCTCCTCCTCACCTCCTCCTCCTCTCCCTCTCCCTCTCCCTCCTCCGCTTCCTCCTCCTCCTCCTCCTCCTCCTCCTCCTCCTCCTCCTCCTCCTCCTCCTCCTCCTCCTCCTCCTCCTCCTCCTCCCCCTCCTCTCACTCCTCCTTCTCCTGCTCCTTCTCCTCCTCCTGTTCAGACTACATGGCTCGCCAAACGGCACTGCGACGCCGCGCGAGCATTGGGCCACATCGGATAAAGGGAGCACTCGGGGGAGGCCTCCCTCTTCCTCTTCCTCCTCCTTTTCTCCTCTCCGCCGCCGTCCTCTACACCTCATCCCTTCCGCCTCTCGCCCCCTTCTTTCCTCATCCTCCTCCTAGCCTCCTCCTTCCTCGTCATTCTACTTCTCCTCCTTCTCCGCCTCCTTCCTCTCCCCATCCTCTCTCCTCCTCTTCCCCTCCTCCTCGTCATCCCTCCTTCTCCTTCCTCCCCATCATATCATCGTATCGTCATCATCATCAATCATCATCGTCATCATCCAGCATCAGCATCATCAGCATCATCATCATCGTCTTCATCATCCCTCTCCCTCCTCTCCCCCCCGCCCCCCTTCTCTCTCCACCCCCCTCCCTTTTCTCCTTTTTTTCCCTTCCCCCCCCCCTGTATCCTTTCCTTCCTCCTCCTCGTCCATCTCCTCTTCCTCCTTTCCTCTTCCTCCTCCTCCTCCACCTCCTCCGCGTGCAAGAAATCCAACAACATGTCGCGGAAATCAACGAACTGTGCCCCTCCGGGTTTTTTCGGGCGTCCTTTTAGGACTTGTCGGGGCCGTCTTAGGGCCCACTTGGGCGCCCTGGGAACCCGGAAATCATGTTCCGATAGAGGCTTCGGGGAACATGATTTCGGACGCTGCGGAAGAGGCCCCCCGAGAATCTCTATAGGCAGCTCTGCTTGCCCCCGTTGTGGCTCTGTTGGGTGCCTTTTGGGGCTCTCTTGGGCTGGCTTGTAGCTCTCATGGGTCATCTTGGGTCCCTCTTGGGCCGTCTTGGGGCTCCTCGGGGTGGCACTGTGAAGACGTCGCCGTCGTCGCCGTTCGCCGATTGGCGGCGTCAACTGTTGTCATCGTCGTCCATCGTCGTCGTCGTCGTCGTCGCCGGTCGTCGCCGTCGACGACCGTCGTCGTCATCGTCGCCGTCGCCGATCACCGTCGCCAATCGTCAATCGGCCCCGAGCCCTCCCGCCCCCTCCTCCTCCTCTCCTCCTCCTCCTCCTCCTCTTCTTCCTCCTCCTCCTCCTCCTAATCTGCCTCCTTTTCCTCTTCCTCCTCCTCCCCCTCCTCCTCCTCCTCCTGAAATCATGTTCCCGGAGACGCTTCCGGGGACAGGATTTCGAACGATGCAGGAAAGACTGGATCTAGGGTGGCTCTGCGCACGCGGACAGCGTCGCCGCCGTCGGCGTGGCCGTCGTCGTCGTCGCCGTCGATCGTCGATCGGCGACGTCGACTGTTGTCATCGTCGTCTATCGTCGTCGTCGTCGGTCGTCGACCGTCGTCGTCGTCGTCGTCGTCGTCGTCAATCACCGTCGCCGGTCGTCGTCGCCGATCGTCGATCGCCCTCGAGCCTCCTCCTCTCTCCCCCCCTCCTCCCCTCCACTCCTCCTCCCTGCCTCCTCCTCCTTCTCCTCTTCCTCCTCCTCCTCCTCCTCCTCCTTCGCCCTCTCCGTCTCCTCCGCGCGGAAGAAATCCAACAACATCTCACGCAAATCAACGAACTGTGGCCATCCGGGCCTTTTTGAAGGTCCTTTTAGGGCCCTTTTGGGGCCGTCCTGGGGCCCTCTTGGGCGTCCTGGGAACCCGGAAATCATGTTCCCGGAGAGGCTTCCGGGAACATGATTTCGAACGAGGCCCTCTTGGGCCTTCCTGAGGCCGTCTTGGGGGCCTTCTGGGCCGGCTTTGGGGCCTCTTGGGCCGTCTTGGGGGGGGTCCGTGAGCCTCACAGGACGACCCGTTTGGGCCGTCGTGGGCCCTCTTGGGTCTCTCTTGGGCTGTCTTGGGGCTCGGGGGCGTCTGGGGCACTGTGAGGACCAAGCAAACGAGTATGCTGAAAATGTATGCTTTACGAATGGAAATAAGCCGGCGTTTGCCTCTTGAAAACCCTCTTGGGGCCCTCTTCGGCCATCTTCAAGCCATCTCGGGCCCTGTTGGGGCGCTCTTGACCGTCTTGGGGCCCTCTTGGGCCTCGCTGAGGCTGTCTTGTGGGCCTCTTGGGCTGTCTTTGGGGCCTCATGGGCCGTCTTAGGCGGGTTCGTGAACCGTCCCCCGCCCCCGGGCCCCGTCCGTCTGTCCAACTGCTGCTCTCCAAACCCTCGTTCCCTAACCTCCCGATCATGTTCCCGGACCCCCGTCCCTTCCCCCCAGAGCACCGCAGCAGTAGGAAAGCGTTCCGAAACGGTGAGAAATCATGTTCCCGGAAAGCGTTCAAGAATATGAATCGCACGTCGTCCAAGGCGCCTCGGAAGGCGCAGAATACTCCTCCAAGGCGCGGAATCATGTTCCCAGACCGCCTTCCGGGAACATGATGGGGACGACCTCCTGAGGGCCTCCAGTGGGCCTCTTGGGGGCCTCTCGGAGGCCTGTGGGGCTCTCCTGGAAGCGTCTTGGGGCGCGCTCAGGGCCATTTTGGGGCATCTTGGGGGCCTCTGGGGGCCTCCGGGGAGGCTCTTGGGGGCCTCTTTGGGGCCTCTTGGGGCCTCGCGGGGCCCTCTTGGGGACCGCTGGGCTCGCTTAGGCAGTATTGAAGCCCTGTCGGGGCTCTCCTGGAACCGTCTTGGGCGGCTCCTGGGCCATCTTGGGGCTCTCCTGGGCCGTCTTGGGACGATTTGGGGGGTCTCTTGGGCCGTCTTGGGGCGGTCTTGGGGGCTTCTTCGGCCGTCTTGGAATGGTTTTGGGAGACTTTTGGACGGTCTTGGAGCGTCGGAGCCCCGAAAAAGCGAGAAAGCCAAAAACCTAGAAAAAAAACAATACAAATCAACGATTTTGGCTTGTCGGGGCTCTCTTGGGAGGCCTCTTGGGATGCCTTCGGGGCCTCATGGAGCTCTCTTGGAACGTCTTCGGGCCGTCCTGGCCATTCCTGAGGCTATCTATGCGCGTCTTGGAGCGCTCGCGGGCTGTTTTGGGCGGTCTCGAACTGTTCCTGGCGGTCCCAGGGGCCCTCCGGGACGCTTCGGACGCTCCCGGGGGCGCCCTGCACACCCCATGGAGATGACAGGCACCGCCCCGGGGCCCTACTCCGATATATATATATATATATATATATATATATAATATATATATATATATATATATGACAGCCCCCCACCAGCACCCCGTCCAGCGATAATGTCGATGATCCTCCTCCTCGTCCTCCTCCCGCATCCTCTTACGCGCCTGCGCGGTGCTCGAGAGTCGCCGTCGTTCGGGAGCAGTGCTGGTCCTGCCAGGGGGGTCGCGCAGAGTCCGCTGCCCTCGAAGTTGGGTCGCGCAGAGTGCGCTGCCACTTCTATGATGTGAGGATTGAGTAACGTATTTGGACTCTCCGCGCATTGCTCATTGCTCATTGCTCCTCCTCCTCCTCCTCCTCCTCCTCCTGCTCCTCCAACCCATCCTTCTCACTCTCTTTTTCCTGGTCCTCCACATCATCATCATCATCATCATCATCATCTTCCTTCTCTTACTCCTACCCCTCATCATCCGCCCTCCTCCTTTTACTTGTCCGCCTCCTGATCATCATCATCCTATTCTTCCTCATCGTCATCATCATTGTCATCATCCTCATCATCATTATTATCCTCCTCATCCTCTTCTTCCTCCGCGCCCTCATATTCCTCATCTTCCTCATCAGCCGCATCATATTCTTCATCCTCCTCCTCCTCCTCTTCCTCATCCTCCTCATCCTCATCTTCTTATTTACCCTCTTCATTCTCACCCTCATCATCCTCATCATCCTGCTCGTCATCCTCCTCCTACTCCTCTTCATCCTCTTCTTTCTCATCCTCCTCCTACCCCTCACCCTCCTCCCTCCTCAGTTTCCTTGTCCGCCTCCTCATCCTCATATTCCTCTCCCTCCTCCGCCTCAGCCTAACTGGGTGCAACCATCCGTAGTTTGTCATGAATCGAGTGGTTGTTTTTTGTTTGCTACTTCTCTCCCCAGCGCTGCCGCCGCAGCACGCCATGCCAGCTGCATCAGCGAAGGCCGTGAAGACTAAAACCGACAGGTGTCGTGATCGCAAGCGCGCCAAGTCCTTGAAGAACTGGATCGCCAAGCCGTGGGTCAAGCAGTACCTGAGGGAGGCTGCGCAGAGACACCTGCGGAAGTATCACAAGACGCGCGCAGCTTTGCGGGGCGAGAAGGCCGCCCTCGCTCAACAGGTCAAGCGCCAGCGCAAGGACCTTTTCAACATGCGTCGCGATGTCTTCGTGGCCCAGGTGTCGGGGTGGACTTAAAACACTTCCTTGGCCCTTAGGCGCATAGCCACAGCAACGTAACAGGCGAACAACCTGCCGTCTTCCACTGCCACCACTCGGTCGATTCGAACCCTGTCGTTCTTGGCTCAAGTGTGAGAAAGCCACCGAGCCCGCCCGCCAGCCCCGTCGGCAGCCAGGCGGCCGCCACCCCGCGCGCGTCGCCCATGGGTAAGCCATGGCCAGTCGCCAAGCGCGGAAAGGCTCGCATGGCCACGCGGCCCGTGCCCATGAAGAAGGTGAAGAAGAGCTCACTCCTGCGCAAACCGAAGAACGTCCCATACACGCGCCACGGGTCTTCCTCGGTCAGGTCGCGCCTCGACAGGGCAGCATGGGCTCGGTGCTTGAAGGACTTCGTGAACGCGACGACCAAGCAGGTGATCGACCGCTTGAAGAAGGACAAGGTCTTGCCTGAGTGGAAGGGCGCGAAGTGCCCCTACTGCCAGATCGGCAAGCTGGGCCCCTTGAAGGACCATGGCAAGAAGAAGGGCGGGTGGACCCACAAATGCTCGAGCGACTGCTGCCGACGCTTCCTCATGCCGCACGCCTTCCACCCTATCTTCAAATGCGGCACGGGGTCGTCGGGGGGGCGCTTGGCGGACCAGGCCGCCGTGCTGTTCTGCGCCGTGGCCCAGTGCTCGCAGACGTCCGCCCGCCTCTTGTTGAAGAACAGCCACAAGATGACAGAGGGCATTTACTCTGCGCTGTATGCAGCCCGCGCCAAGTACGTCAACCCCCACGAGAGGAACATCTCCTTTGGCCATGACCAGGACGGAAAACGCGCTCGAGTGGGCGGACGTGGAGGCGGACGAGGTCGACGTGGCGAAGGGCGAGGACCCGAACGCTGGCCCCCGCACGCAGAAGCCCATCATCTGGGAGCAGTGGGGCGGCATCGTGCAGCGGGGGCACCCCAGGTCCTTGGTCCTCTTCAGGTTGAAGCCAGAGAAGGCCAAGCGTAGGGCGCCTGGCCCTGGCCCGATTCGGAAGAGGGATTGGGCGCCCATGGCGTCCAAGTGGCTAAAGCACCGCCGCGTCATCCTCCACACGGACGGGGCGAGGTCCTACAAGATGAAAGTCGATGGCGTCTTGCACGACTGGGTCGTGCACAAGAAGAAAAGGGTGCGGGTTGGCGGGAAGTGGGTGTGGCTGAAGCCGGCATCCACGAAGATCCGCTACCACGACGTCCCTGACCAGAGCAAGCCCAGCGGGACGAAGCGCTTGTGGGTGAAGTGCGGCACCCAGGTGATCGACCGCGCGTGGGGCGACCTGCGCAAGGCGGTCGGCAAGGGCATTGCGAAGACGGTGGGGTCTGTCCTTCTCCGCAACAAGGCAGGCCAGATGAACGACGTGCAACGCGTTTGTTTGCGTAGGCGCTGTCTCCTCAATCTTCAGTGCAGCTGAACGCCGCCCAGGGGGGTGGGAGGTGTTGCCCGGCGCGGGAAAGGTTGGCGGGTGGCATGCGCTGAGGTTTGGAGAGGCGGCCCAGCGCGACATGCGCAGTTGCTGCTCGCTCTCTGGCCTATGCAAGGTGCGCTCCTTCCAGTGGACGTACTGGAACCGCGGCAGCGATCTCTGGCTCGCTACTGGCCAGATGCTCCGCGACGCGTGGGCCAAGGACCACGCTCAGTGAGCTCTCTCGCTGACGCAGCCGAGCCCGCTTGGAGATCGGCGCGCAGGAGCAGCCAGGTGGCCGGGCGGAGTGATCTAGTGGCGACAGGCTTGGCGTTCGGAGTGAGAGTGGCCAGGCGTACGGCGCGCGTTTGCGATTGTTGTCTATTTCGCTTGGGCCGAGTTAGTTCTTGAGACCAGAGGTGTGTTCACATTGCCCCTCTTCATATAGATGCCACCCGCGTTGCGATATGTCGGGCGAATGATATGGCAATGCCCAGGCGAAATGTGCGCGGATCCGCATATTGTTTGCGATCGTAGTGAAGTGAGCTGAACATCATCATCTTCAGCTGTGCGCGGGCGCTATCGCGCGCTTCGCCAGCGCGCACTTGCGCGCAGGAAGAGGAAGAACAGACGGAGGAGGAGTGAGAGGAGGAGGAGAAGGAGGAGGAGGAGGAGGAGGAGGAGAAGGAGGAGGAGGAGGAGGAGGAGGAGGAGAAGGAATTCTATTGGAAAGCCTCACAAAAGGAATCCTTTGGAAAGCATCACAAAGGGATTCTATTGGAAAGCCTCAAAAAAGGAATCCTTCGGAAAGCATCACAAGGGAATTCTATTGGAAAGCCTCACAAAAGGAATCCTTTGGAAAGCGCCACAAAGGGATTCTATTGGAAAGCCGCACAAAGAAATTCTATTGCAAAGCACCACTGCCCACCAAACCATGCTATTCACATGTTTTTTTTGGTTTTTTTGGTCAGGGAAGCCACGAAACCTTGCTATTCACAGGTTTTTTGGGTTTTTTTGGTTTCAGAAGCTCCACAAGCTTGGCCAGAAGGGGACCGCGGGGGCTTGCGGAGCCTCTGAAAACAAAAAAAACAAAAAAAAAAAAAAAA
>CAUYUJ010019540.1:134787-177457 GCA_963575745.1 Prorocentrum cordatum | reverse complement strand
GTAGTAGTAGTAGTAGTAGTGGTAGTAGTAGTAGTAGTAGTAATAGTAGTAGTCGTAATCGTAGTAGTAGTCGTTGTCGTAGTAGTAGTCGTAGTAGTATTAGTAATCGTCGTCCTAGTACTACTAGTAATAGTCGTAGTCGTAGTCGTAGTCGTAGTCGTAGTCGTAGTCGTAGTCGCCGTCGTAGTCGCCGTAGTAATAGTAATAAAAGTAGAATTCGTAGTAGTCGTGGTAGTCGTTGTGCAATAGTAATAGCAATAGTAGTAGTGGTGGTGGTGGTAGTAGTAGTAGTATCAGCAGTAGTACTAGTAGTAGTAGTAGTAGTAGTAGTAGTAATAGTAGTAGTAGTAGTGGTAGTAGTAGTAGTAGTAGTAATAGTAGTAGTAGTAGTAGTAGTAGTAGTAGTAGTAGTAGTAGTAGTTTCACAGTAGTATTGGTAGTAGCAGCAGCAACAGCAGCAGTAGCAGCAGCAGCAGTAGTAATAGTAGTAGTCGTCGTAGCCGTAGTAGTGGTAGTAGTAGTAGTAGTAGTAGTAGTAGTAGTAGTAGTAGTAGTAGTAGTAGTAGTAGTAGTAGTAGTAGTAACGGTATATTATTATTTACTATTTTTATTATTGTGGTAGTAAGTAGTAGTAGTAGTAGTAGTAGTAGTAGTAGTAGTAGTAGTAGTAGTAGTAGTAGTAGTAGTGGTAGTAGTAGTAGTAGTAGTAGTCGTGGTAGTATTAGTATTAGTAGTAGTAGTAGTAGTAGTAGTAGTAGTAGTAGTAGTAATAGTAGTAGTAGTAGTAGTAATAGTAGTAGTAGTAGTAGTAGTAGTAGTAGTAGTAGTAGTAGTAGTAGTAGTAGTCAGTAGTATAGTAGTATTAGTAGTAGTAGTAGTAGTAGTAGTAGTAGTAGTAGTAGTAGTAGTAGCAGCAGCAGTGGACCACGATCCTCGTGAGGTGTGTCGAAAAAAAGGGTTCTCCCCCAAACCACGCAGGTAGCTCCGAGAACGCGCCGGGAACCCCAGGAAATCTCGAAAAGTGGGCTCCGAGCCTCAGAAGGCTTCCTCTGGATTGAGGATTGAGGCTACGGAAAAGGAAATGGCCTGAGGATATGCCCACTCCGTGCCCCAGGGCACGGTGGATGCTGCTTCGCCTCGACGTCGCTGTTCTGTTGAAGTTGCGCTGTTGCAATTCCGTACGTGGAATGTAAAATTCCTCCACGTGCACACTCCGTACTGTTCTTCGCCCTTCTCCTTTCCCCCCTCATCCTGCTCATGGTACTTTCCCTCATCGCCCTCATGTTCCGGAGGTTGCCGATGGCCTCTCTTCCCCCCAATGGAGCGGTGGTGGAAACGCTCCCGACAAGGAAGGGTCCCGCCTCCCCGCTCAAGCGGGGCCCCCCGACAGAGAATCGACTTGCCCTCCCCCGCCCTTCCCGCCCCCGAGTTGGTAACCTCCGGAGGTTACCGATTTCCCCTCCCGCCCCTCCTCCCCCCCGAATCGGTAACCTCCGGAGGTTCCCGACCTCCCGCCCCCCAGGGGGATGGAGAGGAACGCGTCCCCAGGGAAACGGCTCCAAGGGAAGAAACAACTCCAGAACCACAGGGGAGAACGGCTTCAAAACCCTGCTCCAGGAGAAGCAACGGGAACTTCCGAAGGTTACCGATCCCCCCCCCCCCTGGGGGGAAGGGGCGAGGCCAATTCGGTGGAATCCGGGGGTCCGAATCGGTAACCTCCGGAGGTTACCGACCCAACCTCCGGATTTCACCCGCTACCCCCCTGGAGATGCCTCGGGAGGCCATGCTGGCACTCTTCGAGCGGGGCAAGGGTGGGCCGAATGGGCAAGGGTGCAGAGGTAACCGTGGAAAGTTGATCATCCCTGCGGTCGGACCCAGGCCAGAAGAGCATCCCTCAAGAACACGAGACTCTCCACCAGCCAGCACACACAGAGAACATGCAAGGGTATGCGCAAGAACGCCCAACAAGCACGAAGAACATTAGGGCACCCTCACCAAATCGACCTCGATCATATACCTCGGTCCGACTGTACTATGCGAATTGACTATAGACCCCTCGAGAAATCTTGCCCCCTGTTCCTGTCAGCCTCGAGGAACACGGGGAGGAGAGGACACAGGAGCAGGCGTGGGGCAGGCGCGGGAGGGAGAGATGGAGGCGGATGACGATGGCGCAGCGCGGGAAGAGGAGAGGGGAGGAGATAAGGGGAGGAGGGGGGGAGGAAAGGAGGAAGGAAGAGAGGGAGGGAGGGAGGAGGTCTTGGAGGAGGGGTGAGGGTGGAGGGAGGAAGGAGTAGGGAGGACGCGAAGCGGGACGAGCCTCCTCCTCCTCCTCCTCCTCCTCTTCCCTCCTCCTCCTTCTTCCGCAATTTCTCTCGCTGCCCATTCGAGCAACATGCTCGGAGGAAAACTGCTGGCCTTTGCCATGGGTGGGGGAAAGCCCCACGCTCCCCCTCCTGTCCCGTCGAACCCCGAGGAGAAGGGAGGGTGGAAGTAGGAAGGAGGAGGGAGGACGCGCAGGGCGACGAGCCTCCTCCTCCCTCCTCCTCCTCCTCCTCCGCCTCCTCCTCCTCCTTCTTCTGCAACCTCCAAAGACCTCCCGAAGCCCGTGAGTGCCTCACAGAACGTTCTGCAGAACCTCCGTACACCTCCGAGAACTACCCCCCGCTCGCTTCGGACGAAGGCAGGATCGGGACAACATCGGATCGGAATCAATCGGGGATCTTCGAAAGCCCGCGGTCTTGTAAGCTGCATCGGGCGTCGCGGCCGTTCCAGAACGCCCCGGAACGCTCCGACAGCATTCTGGGACGCTCTGGGGCGATCCATTTCAATCCTAGGCCCGCCTGATCAGTCCGTGCTTGGAGTGCCATGTAGGACCTGCTCTACAGCAGGAACACACTGTACATTGATCTACCACCCTTTCTCCGAACTTGTACTGCGTCGAACGCACGCATCCACCCCGAATCGATTGTGTCAATATGTGTAATGCCACCCAATGTGCCTATAGACGACTGTGCCTACATTGTGATAGTGGTGATTGGCATCCGCCCCAGGTTTTCTAGAAGCAGATAGGCTTTGCCCTCCAAATCCTTGGCCACCTCCAGAATCGGCAACAAGTCCATGTGGTAGACCGTGACGATCGCGTCGGGCCGGCTGTCGAGGACCACGCCGCGGAATCTGTGCTTCCACTTGTTGTCGCAGGAAGGCGCTGGACAGGGCCCACGCAGCTGACCGAATACCTGAAAAAAGGTATTTTCTTATCCTTCTGCCGCCCCATGCTTTTCGTCTTCCTGCTGCTCCTTCGTCCTTTCTCGTCCTGCTCTCATCTTGTTTTCCCCATCCTTATTCTGGCCATCCTCGTGTTGCTCCTGCTCTTCCGCTTCCTGCTCGTCTCTCACTGCTCTTTTTGCACCCGAGCATCTTCACCACCACCATCATCCCACCATGGTCACGATCACGACATCATCGCCATCATCACCGTTATCGTCGTGATCGACGCCGTCTTCTGTCATGAGACATGGGGAGAAAGAAGGGGCATGAGAGGGGGAATGCGACAAGGGAAGCGAAGCGCGAGGGGAAGGGGGAAGAAAAGAGAAAGGGGGGACGAGTTGGTGCTGACATTGTAAAGGTTATCGGTGGTGATATACTTGGCAACAATAATGATCAGAAGAGCTTTTCCGGAACCTCATGTACTATCGGGGGCCCGCGTGGACGCTCGAGCTGCAGCAGCGTGGGCGGCGTGCGCGCGGGGTACTCGTCGAACCGGGGCTGCCTGGCAATGGAGAATGTCCCTCCGTAGAGCTTTCGCCACGGACGAGCAAGCAAAGTGAGGCGTTGAAGCAAGCGCAGCGACGCCCTGCAGTCGGGTCAAGCAGCAGAATGACTCGCGCACACCGCCCATGGCTCAGCACCCTCAGAACGAACAGTGGCGCGTTGATCCCTGGAGAGCCCTGTTGGCTCGTCAGTGGTGGGTGCGTGCGTGCGGCGCGCCGTCCATGGCCAGGGTTGTGGATCATGACGGCGCCCCACGGCAGGGACAGCTCAATAAGAAGATGCTTTCTTTAGCCCAGTGTTTTTGCGGCCTTCGTGGCAGCCAAGAGCATGGCACTGCTCGCGGCGGCCTGGCGCAAATCGTGCCCGGCGTGCGCTCAAGCCGGGGCGGCGATCGCGCCCGTCCAGCAGCATCCATCCAGGGAGGGAGGAAGAAAGGGAGGGAGGGAGGGAGGGAGGGGGGGGAGGAGGAGGAGGAGGAGGAGGAGGAGGAGGAGGAGGAGAGGAGGAGGAGGAGGAGGAGGAGGAGGAGGAGGAGGAGGAGGAGGAGGAGGAGGAGGAGGAGGAGGAGGAGGAGGAGGACTCTGCAAACTGCGCGCTGCCGGCGCCGCCGTCCGCCCTCGGCACTCCGTGGCGTGTAGGCGCCGGCGGGCGCGGCCGGCCGTTGCGCCGCCTGCGCTGCCGCGCAGCTGCAGAGCTCCCGCGCGCCTTGCTTCATTGAAGGGGCCCCAGGACACACAAATAAATACACACAAAAACAAATATTCCCTATATTTTCCCATATTTTCTGGGTTTCTGTCTTCCCCCCACTTCCCATATTTTCCCATATTTTCTGGGGAATCGAAGATTAATTGTGTCTGTGTGTATTTTCCTCTCCTGATTCATGGGCGCTTCGACGCGGTTTCTCTGGCTGTTTGCTGCTGGTGCTTGCCAGTCCCAACTGTTGACTGGTCGTCGCGTGTCTCTGGGGGGTGCCGAGCTCCGCCGCAGCGGCGCGCGCGGACTGGGCGCGGCCAACGGCGGCGCAGTGTCGCAGGCGCCTGCGTCGGCTATTCGCGGCTGCCCCAATGCCGCGCGTCCTCGAAGGGCATGGGCGTCGACGGCCGGCGCCGCGTCCCGCGTCGCATGCCGTCCGTCGGCAGCGCAGCGTGGCCGACGCGCCTGGCCACCGCGACGCATGCCGATCGTTGCTGACTGGTTCGCGCAGGCGTGGGCGATAGCGCAGCGCTGACCTCTGCGGCAGCATGCCGTCGTGCCGGCGCCTCGCGGTGCAGGCGGCGCTGAGACTCCGAAGCCGCGCGCCTGCACGTGGCGCTTGTTTAACGAGCGGGCGAGCTATGACCGCTGGGGCGTGGCGGTTCGCCAGGCGCTCGTCAACTGTGGGCGGCGCCAGCTGCCCCGCGAGGATGCTAGGGCTCCCAACTTCGCGCTTCGCGCTGCGCGAAGCGCGAATAACTTCGCGCTCTCGCGTCGCCCCCCCCACAGGGAGAAAAGGAGGACGAGGAGGAGGGGGAGAATGAATGAGGACCGCGAAGCGCGAATGACTTCGCGCCCTCGAGGGAGCCCTTACTTATATGCTACAAGACGAGGAAGCCCTCGATGTTGACGGGGGCTGGCGCCGGCCACTGGTGGAAGTGAATGGCTTCCCGACGGCGATCGCGACGAGTGCGGTCTGCGGCGCGCGCGTGGCCAAGTCGTCCTCGCGGTGCTCGTCCTCGAGAAACCCGGTGACTCGACTGCAGCGGCCGCTTGCCTCGCTATGCGGCGGTGACGAAATTGGGCGGGGGGTCGAGGCCCGCGGCGGACAGCGACCGGTGACGAGCAGATGGCGCGCGCTGCGTCAAGAGACTGCTTTGCATGGAAACTCTTTGCCGGTCTCGCCACACCGCGAAGCCGCCGAGTTGAGCAGCCCCGCCTCGCGCCGGGGGCGCGCGGCCCGGCGCGCCGCCTCGCGTGGCTCCTGGAGGCCAGCGTCGCAGAAGTGCTCTGCGCCCGTGCTCGCGCGTAGAGAGCACGGCGCGGTGCTCTCCCGCTCGGATCTTCACGCCGTGCTCTGCCCGTCGTGCGCGACCTCGGCGTCGTGGCCGATCTGCGCGGCGTTCTTGCTGCGTGGGTTCGTGCAGGGGCGCCTCGTCGTGGCGGGGTTCGCGATCTCCTGCACTCCTGCGAGCAGCCTCGCCCTCGGCCGTCTTGGCCGCGCCGAGGCCCTCGCAGTCCTCGATGGCCCTCTGCCGTGGCGGTGAGACCTCCACGAGGCCCCTGCCCATGGCTTCCGCCGGCCGCGTCGGGATCTCCAAGGGCCTGCCAACTCCACAGTGCGCGCCGCGCCGCCCATGCCGAAGAACATCTGGAAGATGACGCCGCTCTGGCGCAGATCGTCGACCGAGTCGGCCTCTTGCTCGGCCCAGATGGCGCGCGCCCCAGCTGGAGGCAACAACGTCTGCGACATCATGTCAACAGCGCACGTGGTGCAAGTCCTGATCGGGCATGCGCTGCCTCCGTGGCCGTCTGCAGCTCGCGCCGTGGCGCGTGGGGCATCGCTCATGTGCAGCTGGCGTTCTTCGCGCCTGGGCCCCGCCGCGCCCGTCCTCGAAGGACTCGGGTCGGCGGGCGGAGCCTCGTTCCAGAGCGGCTCGGCGGCGGCCCCGGGCCGCGGCCGCTGCCGCGAGCGTCGCGTCGAGGCCGACGCCGAGACGACCGCCCAGAATCAGGAGGAAAAGAAACACACAGACACAATTAATCCTCCGTTCCCCAGAAAATATGGGAAAGTATGGGACGTGGGGGGGAAGACAAAAGCCCAGAACATATGGGAAAAGATGTTTTTTTATTTTTATTTGTGTGTATGTATTTGTGTGTTCCAGTTCCCCTTCACAGAAGCGACGTCTCGCCGGCCGTAGCGCTGGGGGCGCAGCCGAGTGGCTCGCGGCGCTGCCGGGCGTCGCTGGGCCGACCTCGTCGAGGGCCCGCCTGCGGGGTGCGTCTCCTCTTTCACTGCTTCGGCTTGCTCCGAGTCTTCACGCCTGCGGCCTCTGCCTCGCCCTCTGGGTGCGACGGGCAGGTTGGCGCGGCGGCTGGGGCGGTGCAGCTCATTTCCTGATCGGAGATGCGCGCTGGCACGCGCTGGCGCCGAGCCGAGCGGCGACGCGGCGTCCGACTTGAGTCGGGATCGCGCGGGCGATCGAGCAGCTCTGGCAGAGCAAAGGAAAAATGAAAAGAGGATGCCGGATCCATCCAAGCCCCGCGCGCCTTCGCGGCCAATCCATGGTGCGCCGCCGCTGTCTGGAGGGCGTCGGCGCGGGCGGATGGCGGGCTCGCCGACTATGCTCGTGAGCTCGCCCGTGATCTTGCGAACGGCGCTGGGCACAGCTCGCGAGAGCGTGGGCCGTGCTCGCCAATTTCCGCGTCGGTGCAAAGTCCGAAGCCCGCGGCAGATTGCCGGGCGCAGGTGGGGCTCGGAATCGCGTTAGTGCGAAGATGATGAAAGGGGCAGCCTCGACCCAGCAGCGCGGGGGAGGGGGGCGACGAAGGGTGGACCATGAAGAGTGTGCGTGGACATCGCGCAGCCGCCTCGCTCGTCGAGAGCTCTGAATCGCGGTCCTGCTCGTCGTCGCCGTGGCCCTTGACTAGGTGCTCCTTTATCGGGGAGACGTAAGACCCGGGTACGGGGGACTCGGAAATCCCCGACGAGGTCGTCAAAAAAATGACGAGGCCGAGCCTGCATTTTGACGAGGCCTCCCGCTGCAGACATCCCACGAAACTCCTACTCGTCAAAATCCGAGTCGCGGTCGTCAAAACAAAAATGGCGAACCCGAGTCCTGACAAACCCGGGTCTTACGCTCCCCCGACTTTAGCGAGCTGTCTTCGTGATCAGCTGCATGTTCCTCGCCCGTGGCGTCTACGTCAGGAAGCGGCCCGGGAGGCGCGGCCGCCCCCTCGGGCTCCGTGGCCGGAGGGCCTGGCGCCGTCGCGCGATTGGCCTCGCATCGGCGACTGGCCTTTTCGCCTCCGCGCTGTCTTCTTCGCCTCCGTACAAAATCATCCGCGTTATTGTCGTCGCCCGCGCCCGCCGGGTTCGCGCGCCCGAAGGGCTCCGCTGGTTCGCAGGGGCCACTGCCGCGGCGGAACGACGGTCTCCAGCGCTTCTCGACAAAGCGTCGTGGAGGAGAGCGCTCTGGCAGGGGTGGCCGCGAGCCCCGGCTCGAGGCGAGCCTCGAACGCGGGCTCGCCGCGCCAGCGTGAGTGGCCGGCGCCGCGGTGGATGGCGCGGCGCCTGGGTCGTCCAGCCGGTCGGGATCCAGCAGTGGGACTGGGCCGTGCCCTGGCCAGTCGTGGCCGCGCTACTGCCAGTGGCGCCTGCGCGCCTGGTGTTCGCTCGCGTAGAAGGTGTTCTCCCAGAAGTGATGCAACTGGTGGCAGAACATTAGCTTAGTCTCGTAGAGAAAGCTCACGCGCATCATGGGCTCTATTCGTCCAAGCGGTGTCGTCGCTGGTAGCCCCTCGGGGGCGGGGGGGGCTCTGCGGGGCGACCCGTGCTGGCCAGCGCCGGCCTGGGCGCCCTGGGCCGCGCGAGGCTGGCCGAGGGCCTCGAAGGCGCCGACGTAGCCTCGCGGCGTCGGCGGCGCACCTGGCTGCGGAAACGCTCCCGAGCAGGCTGAGCATGCCCGCGGATGTGCTCGTGCAGGTCCAGGCCGCGAGGACGGCGTTGGCGGTCTCGGTCCTTCTTCGCCGTGGCTGGTGGTGGTGGCGACTTCGCTGGGGCGCTCAGCATCCTCGCCTGCGCTGGGTCCGCGGGCGTGGTCGGCGGCGTGCCGGGAGGGCGCGCCGCGGGGCTCGCCCTTTTCAGTAGTGGAGGTGGGTGCTCACGACGAACTGGTTGTTGCCTGGATGCAGGTGAGCCGTCGGGGGCGTCAATTGCCGCCAGCGCTCGACCAATCCTCGATGGCTGGGTGGTCGCTGGCTTCTCCGATGACGGGGCCTCCGTCGCGGAAACTGATGCCCGCGCCCGAGGTGTCATCGGGGCCAGCGCAGGCCCCGCGCGGGGAGGGCGTCGCGCGCCAGCGGCGGCCGGCGCGCGGGCCTCGCGCCGATGAACAATGAAACGGTCGCGGGCCCCGGTTGCGCCAAATGCGCGCATGCATCGCGACGCGTGCTCTCGCGCCCCACGCTCATGCCGACAACTGCTGGCGATGTCAGTCAGCCTGGTGCTCGTCATAGAATATCGTGCCAATCTTGACCACGTGGAGATATTATGTAGACGTGTCTGTCCTGACAGAGAAGCGCCAGGGCCGCCCGGTCCTCCGAGCAGGAAGTGACATAGAGGAACACATTCTCGATCTGGGCGAACAGGAACGCGGCGGTTGCACAGGTTACTCCTGGTCGTCGCACGCATTCGGCTGGCGCTCCTTCCCTGATAGCACAACGAACTTGCCTGCCGACTTCAGCGCGACTATGCGCGGCGCGAATTCTCTGGCGGCCCCCGCCGCCCGCGTCGTGCAAAGCTGCTCGGTCGACGCTGCACTTGGTCAATCCGTCGGCGACCGCGTCGCGGGTGTCTTCCCAGTTCAGAGCCCAAGCCTGGCCTGATCACAAGAGGTCTCGTAGCCGTAATGCGCGCGGTGAGAGTGGGCGCTCTGCAGGCAGCTTGGACCTGGTCGCGGTCAAGGCAGTGATTGCGCCCAAAGTCTAAGCGAGTTTCGATTTGCAGTGCGAAGGCCAGCTGCCAATCTCGTTCGGGCCGCGCGGCATCGGGGCCACGCGGGCCCCGGCGATCCTCATGGAATGTGGCGGCTAGAGCCGGGCCGCGATCCATGGGGCAGATTGCGGCCGTCAGGTCGCCTGTGAAGGTGCTTCGTGGCGCTGTTTTGAATGCGCCGCGCTGCCAGCCGAGCAAGCGGCGAGGCTGTCTGCCGGCCGATGGGTGTCCAGCTGCGCCCGCGCGGCCCGCGCGGAGGAAGGTGGCTCCAGGAGGGGCTCGTCCTGCGCTGATGTCCTCCTCATGTTCCTTGCGAAAGGCCGCATCATTGTGTATCTCTAGCTTGGCCGCGCATTGCGTCGACGAGTAGAGCGACCTGGGCGGTCTCGCTTGGGCCACTCTCACCGACGTGTTGAGCTCGTGGATGTGGCTGCAAGTGGGCGCTGCAGCGTGGCGCTGTAGTGCGACTACGTAGACGCGCAGGTCTATGCGCGTGAAGAGTCCAGGTGCAGCGAGACAAGCTCAGAGTTCGCCGCGGCCGCGAGATCGCCGCTGCCGACGGGAATCAGAGCGTTGGTGTAGTCTGTCTGATGCAATTCGTATCAACCGTCGCTCGTAGGAGGGTGTCGGGCCCCACAAGAAGCGAAAGTGCTTTCCAAACATTGACGTAATTTTGTATGCTTCAAAGGTTCTGGGAACCTTAGAACCGTCGGCGTGTGTGGTAGCTAGAGTGCATGGTTCGCCATCTGCGCGCTGGGTACTGTACTCTGCAGCGTTGAGCCAACTTGCTATAGGCTGTTGGTGGCGTGGGTGAGCGGGATCGACCAACACCTCGGCGCATCGCTGCATCCTGTGCCTGGCTTATGCATCCAGGGCTGCGTCGGCGTCTTCGTTTCCCTCCATTCTGCGAGGAGCGGCAACCGCGCCAGGGCAGAGCTCAAAGCTTACCTCGCGCTCGTCCGCACAAGTGGCCTCTGCCAGTCCTTTGTAGCTTGCATTTCAGAAAAAGCTTTCTCGGCGACCCAGACGTCGATCGCCCATCCTCGGCCTGCCGCCTCTAGAACCACCATCTGTGAGGGCCGCGACGAGGTGCCAGCGTAAGTTGTGATGTGGTCGGCGTCGGCGTCCTTGAAGCCGCGCGGAGTAAAGCGCATGCGGGTGATGCGCACCTCCTATGTGGGATCGTCGTCTTACGTGCGCATTTCCACTTTCCTACCCGCCTGCGGTCTAGAACGTGTCTAGCTCCTCCACGTGGTCGTCGTGAGAAGCAGTCGTGGTCGACCCAGACTTGGACCTCCTCCAGCGCAGCTGCGGCTGCGGCCGCTGCGTGCTCATTGTATTTGTGGAGGGTGAGTAGCTCGGTATCGCGGTCGACCACTGCCTTCTTCGACCCCGCGACGTACGTGGAGTCGGGCATAGCAGCCGTCGGGAACTGTGTGGTCGAGGATCAGATGGTGCATCTCGTCTGGAATTCGCATCTCTACGCGCGCGCTGCCATCTACGTCGACCTCGACGACTTCGGACGTCGTCAGAGACTCAGCGTCCACTGTCAGGTAGTAGTGGTGCTGTTGTGTGTCTATGTCGATGATTTGAGGTGGTGGGCGCGACGGGGCTGGTTGAGGCTCGGTCCTCAGAATCGAGCCAACAAGTATGGTCCATTCGGAGACTGCGTCCTGAATGAATGTCTTTTGGTCGGTCGTCAGGGAGGCCCGCCAGGTCGAATCCACTAGGTGGAGGTCGCTCGATGAATACTCATGGGGCCCTTCGCGGATGGTCCAACACCTCCCGTCGTCGCGGACAGGGTCGTCTAGACGTGTGCCAGCCTCTGGGGCGTCGGCGCTACTGCCCCGCGACTCTGCTACCTGGGGCTCATCTCCAACGGGATCTCCGTCGCAGCGGCCACGTACTTCTCCGATGCTGAGCAATAGGGAGCGCATCTTGCTACCACCTGGACCTAGGATCTCCGCCAGACTGAATCGGCCAGCCTCGGGGCCCCACCAAATCTCCAATTCGTGATGGCCCAGCCTCCACAAGACCAGACGTGATCCGTCGCGGTTACCTCTGGAGACTATTCGTCCAAGGCCACGCCCCACTTGAAAGGCCACGACGCTGTCAAAATTGAAGACATACATGGACAACAACCCGAGGCCAATGGCCACTTGACGTTGCGCGGTTCTCACCGTGGTGGTCGCGCTGGCATCGACAAAGCAGAGCCATTGTAATGTCTTCTTCGCAATGTTGAGCAACGCATGTTTCTACAAACATCCATGCCTGACCATGTGGTGTCGTAGACTGGCTGGTCACCCCGTAAACAAATCCCTCAATGGCCATGGATGGTCGTGCGTCGCCAAGGCGGTGTAGCTCTTCGGCGCCTCGGTCACTGACGGTCACCGCGCGATGTTGTTCAACCATTTTAAGTAAGGCTGCTGGTCCACTCCATCCGCGCGCGCCCATAGTGGATGGAGCTCGGTAGAAGTCGACTTGTAGTCCAGGGTCTGTCCTGGGACTGTGGCGAGCGTTGTCGACGCGCGGCTGATTCGCGAGATGGCCGAGGCCCCCGCGACCTTTTGCACTGCTATCTCCCATTGTCCGTGAGAGTTGCGTGCAGCGCCGGCCGCGTCGTTTGGGGGTGCCAACATATCTGGCAACGTCCAGGGCGGCCATCCGAAAGTTGCGCTGTATGGAGCGGTGCCTCCGTGCGAGATCAGCGGGGTAGCAGGTCGAGCATGGTGAGTCGCAAACCTTGGCTCCTGAGTTGCTCATCGACGCGGTGCATGGCGCGTCGTAAGATCGCGCCGCGTCGTTCAATCATTCGGACATGCTGTTCTAGGGCTCGTACTCGGACCTCGATGCATGTCAGGCAAGGAACGGTTTAGCTCCAGCTACAAAGAGCAGCTCTTCCGCCGTCCACGACGAGGTCTTGACGGCCAGAAGATCGTGATCCAACGTGGAAGATCGGCTGATCAGTCGCTTGGAGGATCGATGCCGGGCGCCGCTGGCATCCCCCTCGAGCAGACGTTGTCCATGCCATCTGTTGGCCCTGTCGATCATGTGCGAGATGGGGTCCTGGCGGAAGACGAGGACGTCTCCCTCCGCATTCTGGTCGGGGCCGTGACCAGCTCAACCAATGGTCTGGGCTGTGACGCGTCGGAAGCCAAAGCCCGAAACTCATGGCATCGGGCTGCAAACAACATCCAGTCCATATGTGTACGTGTGGTGTGCCGCCAGCGGATGTGTCACTTGCGTATGTCGCGTCGTACTGGCGATGTGTCCCTTCTTCGTAACATGCGCAAGCCCTGCGTGACAGCGAAGCCTGTCTCACTTTCTGGTGCATGTCCAGTCGCAGCATGCAGGATTCGTGGTTGTAGTCGAGGCGCTCTGGATGGCCTCGGAGCTGCTGGAGCTGTCGGTGCCGGTTGTTCGGCGCCGCCAAAAATCGTCGCGCGTTGGTGCTTGTGGTGCGGGGTCGTCGATAGAAGCCCAAGCTGGTTGGGGTCCATCGGTGTCGGGACTCACCTGCGATTCACGGATACCCGCCACGGGATATTGGGCCTGCCGCGCACAGGCTTCGCGAGGAATGTTCGGCGTTGGTCGGCGCAGCGCTCGTGAGCTGCCCTGGCTAACTCATCGAACCAGCGGCATCGTCCTGGACGCCTGGTGTGGTGTTGGTGTGCTCGATTAGTTATGCGGGTCACGTATGCAGCCAGGGCGCGAGCATGGGGGCTCCGCGCGCAATGGAACTGTACCTTTTCCTGGGGTCTTGACGTGTCGCGGGTCCAGACTACTGCGTTTGCGTCGGCACCCTGCACGCCATGGGTGCGACTTCGCGTTCGGTATGTCAGCTGCTTGCTTAACAGCTGGTGTCTCGGCAAGAGTCGAGTGCCCGACGCTCGAGTCGGACTTGCCTGCCGGTCCTGGTATGGCTGCTGGCGATGGCTGCTGGTGCAGACGCTGCCAGTGCGAGCTTCCATGCGTTCAAGATCATGGAGTGCATCTGGACTGACTCGCGAACCTGTGGCTGGGCAGAGCTTTGCCAGAAGGGCACAGGGCCCTGGCGGTGACAGTGCCTTTCGCCACGAGCTCAACAAAGCGCCTGGGCCAAATTTGCGGTGTCTTGGCGTGTTGACTGTGGCCCCCATGGACGTCGTGGTGATGGTCCCCGCTGCGCATCATATTACTGAAGGGTGCCAGCAGGTGTGGCGGGATGGCGATGGCCAGAGAGGACTGCTTATCTGGGAATACTCGTGGACCCCTAGCTACCAGACGGCGCTAGTCGAACGCGACCGCGTCCACCCGGGTATTTTGTGATCTATTACTCCATGGTGCCACGGTGCCAAGCCGTGTGGGGCTCCGCTTTTCGGCAAAGAAATGCCGCCCTCCTGTATCCGGGTAATCGCTACCTTGTCGCAGAACATACTGTGGTTCCTCATCGTGCGCGCTCCAAGTCTCGGGATTGATGCGGTTGTGGAGGCCGCTTGGATGTCCAATGAGGCGGCGGGATGGTGCCATAACCACTACCTATACGACCACCCTTCGGGTGATGAGGAGGTTCGGGGGGGGAGGAGCCAGCGTCTCACTCGATCGGTCTCACTCTCGGTCTCGCTATCGATCTCAGTATCGGTCTCGCTCGATCGATCTCACTCGATCGATCTCAATCGATCTGGCTCGATCTATTTCATTCGATCGATCCCACAATCGATCTGGCTGTCGATCTGACAATCGATCTCACTATCGATCTCACAATCGATCTCACATTCGGTCTCCCTATCGAGCTCACTATCGATATCACAATCAACATCATCATCAACATCATCGACATCAACGTCATCATCATCATCATCATCATCATTGGGCCACCATCACCACCATCCTTACCTCATTACCATCATCCTCAACATCATCATCACCATCATCATCGGGGCACCATCATCGTCACCATGGCCATCATCATCATCATCATCATGGGGACACCATATCACCATCGGAAAACAACAAACATCATCATATCGTCGGGACACCATCATCATCATCAACCACATCATCATCAACATCATCATCAGGACACCATAAGCATCGTCACCAGCATCATCATCATCATCATCGGGACACCGTCACCATCAACATCAGCATCATCATCATGACTATCATCGGGCCACCACCATCAAAATCATCATCATCATTTCGTCATCACCCTCATTATCAACATCATCATCGGGACACCATCATCGTCATCATCATCGACGTCATCATCATCGGGAGAACATCATCATCATCATAATCATCGGAACACAACCATCATCATATCATCGGGGCACCATCATCATCATCAACAATATCATCATCAACATGATCATCATCTTCACCATCGGGACACCATCATCATCGTCACCATCATCATCATCATCATCGGGACACCATCATTATTCACATCTGCATTATCATCGTTACTAGCATCGGGCCACCACCATCAAAATCATCATCATCACCTCGTCACCACCATAATCATCAACATCATCATCGGGACACCATCATCGTCCTCATCATCATCGGGACACCATCATCATCACCATCATCATTAACATCATCATCATCACCTCGTAACCATCATCATCATCACCATCATCATCGGCACACCATCATCGTCATCATCATCAGCCTCATGATCATCGGGGCACCATCATCACCATCATCGTTAACATCGTCATCATCAACCTCGTCATCATCATCGGGGCACCATCATGATCATTATCATCATCTCATCATGATATCATCGTCAGCAACATCACCAAGCTCATCAGCCTGATGATCAACATCATCATGGGGACACCATCATCATCAACAACACCGTCATCGTCAACATCGTCATCATCATCAGGGCACCATCACCACCACCACCATCACCATCATCATCATCATCAACGTCGTCATCATCATCATCATCATCACCATGATCGGGACACCATCATCATCAACACCATCACCATCATCACCATCATCGACCTCATCATCATCATCATCATCATCATCATTATCATCATCATCATCCGGACACCGCGGGACACCGGCCCCCGGGAAGAAATCATTTTGGTTCCGGCCGCGCCCCAGCTGGAGGCGGGACACCGGCGGGACACCGCGGGCCACCAGCCCCCGGAAAGGAATCATGTGGTCCGGCCGCGCCTCAGCCGGAGGAAACTTTCTTCTCGCCCGCCCGCGCAGCTTCGCCTCGCCTGCGCGCGCGGCACGCACGAGCACGAAACCGAAACCGATTTCCTGGTAGGGGGGCTGGGCTCTCCGTTCCACTTCGATCTCACCCCCCCACCTCCGACCGATGCATTTTTTGGACCTGCGACGCCAGAAAAAAAAAGTCGTTATCCCGTGAGTTTGCCCAAGTCGCAATGGGTCACCAAGTCGAACTTCTCGCCAGTCGCGAATTGACGTCGGATGGCGATCTGCGGGGTGGGGGCCTCTCCTCCGCGCAACTCGCAAAGGTCCACGCTTTGCCCTCAGGTTGCGGCCGTGGCCACGGCTTGCCCTGGATTCGTGGCCTGGTGGACTGATGCAGGAAACGCAGCTCGGACACCATCGATGGTTCCTGCAGCGAATGCTTTGGCCACGTGCTCACTGGTTTGGATCTCACTGGCATGGTCGATGGTGATATCATTGAACACCTGCGCGAACTGCTTCTCCGCGGCCAATCTTCATAGGTCGTCGCTGATGTCGCCGTAGACGCGTTTTGCCTTCTTGTAGTGGTTGGCGGGAACGTGGCCTAGCTCCCTGCGTTCCTTGGCCCGTCCAGCTTCTTCTGTTGGGAGGGCGAAGAGGATGTGGAAGTAGTGACTTGGACTGTGGTTCTGCCTCTGCAGTCGCAGGGCATGGCCTGAGGCTCTGTAATCTTCTGGCGCCCGATGGAGGCATTGGCGACGAAGCCGCCTGGCTCGCGCACGAGGCTCGTGCGGGTGATCCTAGTGGGGGCCACTCGCGCGACTGTGACGGGACAGCCGGTATCGGCCTGTGCGAGAACGGTTGCTTCGGAGAAGCGCGCGCGTCTCGGCGCTCTCGTCCGTATTTGGAGTCCAATGGTCCGTGGCCGCTGTTGTACTTCTCTGGTGGTAGCCTCTCGAAATGTGCTCGTGTCTGCGTTGGTGTTATCGATGGTCCTATGTGAGTCGGGACTGCCGATCCATCCAGGGTTGAGAGTGCTGGGTGCTCGACGAGGCTGCCGAAGCCTCCTCGCTAATCAGAGCAGCAAAGCAGTTCGATGGCGCGTCGTCCGTGGACTCGGGCTGAGCAGCGAGCTCTGCTGCGGGCAATCCACGGCGACCCGCCAGTCGGAACTGTAGCTGCAGCATGACCTCGGCCTTGATAACCTTGGATTGTGTATGTACTGCTCGAAATGCTTCTGTTTCTTGTGCTGTCGCGCCGGCAATGTTGTTAGATGGCGTGCGCCACCTGGCCTGGTGCGCCAAGCCTTGGGGGCATGTGCGTGTCAGGCTGGTTCCCTGTTCGATCGCCGTGGCGATCTGGAACGCTGTCTTGGCTGGTGACTTGATGTGGGTTTCCAGCGTGAGTCCCAGCCCGCGAATTCTATTCATGATGTCGACCGGTCTCATGCCTGCAACCGGAATCGTGACCAACGCAATGGTGGATTTGAGCCGGTTGGCGAGGTCCATCGCGGCACAAGGTATGATGTTCCGCATGCGCGCCAGTAGTTGTTGGCGCAAATGGTCACGAAGGCGATGGTCTTCGTTGCCTGCGTGAATGTAGTTCGGCGGCATCATGGCCCAGACAAGTCGGAAGGTATGTCGAGCGACTTCGCTATGGACAATGGAGAACTGCGGGGCGATGAGTGCACTGGGGTGCATTGTGCGCGTCTGCCAACCATGCTGCGCAAGAGCTTGTGTTAGGGACGACGCGAGTTCAATCGTGAAGTCAGGCTTGGTGCAAGCTGGTGCCCCGGCGAGGAGAGCAGGGGCGGCCCGTTGGGGGGCCGACGGCTCATTGGGAACCGAAGGTGGGTTGGGGCTATCCCTCCTCGGGGGAGGCAACATCTGCTGACGGTGCATTGTCCTGTGCCTCCGTCTCCGTCTCGTCGGCGCTGGCGTGTGGCTGCGCGCGGCGATCTTGAACTCCGCCAGGCGTCTGCGCCGCCCGATCGAAGTCGCCAATGGCCACGACTCGGTGGCCGCCTGGTGCCTTCTGCCGCGGGGTGCGGACAGTGCCTGCTGGCCGCTGGATCTGCGCATCGCCGCCACCCGGTAAGATTAGCTCATGCTGTCCGTGTTCAGGATCGCGCGCGTGGGCCCCGTGTCTCGCAGGCCTCGCAATTCAGGCGGATCGCGGCCCGAAGCTCCCACAATGGGCGCCGTGGAAGTGTGGGGCGTGGCGCGGCCCTGATCATCCATGACGGCCGCGGGTGTGCTCGCCTGATAAGTGCGCTCTTGTGTCCCGTTGCCGACTACTTGGGAGCTCGAGGGCTTGCTCATGAGGCGTTGCCGTGGCCAGTGGTGCCCTACTTCGACGGCGCGTCGGCGCAGCTGACGCGCGACCGTCATTTGCATGAGGTTGGTCCAAGCCCCAGGGTCCACGATCGCGCTGAGCTCGCTGGTGTGTAACTGAGCGCGGCGGTGAAACGCCCGAACGGCGTGCTCGTTGGCGGGTTTGCTGGCTGGCAGCGAAATGCGTCGGAATCTCGGCTCCACCACCTTGTGGCGAGCCGTGTGGTGGTGGCAGTCCCCGCGTGGATGCGGGCGTGCTGAACGTGGTTCCCTGCCTTTCGGTCCCGTGAGGCGTCGTTGGCGCCTCGCCCGCAGGTCCTGCTGGACGTAGTTTGGAAGCCACGTTGACGTTCGTGACTCCTCGTGCTGCCAGTTGCTATCTGCGCGTTGGGCACCGGGGCAATTGTGTCCGCGTAGGATTGCAACGTGGTTGGGCCTCGACTTTCCTGTCATTGGAATTTTCGGGGCTCGTGGCGGCCCGGGCGTCGACGCAGCTCTTGCGGAATTGGCGGTCGCGCTGCAGGATGGCACTCGGGTCAGGGTTGAATTGTTCGTCTGGGCGGATATCTCGCGTCGCGTGGCCGTCCAGTTCCACGCCAGTAGTATGTGATTCGGCTTGTAGGTGCTCGGGGAGAGGCGGTGGAGCAGCGGTCGGTGGTCCAGTCTCGGCGAGGTTGACCATCTGCCAGGCGCGCTCGCGGCGGTGGGCGTGGCGCTGTTCCAACTGAGAGCCATGGGTGGGCTCGTGGCCGGCCATGGCGGTGAGTGGCGCCGTAGTCTCAGGGGCTAGGTCATGCATGATGTTCGCGCGGAGGGCCGTGGTCGGCACTTCGGGGAGGGGCTCGTGGCCGCGGCCCTGTGCTGCAAATATCAAGGCAGCCCGCTCGCGCAGACTCGCCCGAAGTCATGGGGGCTGGTTGAATCCGCCGATGTGTGCCATGCTGGCTCGCTGGTCGTCGGCGGCCGCGAGTTGTCCAGTCGGCTGAATCGCGCCCCCCGCGCTGAACTGTTGTTTTGTCGAAGTGAGTCTGGAACGGCGCGGGCTCCAAGGCGGAACTGGTTTGCCGATGCTGCTAGCACGGGGGCCGCTGGGGCAAATCCAGGAGGAAGGGGGGCGCCGGTAGTTGAGCTCCTGATGAAGGGGTGGCAGAATTCAAACTTGAAGGGCGCGGCGGGCGCGTCGGTGCATGCGTGGCTCTGGGCGGTGGTGAAGAGTGCTGCCGGTCAAGAGCCGCGGGCTGATTCGGGCATCTGCCAGGGGCCCTCGGAAGCGGGCCGGGCCGGACATGCGCCGGCTTCTGAATGCGGTGGAACAGATTCGGCGACCGTGAAGGCGGCCCCTGATATGCCGGAGGCAGGCCGAGCATCCAGGGCGCCACCGATAGGACCCGAGTCGGCGTAGCCACCGAAAAGTCGGGCCACCTTCCTGGGCGCTTGAACTTCGCCGGCCGGCCCGTGGGCATTCAGCTCTGAAGTGGAACTCCGAGACGCAGATGCTGGACTTCACAATCTGCCCGTCGTGGCCCTGAGGGTTCCACCTGCGGCCCTTGCCTTCGCCGCTAGGCCGCTGTCATCCGCCCGTGCCATTGCCTCCTTGACAGACGGCGTCGACTTGATCGCCGGTCAGCTGGGCCAGAAAACTCTACTCGTGAATTCCCGTGACTTTGCCGCGGTTGTTCTGGTGGGTTCGTTCACGCGTCGTCCCCGCGATCGTTCGCGGCGCTTCGTTCAGGAAGCTGGGCTTTGATCTGGGCTGGGGACATGCCTCTGAACTGGTCCGGATAATAATAAATACTTCTCGAAGGTCTGATCTGGCGTCGGAGCTGGTGCTGCTGGCATTCCGCGGATGGGCCTGAGCTTCGTCGGCGGCGGGGGATTCTGCCCGCGGCGTCGCGGCGCTCGGCTGAGCGCTGCCGTCGCGAGCGGCGAAACCTCGTCTGGCGCCTGGGAGTTCATCGGCACTCGCGGCCCAAGGCCAGCTGGGTGCGCGTCGCGTTGGTTGCTGTTGTCGTTGGTCATGCCTGCGACACCTCCGAAAGATGGCGACGAACGGAAGGCGCTGGCGATGTTGTTGGGCGCGTGCTCCACGATGTGGCCTACGCGCCTGAGCGTCGTCATGAGGCTGTTGAACTCAGGCTCTGTTGCGGAGTATCATGTGCCGCAGGGCTGGAGCGGCGCCGTGAGTGTGCTGGTCGTGGTGCCGACAGTTCGGAGGGGCAGCCAGCTGTAGCTTTCCCATGGCATCGCAGCTCCACCATTGTGCGCCGCTCGGGATCGCAATGCTCGGGGCCGCAGGAACAAGGCGTTGGTGGTCTCGTTGCGTCGCCTCGAAAACTCGAAGAGCTCCCGTGTCACCTGCAAGCGTGGCTCTTCAAAGGTTGGTCCGGAATTAATTCCGATGTTCACGATGAGGTCGGTCACGGCTGATTCAGGTTGACCATTAGCCGAACAGCCTTCGGTCATCTCCGCGAAGTTCACGTAGCGATTGACTTTGAGAGAGGCGCCGTCCAGGTTCTGGATGGTGGCTGCGCGCCGTTGCGCGTTGCGCGCTCCGCGCGGGCGTGTCATGCACCCAAAGGCAGAATTGGTAGACGGACTTGCGTTCAAGCGACCAGGCAGGTGGCTGACGCATGCTGCCTGCTCTGCCGCCGCTGCCACATTGCTGTCCAACTCTTCCAAGCATCATTCACGCGAGCCGGTGCGAGTCGATCGCGGAGGGGATGCTGATGCTGCCCCATAGCGGCAAGAAGGATATCCTTCTCTGGAGGAGTCCACCACGATGCGGGCTGCGCAGGCGCCTTGGAAGTCGGACCTGCGCAAAAGACAAACGCCAGCTCGATCCTTGGGACAACCGTCGTGGTGCTGCTACCCGTCGTCGGCGCCGGGGGTGGTGAAACAGGTGCGCTAACCACTAGCGTGTCATTCGAAATGCTCAGCGTGCTCAATAGGACGCGAGCCAGAGTGAGAAAACGGAGGAGGAGAAGAAGGTGGATGAGGCGGACACTGGCAAGAAAGAGAAGGAGAAGGAGGGCAAAGAGGGAGGAGGAGGAGGCGGAGGAGGAGGACGAGTTTAAGGAACAGGACCAGTGTAAACCCAAGATGCATCAACGATGTTGGGATACACCCACCCCCCAAACTCCCTGTGCATAGGCCCCTACAACGGTTCATTTCCATTGAAGGAACTGCCTCGTTGGAGAACAACCGTTTGAATACCCTGAAACATGCCAAAACATTGTTCTCGGGATTCCAACGCCACGGATCAACCTGACTGTTGCGTCATGACGATCCTGACTCGTCCATTCTGGGACTTCACAACACAACGAACCTACGTAACTATTGCACCCGCATAATCCTGAATCCTTCCAAAACGCCATTCCTGATACGTTGATCATGGGAACCCGCGATAATCTTGTAAACCCTATACACGGGTGCGCGCGGCGCTAAGGTGAAAACCGTATTTTGAAGAAGAGCCGCCGTCAATCCGTGAAGATCGTTCAATTTTTTAAGCGAAAGTGCGCGGCGCTAAAGCGAGAACCGCATTGTGCAAACGACCCGCCCTCAATACGTGAAGCTCTTGTCCATTTTTTTAACGAATGTGTGCGGCGCTAAAGCGAAAACCACATGGTGAAAACGGCCCGCCCTCAATGCGTGAAGCTCTTGCGAGCTTATCAAAAGCATGTGCGCCGCGCTACGGCGAGAGCCACATTTTGCAAACCACCCGCCCTCCATTTGTGAAACTGTTGCCAATTTTTAAGCGTCAGACTCATAAGTGGTTCGGGAGTCTCAAGCGAAACGCCTAACCCGCCCTTAAACAGGTCTCGGCGTGCGACAGAGAGAAGCTATTTATAAAGGGAAAGGAATGGAGGAGGAGGAGGACCAGTGTAAACCCAAGTGGCATTACCGATGTTGGGATACACCCTCCCTCCAAGCTCCCTCTTCATACGCCCCTTTACAACGGTTCATTTCAATTGAAGGAGTGTCTCGTTGAAAAACAGCCGCTTGACGACCCTGACGCACGCATGCCGAAACATTGTTCTTGGGATTACAACGCCACGGATCAACCTGACTAGTGCGTCTTGACGATCCTGAATCAGGCCAGAACGCCATTCCAGGGACTTCAACACAGCGAATCAACGTAGCTGTTGCGCCCGCATAATCCTGAACCCTTTCAAAACACAATTTTCGGTAAATGGGAAACCGTGAAGCTTTCGCATTTAAACAACGAGTGCGCGCCGCGCATTTTGAAAACCACCCGCCCTCAATCCATGAACTCTTGCACATGTTAAAACGAATGTGCGCCGCGCTAAAAGCGAGGACAACATCTTGAAAACCACCCGCCCCCCATCCGTGAAACTCTTGCACATCTTCAAAACGAATGTGCGCCGCACTAAGGCGACAATCGCATTTTGAAAACCACCCGCCCCCAACCCGTGAAACTCTTCCAAATTTTACAACATATGGGCGCCGGGCTAAAACGAGAACTGCATTTCGAAAACCACCCGCCCTCAAGCCGCGAAGCTGTTGAACATGTTTAAAACGAATGTGCGCCGCGCCAAAACGATAACCACATTATGAAAACCCACCGCCCTCAATCCGTGAACCTCTTGCAAATTTATCAAACGGATGTGCGCCCCGCTGAGGCGAGAGTCACATTTCGAAAACCACCCGCCCTCAATATGTGAAGCTGTTGCCAATTTTGAAACTTCAGAATCATAAATGGTGAGGAAATCTCAGGCAAAACGCCCAGCCCGCCCTAAAAATCGGCCTCGGGGTGCGACAAGGAGCAATTATTTATAAGCAAAAGGAATGGAGTAGGAAGAGGAGCAGGAGGAGGAGGAGGAGGAAGAGGAGGAGGAGGAGGCGGCGTCGGCGTCGGCGTCGTCGTCGTCGTCGGTGGGGAGAAAGCGGACGGGAGGATACGGACCTTACGATCATGATCATAACGGTCATGATGCTGCTGCTGCTGATGTCGAGGGGGAGGAGGAAAAGGAGGAGGAGGAGGGTAGGAGTAGGAGTAGGACTATGAATAGGAGGAGGCCGGGGAGGAGGAGGAGGAGCAGGAGGAGGAGGACGTGGAGGAGGCGGAGGCCACGAACGAGGAAAGGTCGGCGAGGAGAGGAACAAGCTCCGCCCGCCTTCAGACGAAGGGCGTCGACAGTGTTGTACAGCCTGTGCCAGTGCCCCCTCAGCATGAGGCTGTAGAAGGTGGAGGCGTTGGGCACGAGCAGGGCCTGGTCGACCTGCAGGGGGTCTCTCGCGCTGTCGCGTCGGTCCAGCGGCTGGGGGGGGCGAGGAGGATGGGGAGGATGGGGCCGGGGGAGGAAACGGATAATGGGGGGAGGAAGGAGGAGGAAGCGTGCGGAGGAGGAGGAGGAGGTATACAAAGGGAGAGAGAAAGAGAGAGAGAAAGAGATATGATGATGAGGACAATTGGGGACGAGGAGGATGAGGAGGATGGGGGAGGAGGAGGAGGGAGAAGGAAGCGTGCGGAGGAGGAGGCGGAGGAGGAGGAGGCGGAAGAAGAGGAGGATGAGGAGAAGGAAAAGGAGGGAGGACGAGAAGGGAGGAGGAGGAACAAGAGGAATAATATATGGAAGTTGGTGAGGAGGGGGATGGCTGGAGGGGAGGGAAGAGGACGACAGAGGAGGATGATGAGCTAGAGTTATATGTTCAGGCCCTCAATCTCCCTGAATATGAAAAGGATACAATAGAGAAAGAGCTCCTTTTCTCCAGTCAACTAACCAGATACTGTAATACCAGTCAGCCGTGCAAGAACGTCTCGCTATCAAGGAGAAGAAGAGGGATGTTATTCTCTCTGTGTTCGTAGTGCAAGTCATTAGAGAAAGAGGGAGAACTGCGCAGCTTGAGCCCGAAGGGGCTATCGGCCGTCGTCGTTCGCCGGCGGCCTACGTCTGCTGCCCACTCTACCTTACCTGCGCTCTCTCTAGCCAGGAGCGCTCCAGGACTCGATCGGTGATCTATCAAGTCGGCTCTGGACGCGAAGGTCTCTGACCTCAACGCCCAAACACATCGTGCTTTACGTAAGGCTGCGAAAGACACAAGCAACAGAAGGTGCACTGCGCACCGCGTGCACAACAGCTGGCAGTCTCGCGTCTACCGTTACACAGCGCTGCAGGTCGCAGCCGTCTAGACTGCTAGCCGCAGACCGAAGGGGTCTGCCGATCAAACACAGGGCTCTAGGCATGCACACATCTAGCTGCGCGAGAAGAGTTCTCGCCGAAACCTGCACGCTGCTCCGCAGTGTTCCTAAGTAGCAACTGCTTGCAGGTCCTCCGCACGGGGAACCTTTACAGCGTGGCGCAGGTGCCACACACCTGCCATTAACTGGTGCAGGGGAAGCCGATCCAGCTTTCCCTTCGTCATACCGTCTACGCACATATCTCGCGTATCAATCCAATAAAATCTCTTGAGCACCCTAGTTCGCATTAATTCACGTATATATGCTAAGTGAAAGAAGGTTCCCTTATCGGCAGGGAATTTTGAATGATCAGCTTGCAAATAGCTAAACAGCGAACCAGAATCAGTGAAGGCTTCACTCTGCAAAATAAATTCTCCAGACTCACGAATCTCCTTCATGCGCACTGCAGTCTGAGGTCCCTGTCGGACTTCCTCGAAGAAAGACAAAATAATCACCATCATGTCCAGCATATCGCATTGGTTATGAATCTCAGCACTCCAAACTCCACGACATACATGATTTTGCTTGCCTCCAAGAAATGCTAGTACCTGTAAGTCATACTTGGAGTTCTTCTTGTCGTAGTGCGCCAGACCTAATACATATCCTCGCATGACAAGTGGATCCGTAGCCTTGCTCTCGTCACTTGGGGCCTGATAAACACTATCACCAACTGCGATAAGAGAAACTGGCATCTTAATCTTGCGATACTGAAGACCGTGTGGATTATTCTTCACATGCCGACATAATCTGTTGATGCGCTTCAGGTCCAGGATTGTCGGTCTCTTAGCTATACGTTGTAGTGAACTAACATAGATTACAATATCCAACCGCGTCTGAACTAGCCAGGCCACTGCCCCTAACAGCGTAAGAAAACAAGGATTCAACTCTTCACTCAAAGGTTGATCATCGCTCTGCTTTTCATAGTAGGTCGCTGCCAAGGGCTTGATGGCTGCTGCATAGTCGAACTGATCCAAGATAATACATTTCCCATCATCAACAACTCGATGCCTAATGCCAGTGTGTATGAATGACTGCTCAATATTTATTTTGACGTCCATGCCGAAGTATTTCTGCAATATTTTGAGAAACTTTAACAACGTCATCTTCTCACCCGTCGCCTTGTAGTCGTCCATATGAGTGCTTACCCTGAGAATCAACTGTCTATTCTCGAACTTCAGATAGATCTTAGGATCCGATATCGTAGGGTAAATGTTCTCCTTCTTGAGTACTTGATCTGCCTTCATCGTGAATAGATTGGGTGCATCAATGAATCCAAATCCACCTTTAAGCATCTCAAGACATTCGATAGCATCGTTGAAGTTCTCGAAACCCTTGATGGAACGTAAAATAACACTTCCAGCTGGCTCAATACCTCCTCGACCGCGCGGTAGTATCATTGAAACCTGCCGTTTAGGTCCACCGCGTAATTGCTGTACTTCTTCAAAAGTTAATCCCTTCAAAAACGCTTGGGATATGTCCAAGGAGGCGATCGGCCATTCTGATTGAGCTGCCGTAGCAACAACAGCTCGCTGTCCCCAGGAACTCGCCGTGCCGCTAACCTTGTCCAAGTTGCCGCGTTCCATGTCCTTGAAACCATGTACTGTCAATCGACATTTCATAATGCGGGTGCCGTCGTTCTGCAGCTTCCACGTGAAAACATATCGTGAAGTCAACAAATTCCAGGCATCCTTCTTGTTCTGGCGCCTCACGGAACCGTTATCAATCCAGCGTAACAATTCTGCAAGAACAGCTGCTTTGGCCAGCTCCGTGTTCTTCCTCAAGTCGTCATCGGACGCTGACATGTTGGACTGCGTCTTGTTGGTTTCTATGAGCGCCCTCTTGATACCTGCCTTATCCACGTGAAGCACACGTCCATCACCATCATTCCACGTTGCGTCTACTGGTAGATAGCCACTCAAATAAGCTAGGCCTATTGGTAGCTGAATCTCCGCCGGGTCTTGTAAAATTGTCTTCACCACCTCGCGGTTATCCTTGGTGAGTCTGGTGGCGAAGGCTTTCACGTCTTTGTCGTATTCCGACAATGCCTGTAAACCATGATCTGAGCACAACTGGTACCGAGGCATCAGCTCTGCATAAGCGTGTAAGTACTCGTATCCCAGCAACGTGCCCTCCATGTCATACTCTGTCTCCGGGGGCGTAGCAGAACAAAACATGACCTTCCACTCATCATCGTCCGTGTTGATGGTCAAGTTTGGATCTTCATCCTCCAACTCCTTCTGCCACGCTGCCCAGAACTCCGCGTCGAGTTCACCGTTATCCTCTGGTGCTGCGCGCAGTCCCTGATCAGGAGAATCTCCCGGCGATATAGGAGACAGTACTACTGGCGAATTGTTGTGTTGTTCATTGTGCACTCCTCCGAGCTGAGAAACTCCAGGCTCTTCTCGCACTGCCTGCTGCACAACCTGATCTTCGTGCAGACAAAACTGCACCGTGAATATCTTCTTCCAATCACCGCGATCACCAAATAGTACTTCCACATTCACACTCTGTCCACCTTCGATGAGTACGTAGTCATAGCTGCTGTCGTTGTCCTGCGACCAAAATACAATCACACTGCCTGCGGCTCCTTCACTTAATGACGCTAGTCTGGATACTCCATGAGCACACACTCCAGCCAAGCATCCTGGTACTTGCAAAGTGTTGAGCGCCACGTCAAGAATAGCGTGAAACACCAAACTGTGCACGATCGCATCCGCTGTCAATTGCCAACCTGCTCCTGTACGCATCCATCCAATAATCGTAGACTTCCTCCTGAGCGTGCTCGTAAAATTAACTACGCACTTCCAGGAATTAAGGATGCTGTCGTGCTGTAACCGATCTGAGCACTTGTCCAGGAACATCGTCATGTACACCATAGCTCTTCGTAGACTCTCGATGGGCACTGTGATATGTCTTCCTTGCCATCGAACTGTAATCTTGCCGTGCTCGAGCTCGGTCAGGTCCGTGACAGTGGCTGGTCCAACCCAGCCCGGACGGTCCTTCTGTGGAGACTTCCTGAATATTTCCACCGAGTCGCCGTTGTTCAAGTTCAGTTGATCTCCCGCTAGCGGCGTACGTGACTTATCGGCCAATCGTAAACGATGTTCTGCCAAGGCCGAAACTGCACTGCCAACTGATATCTCCCGCAAGCGGTGTACATGTCGTAGACCATCCATACCTGATTCGTCCTGCATTCTGGCCTCGCCAATCACGTCCTCGATCTGTGGCAGCAATCTTGGTGTACGTCCAAACAGAGACTGATACGGTGTACCCTGTCCAGTGGAAAG
The DNA here is from genome assembly GCA_963575745.1 of Prorocentrum cordatum. Lineage (NCBI taxonomy): Eukaryota > Dinophyceae > Prorocentrales > Prorocentraceae > Prorocentrum > Prorocentrum cordatum. The sequence goes on along the minus strand of CAUYUJ010019540.1, from coordinate 150,016 downwards.
CAAGGAGTTCTTGGCCAAGACCGATTCCGAGAGTATTTCTGCGAACGTCGCTTCAATGTTGTCGGCCTGAAGCTGAGACTGCGTGCGATGAAGCTGGCAACGTAGAATTTCGTGATGTCGCTCAGCAATCCATGCCTTCTTGTCTTTGGGCTTAATGACCAGCTCGATATTCCATCGCGTAGCCCAAGTCTTAGCCTCGTCGCTGGCCATAGCGCCCTCGCCATCCCAGATCATAAGCTCTGGAGGTCCAAACACTCTGATCCACCTGGACGTCATCATAACCAAGATGGTATGCGTCTCCTTGTCCGTGATCTCTTCTGCCACGGTCCATCTTATGCACTCATCAATCAAATGCAGGATGATGTAACTCCGTATCTCCGATCCCGTCTCGTCTGAATAGAACATGAGATCGCCCTGAACAGATTAATTGAATCGCATGCTTATTCTCGTTGCCGTTCGAACATGAGGTGCTCCTCTTGCCCACATTCTACATATTCTGCATGTGTCGACCACCTCGGCAACTAACTTCATCACTTCTGGGGGTACTCCCACCAATGATAGCAGTCTAGTCATCTGTGCGATCGTAGTATGATACCAACGTAAATGCAGTCGTCTGAGGGCTTTCTTCTTGGTCAACACATCAGCATCATGAAGTATTCTAATCATGTGCTTGAAATCCGAGTTGCCCCAGACCTGAATATCTTGATCTTCGTCTCCGTGTGGTACCAGCGCTTGATGCCGTTGATCGCGGGATCGCGTATCAACTCCATGACGCAATCGCCGTAAGCCGCTGCGTCGTACTGCTAGGCGTCCTTCGGCATGCGGCTCCGGCGGTGGTGGTACATTTCCACTGTCTGCTGCCCCTTCTGCTGCAGGAGGTTCACTCGCTCCTGCTTCAGCTTGTGCTCCATCCGCCCGTGGAGCCGTTGCCTCAGGACGCTCTGCCTCAAGCTCTCCGTCTTCCAGCTCGACTTCCTCGGGGTCGTCAAACTCCTTAAACTCCACGGGAACAGCCTGTCGCCGTCGTTCTGCTTCCTCAACTTCTGCCGGACTCGCTCCTGAGCCTGTAGATCCACCTGTGGATACCACGCCTCCACCAACATCTCCTTCAGGTCGAACTGGTGGTTCTTCGCGTTGATGCTGAGGAGCTCTCGCCCCGGCTGGTCTCGCCGAGCCAGACGCACGTGCCGACTCGAGTCCCAGCTTGCACAGCTTGTCTGGCTCTGTCGACTTGGTATGAGCTGGATCGACTCGAGCTTTCGCCTGCAAGCAAGCAGGACACTTATATGGCACTGTCTTCACATGGGGATACTTGCAATCTCCTACTCGAATATGTGCTGGATGCTCCGAAGATCTTCGCCGTTTACATCCTGGGCATTCTCGATCTAACTCGTCTTCCAGGATAGGATAATGTTTTCGGTCATCCTGAGCTCGTTGCCATTTACGACGATGCAGCAATCGTTGGATTCCCCAGGCTAGTCGCTCTGCTAGTCTCCAAGGCCATACCTGAGAAGTCGCTGCATGATTACCTCTGAGCATCACATGATTACCGTCGCAGGCACCAGCAATATCGCCACACTTGATGCCGTCGACGTAATATATCAAATCGTAATCAGATGCCCACAACGATGTAGGCTTGTTAACATGGCCTCCGTCCGTTGTACGAGCACCCATCTGACACATGTGAAAATTGCCAACCACCGTACGCGGATGTTCTCGAACTTTTGGCCAAGGATCGTATGTGTACATGTCGCTCGCAGTGGGCTGCTCGTTCAACCAGTCTCGTCCATCGTCATACTGCGCCAGAGCAACAACAGCACAAAACGTGGATAGTTTTAAAGCGTAGTCTAAGCTCTCCTCCCACGTGTCTGGAAACAACTGCCTGTTCATGTATGACCAGCCTCCAAATGGACCACATATAGGACTCATAATCACCACTCGAACTCCTCTTGACGAACGATAATGAAGAAAAGCTTTCTGTTCGCTGGACTGCGTCAGGTCGGAGCCGGTGATGATGTCGAAATTCTTACCCACCTTGGTGCGATAACGAGTCAGTATAATAGAGGTACGAGCTTGTCCTCCGGCAATCTCGCACACATCGAACTGAACATCGTCCATTTTGGATTGAAACACATTCATAGCTTCCATACAGTTAAATATCTGCGCAAAAGGCATACTTCTCGTAGCAAAGTGTGGTACTGATTGAAGTCCCGATAACCAGTAAGGCTGAAACTGATCATCGACCACTGGGTCCTCGTCACTGCCGTAGTCCTCGATCTCATTATCCGAAAACCCAACAGTGACCATCACATCCTTGCCCAAACCACTCCAATCGTTACCGCAATCGTCGTAGTGCTTTTCATAGACCCTGGCCTTGCCTGACTTTGGTGCGTTCGTGGTAATGTCCTCGCCATTCGCCTTCATGTTTGCCTTCTTCTGCTTTTGCCTCTCCTTCGCCGCCGTAGGTAGAACAATAGCAATCTTGTTATCATCCAATACCGCAACTCTTGATCGATCGGTGAACTCTATCAAGTCGGCTCTGGACGCGGGTAACAGGCCGTCGATAACTCCAAGCAGGCCCGTGACGATGTTGCGGTGATTCTCCATCCTGATATCGATAGTCTCATTCGGCTTATCGAAGGAGTACTTGATGTCCACGTCATGTGCGATCGAGGCAGCATGAGTACATACCGTATCGTTCAGGCGCTTCGTAGACACCATCTGCAGACATAACTTTAAAGGCTTCGAGGTAACCGGCGATACTGCATTCCAGGCACAAGTATTGTGATATGTACTATGAACCTGCTGCATGTTGATGATGCCCTGGATGGCAGCCATCTGCCAGGCACTCGATCTCCGCGGGGCATATATTGCGAAGTCCATATCTCTCTGCGTAGTGAGGTATGTCGTAAACCTGTCCATGACCTTGCGATCATTTCGTGTGCCCGAACCAGTTCTGCAACGTGGGAGCTCCGCGGCGACCAAGAAGGAGTCCTTCAAGAATCTATCACGTGCTTCCAACCACGAAGAATCCAGGAACATAGTTCGGGAAACCATATGTATATGCGGATATCGTTCAGACAGCTGCTGCTGCATCTGGGCGTCCTCGCTGATCAACACCACGTACTTCCTCGGCACATTCTCTACGTTGGGGCCCCACACGCCGGTAGTCGCACCCGCCGGCTCGGACGGCGGCGGCACTGCCTCCGGGCTAAGGCAGCCCGCCGTGCTTTGTCAGGTGGATGGGGCCCAGCTCACCGACTTCTTATCCGATGTCGGTGTTCTGGTAGTAGGAGTGAGTGAAGATGACGATGAGGCCGCTGCCGAACTTGCTCCGGCAGTCGCTCTCCCTGAAAGATTGGCCTCCTCCGTCGTCATCGTCATGTGGCTGGTCTTCGTGGGTTGTCCGTCCTGCTTACGCCGAAATCTACTGATAGGAATCTGCCAATGACCTGACTTGGCCTTGAGCATCTGGAAATGCCTGCTGCCCGGAGATGCCTCAATTTTAGCACCACCAGGCCCAAGAAACCATATCTCTCCAGTCTTACATCGAATAAGAACGTCATTGCGTTCAAGACTCTGAATACCCATCAATCCTGGGACTCCTGAGTTCTCCAGACACGGCGCCTTGAAGACCTCCTCGTGGTGCACTCCGTCGGTGTCGACCATGCCCGTGGTCAGCTCCACCTCGTAGTTGGCCTGCTGAGAGCCATTACCCACTCCAGCAACATAACGTGGTTCTATCAGCGACTGCTGATTGACCTTCTTCTGGTGCCCATTGCACTTCATAGCTTGGCGCCGGGCCCACTGATCTCCACATAGTCCGTCATGAGCTCCAGTATCTGGCATCAGACCAACCTCCTCATTAGGTAGTGCCATGTTGCTTGAGTATACTTCGTATTCACGCGCACAACTGCTTGAGGGCCACCATGGTCCGAAAAATGAACTCAGTCGCATAAGTCCTCCAGTAGATGATGCCGAACTGGCGCTGGCGTTGTTCATGTCTGTGATGAGGTTGGGTCGCCTGGCTGGCATAATAGTAGGCGCGAAACGGTTCTGCATAGGCACCATCTGATTAGCTTCACTTCGTGCCACCACTCCTCTCATCACCGTAGCCAGGTCCTCCATCATGGCTGAAACTTGAGGTCGCTCATCAAGACCATCCGCGATGTTCTGAGGGGTAGCCGGCGCGGCATCTGTGATCACCGTTCTGCACAGCGGGCATGTAGGAGGATTACCCACTGCACCAGCGACGATGATCGCAGCACAATCCTGACAGAAATGAGCATGTTCACATGGCACCAGCTTCGTGTTCACCTCCTGCTCTAGACAGATGATGCAGTGCTCCTCGTTCGTCGCCCTGTTGGGTGCGTTTTGTCGAAGGCCAGGAGCAGCGTCCCGGGCTCCTGCAGCTCGTGGGTGTTCCACACGCGGAGAGTCTGGCACCGGAACTGCTGCTGCTTCTGACACTGCACGTCGATCATCTTCGCGTCGGTCTACCTCCACATGGTTGCTAGCAATTGTGATTCCAGGCAGACCTTCAGGGGTACTAAATTCCTCTGGTGGTGTCCTCGCTGGTGGTGTGACAAACCCTGAAGCCTGCGCCGAGTTCGCTGACATGTCCACCAGCTGCTGAGTAAGCGCCGTCGGTAATGATGATGCCGTCGCCGAAGATGTCGATGGCCTTGGTGAAGGTTGTCTCCAATACGGCGATACAGCCGACATCCAACTTGTGATGTTTCCTTGCATCTGTCCATGCTGCGCTGCTCCGTACAGGCCACCTGTAAACATTGATCCAAATACTCCGCCATGCGATGGCGTAGGTTCTTGCGGCGCCTCTCGAAACACTCGTATCCCCATTTGATCTCGCATAAAGGGATGTGTCTCCTGCGTTGCTCTCGCCGTACTTTCTGCATCAAGATCAGGAGCGCGCAGTTGATATTCTCGCTGATGTCGTTCGTATATCACTCTCTGCTGTGGGGGCAGCGTCTCCGGATATGCTGCCCATCGGGGATCAAATCCTCCACTAGCATCGTCGTCTGGAGCTTCTTCAGCAGCTGGAGCTTCGCTTTCCACAACCATCCATGAGGTATGTGATTCCGTAGCATAGCCTTGAAAGAAATTCGGTACTGCGGGCAATCCAGCAAGAAGTCCTTGTGCAAATGGTGCTGCGGCTCCGGGATATGAGTATACTGGAGCCGGGGCTGTTGCCGTCTGCATGTGAAGCGTTGTTCCTGCGCCCTGGCCCTTGCCCTTGCCGTTGCCACCTTTGCCTTTTGATCCACACGTCGAGCACTTCAAGGGTTGTCCGTCTGATCCGATCGGGTTTCCTTTTCGGCCCTTGCCGAACGACTTGCCAACAAACTCCGACTGTTGTGGTTCCTCATAATAGTGCCGGCGACGAAGGGGTCCACGATGTCTGCGCGGGGCTTTGCCCACGAAGCGTCGCCACTTCTTCCGATAACGCTTATACTTCTGGTAATAGAACTCCGCCTGATCGTTGTTCGACCACTGTGACATATCTGGCTCGTCATCCTCGCGTTGAAACAGCACTGCGTTGGCCTCGCCGTCATCGTCCGTGGTGTCGCTGTCGTCGCCGTCGTATAGATACGTTCCTTCTGGAGCCGTAGCGGATCCTGCGTTGAAGACACCTGTCGGCCACATAGCGCTTGGCTGTCCAGGCGTACCAAACTCATTGGTCATGAACGTCTGCTCTGTGTGAAATACACCTGGACTCTGAGCTGGATTCATTATGTTGTGAGATCCGTGTTCCGCGAGGTGACCAAACCGCTTGACATACGCTATGAACTGGCGGTACTGCATCTCATTCACTGGCATCTGCCCCTGGAATGGGGCCAATATCTGTACCCAGAATTCAGCGGGTATGCGAAGAGACATGAGCAACATCCAGGCCGCGTGATGGTGCTGAATAGTGATGTTCGAACGCGTCGTGGCCCGCTACAGCACGACTTCCCATCTTGTGAGCATTGTGTCAATATTTTCTCCAGGAAGTCGCGCAAAACCGTACAAGTCTGCCATTCCTCTGAGATTCGTCTCTTCCTCCAGCGGTAGGAACTGTCTGGCTAGGGCTTGCAGGATGAATGCCGCTCCGTTCAGCCGTTGAAGTCCAGCTCCGTCTCCAAGATCAATCTCTGCACCATTTATCTTCGCCTGAAGAGGAAGCTCTCGTATCATATCTCTGGCAATACCTCCAAGACTAAGTTCTATCTGTGGCCCCTTCCTGATCTCATCGACATTCGTAGCGTTGCACCATGCCACCACATCAGCCAGCCAGTTGCGAAAAGGATATTGCTGCTCCATCTCCGGGGACCAGGGTGGGGGATTCGTCATACTACCTCTCATGCTCGCCCAGTCCGCTGGTCCCGGTGATTGCGGTCCGTATGGCCAATTCGGCCGACCACGGCCAGCACCTTTAGCCTGTCCATCTCCGAAAGGTTGAAACTGTCCAACTGGCTGACGAAACATTGTGATCACTATGAAGATCAGATACTTCATCACGAAGGTGTTCAGCTCGTTATTGGGCTCGTTCAAAGACCGTGGAGCAGACACAGGGTGTGCCTGCTCCGCTACCAGCTAGAGTTATATGTTCAGGCCCTCAATCTCCCTGAAGATGAAAAGGATACAATAGAGAAAGAGCTCCTTTTCTCCAGTCAACTAACCAGATACTGTAACACCAGTCAGCCGTGCAAGAACGTCTCGCTATCAAGGAGAAGAAGAGGGATGTTATTCTCTCTTTGTTCTTAGTGCAAGTAATTAGAGAAAGAGGGAGAACTGCGCAGCTTGAGCCCGAACGGGCTATCGGCCGTCGTCGTTCGCTGGCGGCCTGCGTCTGCTGCCCATTCTACCTTACCTGCGCTCTCTCTAGCCAGGAGCGCTCCAGGACTCGATCGGTGATCTATCAAGTGATCTGCGGCCTCCCCGAGGGGCCCCCGGCGGGCCTCGGAGCAGTCGAGGAGGAGGAGGAGGAGGAGGAGGAGGCGGAGGCGGAGGAGGAGGAGGAGGAGGAGGCGGAGGAGGAGGACGAGGAGGACGAGAGAGGAGAGATAAGAGGACTCGAGGAGGGAGGAGGAGGACGGAGGAGGGGAGGAAGGAGGAGAGGAAAGGAGGATGCGAGGAGGAGGAGGAGGAGAGTCGGGAGGAGGAGGAGGAAGAGGATGGGGTCGGTGCGCCGCGTCCCCGATGCGTCGTCGATGCGCCTGCGACGTCGTCGATGCGTGCGTCGGCGATGCGTCGGCGTGGAGACACTCGGGCTGCCGCGGGGGGCCGCAGAGGCCGCCACAGCACGGCTCGGCGCCCCCCCCCGCCTCGGCCTCTGCCCCGCTAGTGCCTCTGACGCGACATGTCCGGGGGGACCTGCTCGGGGGGGCACTCTGCATTCGTCCTCCTCCTCCTCCTCCTCCTCCTCCTCCTCGTCCTACTCCTCGCTCCTGCCTGCTCCTCCTCCTCCTCCCCTCCTCCTATACCCCTCTATCCTCCTCCTCCTCCTCCTCCTCCTCCTCCTCCTCTGATTGACGTCTGAGACGTCAAGCCTCGGCTGGAGAGGGGGGGTCTCCCTGAACCCGCCTGGGACCCGAGGCTTTCAAACCTTCTCGCCGGCTCTCGGCTGCCTTCCCAGCCTCGGGATGCCTTCCGGTGGCTGCGCCGCGCCAGGCGCGGCTCCGGGACCGTCAAAAGGAACGGCCGCCAGGGGCCCGCGATGTGGCCCAGAGATCACCAAGGGACCTGCTCCTCCTCCTCCTCTTCCTCCTCCGCCTCATCCTGCTCCTCCTCCTCCTCCTCCTCCTCCTCCTTCTCCTCCTCCTCCTCCTGCCTCCGCCTCTTCCTCTCCTCCTCCATCGAGCTGGAGCCCACACGACACATCGGCCGACAATATAACACAGACAGTTACAACAGAATCAGAGAACAAGAAAGTAAAGGAGACAAAGAAGATGGAGAGAAAAAGTCTCGGCGGTGGCCCCCCGGTAGCGAACCGGCAGGTTTTCGGCGGGGCTCGGGCCCCTTGCGGCGATCAGCGGGCGATTGGGGGTCGATGCGCCCCCTCTGAGCCTATCCACCCTTCACGTTGCCCCTGAGCTTGCGCTCCCCTGGCCGCAGGGGATCGCCATGAAGCGAACGGGTCCTCAGGGAATCGGGTCCTCGAGCTTGCTGCGCCGTTGGCCCCTGGGGACCCTCCTCGGGCCCCAGGGCTGCCAGAGACCGGACCGGCTCAGGACGAGGAGCTGGTCCCCAGAGAAGGCCCAGGGGTGCAGGACCCGTTTCTCTCGAGACCTGCGTGCTTGTGCCAAGGAGGAGCAGCAGCAGGAAGACGACGACGGGCATGATGGGCCACATTTCCCCCGTTCGGAAACACACAAAAACACACGACGGGAGGTCTTGTTGGCAACTTTCGGCCTCACGCCGTCAAGAAGCGGCTCAGGATGAAAGGCTGGTCCTGGGGAACCGACCCATCCAAACCTCCAGGGATCCACGCTGTGGGGACAAAAGCGCGACGACGGAGGTCCGAGTCTGTCCTGGGAGCGTGCCTTCCCTCATTTCTGAGCTGACGTTTCCTCGGCTGTGAAGCTCTGCGGAGCCTCGGGGCGTCCTCTGGGGCAGGAGGACGAAGCCGCGGAGCTCAGATGACGAGCGCACGGTGGGCAGTCTTGCCGTCTGGGCACCTGGGAGCCCGAAGGCATCACGACTGGTGAGCTTGTTTTCCACCGCCACCACCGTGAGTGGGAGGGGGAGGGGGTCCTCCTCCTCCCCCTCCTCCTCCTCCTCCTCCTCCTCCTCCTCCTCCTCTTCGTCCTCCTCCTCCTCCTCCTCCTCCTCCTCCTCCTCCTCCTCCTCCTCCTCCTCCTCCTCCTCCCCCTCCCCCCTTCCAACTTACGGTGGTGGTGGTGGAAAACGGGCCCACCAACGACGTCGGAGCTCTGCCTCCCGCGGCACGGTGGGTCTGCCGCATGCAGGCCGCGGCGGGGTCGAGGCAAGAGAGCAACTGCCAGAGTCTCCCCACCCTCCTCCTCCTCCTCCTCTCCTCCTCCTCCTCCTCCTCCTCCTCCTCCCTCCTCATCTCTTCGTCCTCCTCCTCCTCCTCCTCCTCCTCCTCCTCCTCCTCCTCCTCCTTCTCCTCCCTCCTCCCCTTCCCCCTTCATAGTCTCCCAACCCTCCAGGCGCGCTCCGGACGGCTGACGATGGAGGCGAGGACTGCGACGATCACGACCGACGACGACGACTACGACTACGCGACGACGACGACGAACGACGACGACGACGACGACGACGACGACGAGCTCGAGGTTCTTGGGCGCTCCCAGCCCCTCCGTGGGCCTACCAGCGCCTCTGGAGGTCTCTGAGGGCGTCTGGGGGCCGCTCGTCTTCGTGGTCGCTGGCGTCGTCGCCGGCGTCGTCGCCACCGTCGTCGCCGTCGCCGCCCTCGCTGCCGTTGTCGCCAGCGCCGGCGCCATCCTCGCCGCCGTCCTCGCCGCCGCCGCCGTCAGCGGCGGCGGCGAGCTAGGAATGCCGACGACGGCGGCCGCGGCGACGTCGATGAAGATGGAGAGGTCGACACCGACGTCGGCGACGAAGACGGCGGCGTCCTCCGCGCTGGGGATGCCGTGCATGTGGTTCTGGTTCCTGAGCATCGTTCAACCGATCCCTATCCACACTGGCGTGGCCTTGGTCCCTTGGCCGACTTACCCTCCTAGATGGGGATAAAGGCTGTTCGCGTCGTTTCGCAAGGCATATCCCCAACTGTGGTGCTGCGGCGGTGGGGCTGAGATTCTCTGGACCACTGGGGATGGGGATCGGTTAGACGATACCTTGCCATCGCTCGGACGTCCGTTTCCCGTCAATCTCTCAAGTTCGTGCGCCTATATTTCGAAAACGATCCACGATGCTCCTCCACTGCCCTCGCCGGAGAACAAATACACACTTCTTGGAGGCCTGGAAATGGGCACCAACACCAACACAGGGGGGTGCCTCCACAGGGGGAAGATGATCCTAGATTTCGGTGTTGGAGGTAATATTTCGGCCACCTTGGAAGCCAGAATACTCCCACCATCACCGAGATCGGGATCTCCTACCCTCGGTGGAGGCACACCGCCGAAACAGGTGCTGGTGTCATCCTCCAGTAGGCATGCGAACTCCCGAGCGATGCCAAGAGGCGGAGCTCCACGGCGAGTTGAAGTACATCGCCTCGCCGCTCCTCAGCCAGCGCCTGCCGCGCGGGCGGCGGCGAGGCGGGCGCGCCATGGGGGCGGCGGGCGCCCCGGGCGTCGGGGGCGCCGCAGGAGCGCCGCGACGGGGCGCCTCCTCCTCCTCCTCCTCCTCCTCCTCCTCCTCCTCCTCCTCCTCCTCCTCCTCCTCGAAAGGGAGCGCGCCGGCCTCGGGGGAACGCGCAGGCGTAGACGGGCGATCTCCCTGAATCTGGCGCGCGGCCGCCAGCTCCGGGGATCGGGGGAGGGGCCCTCCCCGAACGAGGCGGCCGGTGCCGCCTCGTGCGGCGGGGGAAGCCCGCGATTTCCCCACGGAAACGGGACCCGTCGCCAATCCACGCCCCCTTGATCCATGCTTGCGATCGCCTGACTGACGTGCACCTTCGCGGCCCATTCATGCGACCTTCGATCCCCCCCGCGTCTGTCAGCCCCCCCCCCCTTGCGAAGAGCCTGAAGGCCCGAAGGAACTCCAGAGGGGGGACGGGGGCACTCGTGCGGAGCAGGGCGGAGCAGTGAGGAGGGAAGACGGGGAGGAGGAGAAAAAAAGGAGGGAAGAGACAGAGGAGGAAGGAGGACGGAGCAATGAGGCAGCAGGAAAGATGCAGAGCAGGAGGAGGAATGAGGAAGGAGGAGAAAGGTGGGCAGGGAGGAGGAAGGAGAAGAACGAGGAAGGAGGAGGGAGGAGGCAGGGGCAGGAGGAAGCAGGAAGGAAGGAGGGCGGAGCTCCGGCCGAGATGCCCGCCACGACATCTGCGACCTGCTTCGCGGCGTCGCGGCGGCGACGTGGCGGAACGGGTCTGGCGAGCGAGAGGAGGAGGAGGAGGAGGAGGAGGAGGGAGGTATGGTATGGTATGGGTTTGCGCTAAACGCGGGGTCAAGCCCTAAATCAGAATGGCTCGGCGTCGGACTCGCCCTCATCGGGGCTGTCCGCGCTCCGCTGCAGGGCCGATCGGCCGAGGTCTCGGACCAGTTCGAGCTCCCCCTCCCACAGCCCAAACGCCCTCAGAACCTCGGCCCGCCCCCCAAGATCAGCCCTTCCCCATCCGCCGCTAGCCCCGACGCTTGGGGCCGAGGGCTGCGGCACTGGGGGCAGGCTCGGCTCGGCCTCGGCTAGGCTCGAGCGGGTCGCTGGCAGCACTCCGTGCGGCCTCCCGACCTTCAAAAAGCGCACATTGGCGCGGTACGAGGGGAATTCTCCTTTCTTGATCCTTCGCAGCTGGTCCACACCACCAGCTTTGGCCTTCTCGGGGCACCACCCCGAGAGACCCGTAGTTCGCTTGCCGTCCGAGGCTACCGTGCCACAGCGGCAGCAGAAGACGACCGAGGAAACGTGGGCGGTGCGGCTGAGCACGTCTGCCTCCAGCAGGTTGTGGCCTCGCCACCAAAAACTGGCGTCGGCATACTCTTCCCGCCCGTCGCCCACCCCGTAGCCAACGAGCGACGACGACCCCGCTTCCCCACCACTGCTGCTAGCCTGGGGCACAGGCTCGGGGTCCTCTGGGGCCTCAGGGTCTTCCACGGCAGCGGAGCCCCGAGACTTCCAGTACGCTTCCATCAAGTCCTCATGGTCCTGGCCATCGGACTCAACGTGCACACAAGCCGCCCATCGGGCGGATTCTTGGGCTAAAAACTTAAAGCCTTGCCACAACTGATACTGCTCCACACCCACGCCGTGCTCCGCAGCACCTAGCTTAGCAAACCTGTCGGCGTGGGCGTTCCCTCTGAACTCCCACTCCGTGGTAGCACCCGCATCTACCTGGGCCCCGGTGCAATGGGCCTTGGTTTTAAAAACTTGGAAGTCCCCTTCCGAGAACGCTCCCCAGAACGGACTCCAGAGCTGGGCCCGACCACAACTGCTTTGGGATCCCGCGCCTTCGCCGCCACGGAGAGTCCCAACAGTGCCTGCACAGTCTATAAAGACATCGGAGGGCGCCATAGCACACACACGCAGCATCGAGACGGCATAATCCTCCGCGTCTCTAGAGCTCTGCTTAGGACACACACACACACTGCGTGGGACGGGCCCGTAGGCCGCCGATACTAACTTTCCAAACCTATCTACCTGCACAATGGCCCAGCCCGCTCGGGCCAAAAACGGAGCCGAGGCCCATAGGGCCGAACCGTCTAAGAACAGCGTGCCACTCAGGAGCCCTGACTCAGGTCTGTTGTACCACAAGATGGTCTCTTGGGCCTCGGTCGGGACTGGGAAGACCAACTCTGGCGACGGGAACAGGCCTCTCGCAAACCTCTCCCCCTCGTCGTACCCCCATTCGCGGACCCTGCGAGCCCTCGTCCTGTGGAAGTCGTCAACCCATTCACGCCTGAGCCCTGCATACTTCGGGCACTCGTAGGCCCTGTGCCACAAGGACCCTTCAGGATCACCACATACACAACACCTCGCTGAGCCGACAAGTCCACGGTGGTGGAGCCGACTTTGTGGCCAGTGTCCCCCAGAAATCAAAGATCTCAACGTCCTCTGAAACCTCTTCGTCCAGGACCCCTTGGTCCGATGCAGGAGCCCCTCAAGTCCTGCCCAAAATATCGGCATATTCCACCTGGCTGTGGGCTCACGACAAAATAGAGCTTGCCGATCAGAAGCTCGCCTGGCGCCTGCAACTGCTAGCTCCTGAACGAGCGCTGGAGGTAACGCTCGAAGGTCAAGCGCTTCCTGCCGATCCGTGACCATGCACGCACCTGACCGCAAACTCCAGCCTATTCTGCGGAGACTGAGAACGGCTACTTCAGCTGGGGCTGCTGCTAACCTCCAAGGTGTTTGAACTCCTTCGAGACGGCCCAGGGCTCCTTCCAGACACCGTTCCAGGACAGGAAGCTTCGGAAACGACTCCCAGACCGCAGTCGCCCATTGGAACACAACCATCCCGACGTTCAACAGCAGCGGGTCCACTCGGACCCCTTCAGCATAGCTCTGGAGACGGAGCCCGACCGTGGAGCCCTTGGGGACCTTCCCGAGACTTCCAGCAGCTCCCAATCGAAGACGATGCAGTTGGGTCGAGGGATTCCCCATGATACTGGACCCCCATAGAGCCGACGCTGCAGGGCCTCCACGTTGAATGAACCCCGTGTTGGCCCCCGCCTCCCTGAGCTTCTTAATCTTAGCCGTCCTCCCTCTGGCCTTGTCCCACCTGTCCCGAGTGATCTGAACCCTCCGAAGGGGCCCCATCACCGCGTCGGTGCCGAGGTTCCTTGCATGATCTACCTTGCTTTCCTTCGGAAGGTCCCACAGGGGCTGCAAGGCCTCATCCAAATTCAAGTCGCTTGTCATGTACTTCGACTTATCCGAGACGGGGAGTTCGAGCTCCGAGAAACTGGACAACAGGGACTGCACACCTGAGGCGAGCTGCGGTGCAATGAGCTGCTGCGGCCCAACAATCTGCAACGCGATGTCGTCTATCACGTTTCTGATGCACAACTGTGGCCGGCCAGACTGCGCAGCCGCAAGCGGCGATAACAAAAGTAACTTCGTAAGCGTGGTAGCTGCTGAGCACCCTGCAATCACTGCCCCATTACCTTGCACCTTCCTAGACACCGCCCCTCCATAGTGCAGCATCCTATCCCCAGCATAAATCACACGCAGCCCTCGCAGTAGCTTCAATTTGAAACCACGCTGGCACGCCGCACGATACAAGTCCATATGGTCGATGTGTTCATAGAACTTTTTAAGGTCCAGAAGCACCGTCGCCGCCGAGGTCCCTAGGACTTTCCCGAAGTGGGCCAGCATGTTATGGACCCATCCTGCTCTCTCGCAGGTCGACGTGGCCCCGACGCCCCAGAAGAAGGCCTGCTCGTGGGCCTGTTCCCAGGTACGGCAGATGTTTTGACGACACTTCGACCAAATCTTGGTGAGCATGCACAATAATCCCATCGGGCGTACTCCACCATCTGGCTTATCAAGGAAGATGATATTCGTCAAAAACTCTGCAATCACACACGGTCGATCTTCGAACGAGTGAAGGATATCAATAACACGCAACTGATATTCCTCTGGAAGAAACAAGATCTGGCGGGGATGGAAGGAGTCCCACCCAAGACCAGCCCCTTCCCCATACGAGTTACACACACGCCTCAACTGCTCCAATGATATGGGTGGCAATTCATGTCCCAACACATCCCAATGAGCTGGGTGATTTTCGCTGAGCCTGCCTTCTTTGTGCCAAAGGGGAAGCCATTGATCGAGAAGCTGGAGGAGCGCAAGCTCACTGTTGACTGGCAAGCGGCCATGGTCGTCTACGACACTGAACGGGACCGTCCTGTCTGCGCGAGAGACCCTGGAATAAGCATGAGCTGCCTTCCCTCCCCGCTGCATTGACGACTTTGCCCACTCCTTCCACTCCGACAGGGATTCCTTGGCGTCCGACTTGCGCAGGCCTTCTACATACTCTCGTAACTGCCCGAACAGCCCTTCTAACTCCTCTCTGAGCCCCATGGATATCCCTTCCACCAGGCTGATTCAAAAGCGGGCATTCGTGCCTTCGTCTGGCGCCTCCAGCGCCGAGATCATCCCGAATAGGGCGGCACGCCATTCGTGAAAAAGACCGCGTGCTCTGGCTCCTAGCATATCTTGGCCAACTGCAGCTGCACGACGAGCCAACGCCTCGAAGGACATCCAACTGGTGGTCCGCTTTGAATATCTCCTCCTAGACTCTCGGTCCCAAACCGTCTCGAGGGGAATATTTGTGACCTTAGGGCCCCCAGCTCTTCCGCACATCCTGGCAGCGCTAGCGCTGTCTAGGTCGTGGAACTGCATGAGCCAGCCCTCAGCCTGGGTAAACCATTCCCTGGCCATGGACCCCAAACAGTGCGAGCCACCTCCGACTTCCCAAGACCACGTGCTTTCAGTATGGAGCCTCCGAGGACCCACAAGCTTGTCCAGGGGGAACTGCACATATCTAACCTGCTTCGGGACGACCGTCGACGGGGCCAGGTTCTTGACGACGATACCCACAGGCATATGAGGCCACGAAGGGGCCGCTGGGAACGCCAGGACCTCCTTG
>CAUYUJ010019540.1:124274-129274 GCA_963575745.1 Prorocentrum cordatum | reverse complement strand
GGGCCCCCTCTTGGGCCCGTCTTGGGGCCCTCTTGGGCCATCTTGGGCGCCTCTTGGGCCGTCTTGGGGCCCTCTTGGGCTGTCCTGGGGCCCTCTGGGAAACTTCTTGGGCGGTCTTGGGGCGGTCTTGGGCGCCTCTTGGGCCGTCCTGTAACGTCGGAAAGCCCAAAAGGCGACTTTGTTAAAAATGTACGTTTTACGAAGGGAATGGGCCAATTCTTGCGTCTAGGGGCCCTCTTGGGACGCATGTTGGAGGCTTCTTGGAGCCTCTTGGGGGCGTCCTTGGACGTCTGGGGTCTCCTGGGGCCTCTTGAGGGGCCTCCTGGGGGCCTCCTGGCGGCCTCTTGGGGCGGAAGGCTCGAGCTTGCGGTTCGTGGTCCCCCTCTGGGCCCCCTCTTGGGCCCGTCTTGGGGCCCTCTTGGGCCATCTTGGGCGCCTCTTGGGCCGTCTTGGGGCCCTCTTGGGCTGTCCTGGGGCCCTCTGGGAAGCTTCTTGGGCCGTCTTGGGGCGGTCTTGGGCGCCTCTTGGGCCGTCCTGTAACGTCGGAAAGCCCAAAAGACAACTTTGTTGAAAATGTACGTTTTACGAAGGGAATGGGCCAATTTTTGCGTCTAGGGGCCCTCTTGGGACGCATGTTGGAGGCTTCTTGGGGCCTCTTGGGGGCGTCCTTGGACGTCTGGAGGCCATCTTCAGCATCTCGGAGCCCTCTTGGAGGCCTCTTGGAAGTTTCTTGGGCCGTCTTGGGCGCTTCTTGGGCCGTCTTGTCTGACTGGGGAGGCCTCCGGCAAGCCCCGACGAGCCTCCGGGCCCCCCGGGGCGCACATTTGTGGTCGAGGTCCCGGCCCCGGGCCCCCGGACCCGGTGCGCCGTTATATGTATATGTGTGTGTCTATACCCGTGTGAAACGGGGGCTCGGAAGTTGACAGAAACTGCAAGCATACAGGGTCCGGCCCGACTAAGAAATACTACGTATGTTTCCAAAGGGGCTCGGTCGTTCCGTTGGTTTGCATGCGTTCCGCTACCTTCTTGCCGGCGGGCCCTCCTGGTGTTCCTCCGGACTTCCTAGCGACTTACTTGGAAAAAAAAGGCTCCGTTCCTGATTCATCGTTCCTTCGGCCAGGCCGAATACTGTACGCCCTCCCCCCCTTTCCCCCTCGCTCCTGTGGTGCCATCACCGCCCCAAGATAGGGGAACGAAAAGCGACATTAACATAAAAACTCGGAGGTCCGCGCGGATTTCTCAGATCGGCGCTGGGGCCCCCCGGCGGCGCCTCCGGCGCCGCCCCTGGCGCGCTCCGCGCGCCAGGGAGGGGGTCCAGCGCCGATCCGAGAAATCCGCGCGGACTCCGAGTTTTTATGTTTATGTCACTTTTCGTTCCCCTACAAGAAGAGCTCAACCGACGGAGCGGCTCGCGGTCCTCCACCGACCAGCCCACCCAGTCGGTCCTCCGACGGTCCCCCTCCCCTCTGGGAGGAGGGCTGGGGCAGGAGGAAGGCGAGAGGAACAGGGCGGAGGAGGAACAGAGAGGAGGAGGAGGAAGGAGGAGAGGAGGAGGAGGGGAGGAGGAGGAGGAGGAGGAGGAGGAGGAGGGCTGGGGCTGCCCTCCCCCAGGAGATTGGCACGGTGCGCGCGGCGAGAGCAGGGGGGGGAAGCGGGGGCGGGACCGTGCCGACGCACTCGCGAAACGAGCAGGTGCAGTTCGGCCCCGCGCGCTGCTTGCCGGAGTAGATGTCGCGGTGCTGGTCGTGGTGCGTCTCGCCTGAGGATCTCGCGCGCGCGCTTGCCGGGACGACGGCCCGCGTGGGACACAGCGGGCACACGCGGTAAGAAATCAAGCTGTGAGAAGGGAGGCGTGCGCCCGCGGCGGGCGGGGAGCGCTGGGTCGCCCTACGGGGGAGGCCTCGTCCTTCCCTCCTCGCCCTTCCCTCCTCCTCCCTCCTCGCTCCTCCCTCCTCGTCCTTCGCTTTTCCTCGTCCTTCCTTCCTCCTCCCTCCTTGTCCTTCCCTCCTCCCTCCTCGTCCTCCCCTCCTTTTCGCCCCTCCCTCCTCCTCCCTCCTCGTCCTCTTCGTCGGTGTTTGGGGGGTCCCACTCGGACGCGCGCTAACATTGACAAGGCATCCTTGGATCTGGGCGCGTGGGCACCAGATCCACGTTCAGAGGTGACGTGCCGAGCGGCCGCGTTCTGCGCGGAGGCCCTACGCAATACAACAGGTCCCATACACCCAATCATCCATATATTTTGTTTTCTCCTCCCCCAGCGAACACAAGCATACGATGCCCGTCCATGGGCAAGACCAGTTCTATTGAGCGCCAAATCCGCTTCCCCTCAAGGGGGCTAGAACCGCGCTCACATATGCCTCACATAGCGGCAGCCACGCGGCCCATTCTCCCTCCTCGTCCTCGTCCTTCTCCCCTTCCTCCCTTAATGTGGTGACGTTTACCCGGCCGGCCAATCATCCATATATCTATGATAGCAGTAACTTTGAACAGTCATGGCATGGTAGATATCCTGTAACACTCCCCTAATCCCCCCACCAGAGCCACGTTCACGGACCAAAGGTGGAGGACCCCATCTGGGGCTGAGAAACGTTAGAAAGCTGGAGGGGAACCAATGGATTTAGCGCATTGGGCTTCTTGAAAGTCGAAGAGCGCCTGGAGACAGCTCTGGAGTGGAGGATGTCGAGACGGCCCAAGATGCAATCAAGATGGGCCATGATGATCCCAAAACGGCCCGAGAGGACCTCAAGACTGCCCAAGAGGCTCTCAAGACTGCCCAAGAAGGCTCCAAAGGGACCCCCAAGGGGGCCTCCAGAGGCAACCCAAACAAGTGTGTCCCGTTGGCGTTGGACGTATGTCACCGTTCTCGCCTTCGCGGTCCTCCAGCGCCCCAAGACAGCCCCAGATGCACCCAAGATGGCCACAAGACGGCCCAAGCGGCCACTACGAGGGCCCCAGGGCGGCCAAGGAGAGCCCCAGGTTGGCCCAGGGAGTCCCCCAAAGAGCCCCAAGGCGGCCCACCTTGGCTCCAAGGCGGCCCGAGAGACCGCCAGGACGGCCCTCGGAGGCCACCAGAGGGCACCAAGACGGCCCAGAGAGGCCCCAAGACGGCCTCCGAGGGCGCCAGACGGCAAAACAAGCGCCCGAAGACGGCCTGAGACGCCCCAGCAGGCTCCCAACGAGCCCTCAAGCAGCCCCAAGACATCCTGAAGAGGCCCCCAGAGGCCTCCAAAAGGCTCCCAGGAGAAGCAAGACACGTCGTTCATCTCTAATCGTGCTCATTCCTAAATGCGCTCGTTTCTAATTGTTCCTGGCCCTAGTGGCCAGGAAGAGGCCCAGGATAGAACAACTAGACATGAAAGGATCTTGCCCCCCCAAAAAAAATCAAAGAACTTCCGAAGAACTAGGATTGCACAGTGCGCACATGCTTTCCACATGATGGACGTGCACCCCGCGAAGCCAGAGGAGTCCACGGCTCGGGAAAGGTACGCACCGAAACGGGGGGCCCACGTCGCCCGCTCGGCCTTCGTCCCCATTCCTTCCGAAGCCGCCTCGATCCTTCGGGCCCCGCCTCCTGCCCTGTCCCTGGACGCGGGGCCCAAGGCGACGGCGACGGCTACAGCGACGAGCACGGTGGCGACGACGACGGCAAGGACGACCGAAGACGGCGGCGGCGAGGACGGCAGAGATGACGAAAACGGCGTCGACGACGACGACGACGACGACGACGACGACGACGACGACGAGAGTGACGACGACGACGACGACGACGACGAGGACGACGACGACGACGACGACGACGACGACGACGACGACGACGACGACGACGACGACGACGACGACGACGACGACAACGGACGACGACGACGACGACGACGACGAAGACGACGAGGGTGCATCCTGGGCGCCTGACGGCAGGCCAGCGAGCGGTCTGGCAAGAGGCGCCATTCCGTGAGCAGCTCCTCTGCAGGAGCTCTCCCTCACGCATCCGACGCCCGGTGAGGGCCTGGGCCCCCGAAAACTGTGGCCCGTCGTGGCCCTCCGTCGTGGCCCTCCGTCGTGGCCCTCCGGCATGGCCCCTTCTCGATCTCCGGGTCCTAGCTCGGCTCTCCGGCGGCCGCTCGGGGCGACCCCGGCACCCCCGGAGCGCTCTCGGCGAGGCGCAGCTGCTGGCGGGCACCCCGAGGCTGGGCAGCCGCCGAGAGCCTTCGAGGACGCCCGAGAACCTCGAGTCCGTCCCCCCTGTGGAAGGGTTTCCTGTTTCTGCCGCAGGATGTGTCAGGTCCATCCCTCCTCCTCCCCCTCCTCCTTCTCCTCCTCCTCCTCCTCCTCGTCACCCTCCTCCTCCTCCTCCTCCTCGTCACCCTCCTCCTCACTCTCCTGCTCTCCTGCTCTCCTCCTCCTCCTCCTCCTCCTCCCCTCCTCCTCCTCCTCCTCCTCCTCCTCCTCCTTCCTCCTCGTCACCCTCCTCCTCCTCCTCCTCCTCCTCCTGCTCCTCCTCCTCCTCCTCCTCCTCCTCCTCCTTCTCTCTGCCACTGGGCGCTCTGCGGATCATGAAAAAAGCGTTCTGTGAAGCTCCGTGGCTCAGCGGGCGCGCTCCGCCCTGGCCGCTTCCCGCCCGCCCGCTGCGCCCTCGCTCCCGCCAGCCTGCCTCCTGCACCGCCCGCCTCTTGCCTGCTGCTCCCGCTCTCTCCGATCGCTTCTGCCGCCCCCCCCCCCCCCCCCCCCCCGCACCTCCCATCACCTGGAGAGGAGGAGGGAGGAGGAGGAGGAGGAGGAGGAGGAGGAGGAGGATCAGGCGGAGGAGGAGCCGGTCCTGCGCGCGTCCCAGACCTCCTTCGCGTTGTTCAGCGTTAAGCCGGGCCTGTCCCTCGACAGGAGGAGCATTCATTAAACATCAGAAAGAAATGCTCTGGGGACGATCGGTTGACCTTTTTAGGCATTTGGGGGGTATTTGGGGGGTAAGTTGAATCTTCCGTGCAAAATCCCCCTGTAGGGGGACA
>CAUYUJ010019540.1:106774-119274 GCA_963575745.1 Prorocentrum cordatum | reverse complement strand
GCCTCGCTGTGCTTCACGAGCTTCAGCATCATCTTCGAGCACGCGGCCTTCCCGCAGCCCTCGAGCATCCGGCAGAGCGCCGTCACGGACTCGCGGCGGGAGGGGGCTCCCGCTGCAGGGGAGCGCCCGCCTCCTCCTCCCCCTCCCCTCATACCTCTCCTCCTCCTTCCTCCTTTCCTCCCTCCTCCTCCTCCCTCCTCCTCCTCCTCCTCCTCCCTCTCCTCACCCCCCCCTTCCTACCTCCTCCTCCTCCCCCTTCCTCCTCCTTCTCCCTCCCTCCCCTTTTCATTCCTTTCCCCTCTTCCTCTACCTCTCCTCCTGCCTCCTCCTTCGTCGTCGAGTCTCCTCCTCCTTCTCCCCTCCTCCTGCCTACCTCCTCCTCCTCCTCTCTTCCCTCCTCCTTCCTCCTCTCCTCCTCCTCCTCCTCCCCTTTCCTCCCCTTCCCTCCCTCCCAATTCCCCTTTCCTCCTCCCCTCCTCCCCTTCCTCCTCCTCCTCTCCTCCTCCTTCGTCGTCGAGTCTCCTCCTCCTCCTCCTCCTCCTCCTCCGCCTCCTCCTCCTCCTCCTCCTCCTCCTCCTCCTCCCCCTCTTCATAGCCATTTGTCGCCCGAACGGCCCCCCCTTCACGGGGCGCGCAAGGGCGTTTCGCTGGCAAACTCCGGAATGGCCCTGCTCGCGAGAGCTGACATCAAGAAGCGTGGCGCCCCACGTCCTCAATTACACTGCTGAGATCAAAGCGCGTGCGCACCCGCCAGGAGGCATGGACCGTCCGTCCTTCCCTTGTTTTCCCCTCCTCCCGCCCCTCCCCCACCTCTTGGCAAGCAGTGGCGCCAGTTGCAGCACCGCTGCCTAAGTGCAGGAAAGCATGCGGAAGCTGGGGTAGCACATCAGCAGCTACAACGTTGAGAATGGCGCATGCGAAAGCCTTGCCATCACTCTGACGTCCATGCCCGGTGAATCCAGGATGCTCCAATGGTCCTCTCCGAGGAAAAAATGCACACGTCCCAGCGATGCCAAGGAGCAAGCGAACAGGTGCCAACCAGCAGCATCCGTGTAAGCCGCTACACTGCTGGGAGCGGTCCAGGCGTGGGCAGGAGCCCACCACGAACAGCTGGTGGAGGAGGAGGAGGAGGAGGAGGAGGAGGAGGAGGAGGAGGGGGAGGGGGAGGGGGAGGAGGAGGAGGAGGAGGAGGAGGAGGAGGAGGAGGATGAGGAGGAGGAGGAGGATCGGCGACAAGGCTGGGAGAGCGGCTCCTGCGAGAAAGCGGGCAGTGGCAGCAGGGACTGTCGATGCTATCCTGCGAACAGCCAGACAGTTTGCACTTGTCGGTTTCGTGCGTGTTTTTTTTCTGTTTTTTGCAAGATGGTCCAGGATGCTCCTCGACGGTCCTCACAGAGAAACAGTGCACACGTCCGAGCGATGCCAAGGCAGTGGCACCAGCGGTTGTCGTTTCCCGATGGCTGCGCAGGAGCGTGCAGTGGTATCCAGCCTGTGCGAGAAGGCGGGCGGTGGCAGCAGCGGCTACCGGCACCAAGTGGCCTCGCAGGAAGAACATCTTCAGCTAGATTGCAGCGAAGGTCAGCTCGTATGAGACGGCAAACAATGGCAGCAGTGTCTGTTGGTGAGAAAAGGCAGGCAGTTGCAGCAGCGGTTGTCGGTGCCAAGTCGCGAGGCAATGACACCTCATCAGCCACAGTGTTGCTGGGGAAGCTCGCGCAAGAGAGCAATGACAGCAGTGACTGGCAGTGCGAGAAAGCAACAAGTGGCAGCAGCGTCTGTCGGTGCGAAAAGGCAGGCAGCGACAGCAACGGGTGCCGGTGCGCCGGCGCAGCAAGAACACCTCATCAGCTACAGCGCTGTTAGGGCCAGCTCGTGCGAGGAGGCACGCAATCATAAACTACAACGCTGAGGTCCGCCCGTGCGCAAACCAGCAGGCAGTGGGCGCAGGGCTTGCACGGCAGGCTCTGGCAATGTGAGAAGGCCGCTGGCGCACGAGCGAAGATCATCAGTCCCAATGCTGGGAGCAGCTCGCGCGCGCAGACAGGCAGTGGCAGCGGGAGCTGGCAATGCGAGAAGAGAAACCAGTGGCAGCGGGGTTGGCATGACGTGCAAAAGGGAGCGCACGCGCAAACGCTGTCAGCTACAATGCTGGGATCCGCTTGTGCTGTGCGAAGCGGGAGATTTTCCCGCGCAAGGCAGCAGGCGGCGGCGTGCGCCCGTGCGCGCAGCGAGCCGCCGCAGAGGGCTTCGCTTCTGAAGGACGTGGCTCGACAGATGGGCCAGCCAGCTGGGGGGGACCTTCCCCCCAAATCGTCGCTCCTCCTCACCACAGCTGGGCCATCGTCACCAGGTGAATGACACGGCATGGGGAAGAGATAGCTGGACTACGCGCCATCAGCTACAAGCCTGAAGATCCACTGTGGTCGCCCAGGACAGGCCTGAGGGTAGGGGCGGTCTTTTTCGACGCCGTTATTCGTGCTACAAGTCTCTGACGGTTTGACCCGTATAGCCCTGTAGAATCTTCCTCTTCCGCATGCTCTTCAATTTCCTCCTCCTTTTCCTCCTCCTTCTTTCCTTTGTCCTCGTTCCTCCTTCCTTCTTTTTGCTTTCCTCTCTTCCTTCCTTGCACTTCCACCCTATCCATCTTCATCATATACATTTTCTTCCTCCTTCTCCTCCTTCCTTCCTTCCTTCATTCATTCCTTCACCCTTCCTCCTTCCTCCTTATCCCTTCGTCCTCCTCCACCTCCACCTCCACCTCCTCCTCCTCCTCCTCCTCCTCCTCCTCCTCCTTATCATCATCATCATCATCATCATCATCATCATCATCATCATCATCATCATCATCATCATCATCATCATCATCATCATCATCATCATCATCATCATCATCACCATCCTCGTCATCATCAAAGCGTCACCATCCTCATCATTGCCATCATCGTCATCATCATCACCACCACCATCATCATCATCATAATCATCCTCATCCTCATCCTCATCCTCATCTTCATCCTCATCCGCATCATCATCGTCATCGTCATCGTCATCGTCATCATCATCATCATCATCATCATCATCATCATCATCATCATCATCATCATCATCATCATCATCATCATCATCATCATCATCATCATCGTCATCCCCCGCTCTCCTTGCTGCTGCTGATGTTCCTCCTTCTCCTTTTCCATGCCCTCCACCTCCTCTTCCTCCCCCCCCTCCCCCTGCGCTCCAGGTCCAGAGATTGAGCTGACGAGCCTCTGGAAGAGGGAGGAGGTAGAGGAGGAGGAGAAGGAAGATGCTTCTGAACTCCTTGCTTCCACTGCCAGAGCGAAAACGACTTACAGGAAATGCTGGGCTGCTTGAAGCGAGACTCGCACAGAAATGCTGGAAGGATCAGAGCAGAGCCCGCAACACCTGAACACAACGCATTAGCCACAATGAACTCCAATGAGCTCCAGAAAGAGGAGGGGAAGAGAAGATTGAGCAATGACGCCGACATACGTTGGCAGCGGCAGCAGCAGCAGCAGCAGAGCGCAGCAATAACGTTCACGGAACATGGACTCTGCTGCTGAGCTCCATTTTCCACTGTCACAGCAATAACGTTTTGCAGGACATGCCCTGCTGCTCAGAGCGAAACTCGCACAGAAATACGAAAAACAACAGCATTCGAATGCCATGCCATCCCAAGGGCAGAGCCCACAACACCACAGCCCAGACTGGACGCCTGGCCGAAAAGTATGCCCCAACCTACCTTCCACATCTTCTCCAATCGAAGTGCAAGAGACTAAGCGGGCAGCGCGGACGGCTTGCTGACGAGACGGTTTTGACGCACGCTCCCAACGCTGGTCGCGCCCCTCGCGAGCCAGCGGCTAGCGAAACGATTGAGACTGGCTGGGTCAGGGGGGGGCCAAGCGGGCGCCGCCTGGAGCTCCGCGAGATATGAAGGGGGGCCTGACGCAGAGTAACTTCCCTGTCGGCCTTAGCAGCGCCGACACAGGGCGCCTGGCGGCAGCTGGCAGTTCCAAGAAGCGAAACGCGCGCTCTTGCGCCAACGAGTGCCGCAAATGTGGCCAGGTTCCCGCCCGGAGAAGTCAGGCTCCCGACCCAGACGCGCCCGGCCGCCGCGACAGCCGACGACGTGCGGCCGTCAACGCACTCAGCAGTGCGGCACTGGCCTCGGCTTGCCATGCTCCAGGTCGAACGCGGCCGGCGCGAGAAAAGCGCCTCGGATGAAACCGCCACCAGCCCACCCGATCAGCATGTCGACAAGAACTAGGAAAGAGCTCGGTCTCGATTCCTTCGAGGCGCCCGATGCCTGGGCACGCCCTCTGGAACTGGCCCGCGCCGAACGTCCGCGGCGGCTCGGTCGGCGCCTGCGCCGCCCGCGGTGGACGTCCGCGCTGCGGAGCACCGCGCCCTCGTCGAAGCTGCCGCTCTTCCCAGACCCCCGACGTCATGATTTTTTCATGACGCGACCCCCAAAGGTCCGGACCTATTCGCCGGGACCGGTTTTTCATCCTGAGCTGTTTTTTGACGGCCCCGAGGGCCGGTAAGGGTCTCCGGAGGGCGAAAATGGCGAAAAAAAAAACCCGTCGTGACTTTTTCATGACTCGAGGGGGTCTGGGTTGCTGCGCGACCCGGCCCTGCTCGTCGGGGCGCGCCGGCAGGCCCCGGCATGCCGGGGCGCGCCCGTTCCCAGACCTCCGATCGCGTCGCGGTCTTCTCGGGGCGCGGGCCCCCGACCTCCCGCGACCGCTTCCCCGGGGGCCGGCGGCGCATCCCGGGCCGTTTGGCCCCGAGGCCCGGCGAGGGCCCCGAGCGGGCAAGAACTAGAAACCCATGACATCCGACGTCTCGATTTTTTCGAGACGCGGGCCCCCCACTTCCCGACCACTCCCCTGGGACCGGTTTTTCATCCCGAGTCGTTTTTTGACGGTCCCGAGGCCCGGCGAGGGCCCCAAGAGGCCCAAAACTATGGAAAACCTCTGCCTCGATTTTTTCGAGACGCCCTATGTCTGGGAGGAACCTCGGCCTCGATTTCTTCGAGGCGCCCGATGCCTGGGAGGCCGGCTCCAGGCGGGCGGTCGCCCCCGCGAGGCCAGCCGCAACGAACTGGGCGGGCCCGGGCAGCGGCGGCCGCGCGCGCCCCGGCGCCGGCCGCCCGGGCCCCCGCGCGGCAGCGCAAGTCCGCGGCGTCGACCGCGAGTCGCCCAACGGCACGGCTGCCCCGACTCCGGATCCGCCCTGCTGCGCACGTTCGGCCACGCACCCAACGTAAAGCGGGGCGGAAACCCACAGAAGTAGGGCGGGAACAGCAACAGAAACGCAGGGCGGAAGTTGGCACCAACGGAGCTTCAAAAGGAAGGCGGAAATTCCAGGCCCCTCTGACGAAACTGCCCAAAGTAGGGCAGATCCGGAGTCAGGGTGGGCGGAAGTGCCGGGCCGCGGCGATGGCCTTCGCCCCCACTTGTCGCGGCTGTGCCCGCCCAGGAAGGGGCTCTCCAGGTGCTGGCCGATGGCCGCGCCCGCGCCCTCAGCAGCGGTCAGGGACAGGCTGGTCCGCGGGGCAGAAGGCCGACATCGGGCGTCTGGAAAAAAACGAGACATGGGCTTTTCATAGTTTTTGGCCTCTCGGGGCCCTCGCCGGGCCTCGGGACCGTCAAAACACGACTCGGGATGAAAAACCGGCCCCAGGGAAGCGGTCGGGAGGTCGGGGGCCCGCGCCTCGAAAAAATCGAGACGTCGGATATCTGGGGAAGGCCGACAGCTCCTCCCACTCGCGCCTTCGCAGTTCCCGCGGCTGACGTCCGAGCTCTCCCAGTGCCCCAGACCCCCGACGTAATGAATTTTTCATTACGTCGACCCCAGAGCTCTCGACCCCTTCCCCAGGGCCGGTTTGCCACCCTGAGTCGTGTTTTGACGCCCCCGAGGCCCGGCGAGGGCCCCCAGAGGCCGAAAATGGCGAAAAACCTCCCGTCATGATTTCTTCATTGCTCGAGGGGGTCTGGGTCCTTTGGGCCCCACCCCGCAGGGCCCCATCTTGGAGCCGCCGAGATGTGCCAGGGGCTCCTCAGCTTGGGCCGGAGAAGGGTGAGACCCCGCTGCGCGGCGTCCCGCGCTTCGCCGCGGCGCGCTGGCGCGGCGCGGCGCCGCCCCCCCCCGCCGCCCGCAGGGCCCGGCTCGGAGCGGGGTCTCCGGAGCGGCTGGGTCGCTGGCCTCGCCCGGCAAGCCCCCTTACTCGCCCCCGGCGCTGGGGGAGTCAACTGAGCCGGTCTCTTCAGCGGCCTCGCCCCCCGCAGCGCCGGCGGCCCCGCAGGCGGCATCGGCGGCCCCGCCGACAGCGGGGCCCCCTTGGCGCTCGCCCCCGAGGCGAAGTCGGCCACCCCGAGCGAGCCCTGGGCCGCCGTCGGGGCAGGCAGCGTCGGCCCCGCCGAGCGACGCCGCGCGGCGGGCGAGAGCGTCGATCTCGGCCGCGAGCGCGTCGCCGCCGAAGCCTGGGCTGCCGGCCCCAGCCGCCGCGAGAGGTCTGGGATCGCCCCGAGGGTCGCGACGAAGACGCCGAGGGCTATGACAGTTTGAAGCGCATGATGTCGACCTGAATAGCCGAAGAACATCCCCCCTTCCCCAATAGCCAACGCCAGGCCCAGACTATCGATGAGCGACACAACGCAGACGCTGCTGGATTCCGACCAGCGCTGCGCACCCCATCGAGTGCCATGATATCATCTGGTCTGTCAAATCGTCCTCGGACAAGAAGCCGCCAGCCCCGCTCGTTGGCGATCAGATCGCTCGAGACAGGCCGGAAAAAACAGCTGCCGCGCCGAGTGCAATGCCGCCGGGCAGCCGTGGCTGGGGCGCCCAGCCCCAGGGCCATCCGGCGAGCGGCGATCACCTCAAGCTCAACGAAACGCCACTTCTCCGAGCAACCGCTGGTTCTCTCGGCGAGCTCGGGCTGGGCGCTGCGTTCGGCGACCCCGATACCTCCGCAGTCGCCGCTGTCGCCGGCGCCCGAGGTGCTCGCAGCCAAGACCACCTGGTCCGCGGCCGCCCTCGCGCCCGCGAAATTGCGGCTAACGAGAGACGAGGCCCAGAACAGCTCCTGCCAGACGCGAAACCGCAAGCGGCGCCGCTGGCCGCCGCATCTGCGTCAGAAGGCGCAGCGGGGCTGCAGGATGGAGAGGGGGCCCCGACGGGCCGGCGCGGCTCGGGCGAAGTGGCCGATGATGCGCAGCAGCTCGTCCCCCGCGCAGAAGTCCTCGCGCCCCCCGCGCAGAAGTCCTCGACCGGCGTCGCTAGCCGCGCCCGCCAGAGCCGCTCTCGAGACGCGCCGACGCGCGCTGCGTCGCGCTCGATGACCAAGCCCGTGAACTGGCGGCTCCGCGGCCCGCCCCGCGACGCCCATGCACTTGAGCCACTCGAGCCCGCGCTGCTCGAGGTCGGCGACGACGTCGGAGCAGACGCTGGCGCAACTGGCGCCGTCGGCGCCGAGGGCGGCCGCGTCGTCGACGCATACAGACGGCGATCGCGGGCTCGCTCGGGGGCCCGATCTGTCGCGAGTCCCTCAGCCAGCGGCGCTCGCCGAAGCAGCGCCTCTGCGCGCTCGCCTCAAGGAGCTTCTGGCAGAAAGCAAAAGCTCCAGGCCCATCCCATAGGCAACAACTGAAGCCGATGGCGGCCGAAGACGATACCCGACCCAATACCCAGCACAGGCCGGAGCGACTGCAACACGGGGCGATGCACCTGGGGGAGGGGCGAAATACTCAGACATGCCCGGCGCAAGGCGTTGTCCACGGCGGCCGGGGCCACGCGCGCCTGCTCGCCAG
Organism: Prorocentrum cordatum; assembly: GCA_963575745.1. Lineage (NCBI taxonomy): Eukaryota > Dinophyceae > Prorocentrales > Prorocentraceae > Prorocentrum > Prorocentrum cordatum. Next base: position 111,445 of record CAUYUJ010019540.1, on the reverse strand, counting down.
GGTCGGGCCAGACGTTGGCCCACGCAGCCGCCGTCGGCAGCTCACTGCACTCAGGCGCTTCAAAACGATCGTTCACTGCACGAGTGCCCAGGATGAGACGCTTCTGCTTGCGATGGGCCTTCCAGACGAGGAAAGCCCCAAGATTAGGCTCTGATGGCGCGCTCAGCGTGATGAGCCCCGAATCGATAAGGTCAAGCATTGAACGGGGCGTAGACACGCCTGCACCGATCTGACCAACATGCGGCTTCGCAAAAGCCGCGTGCGCCAGTGTACCCATGGATCCAGCACCTCGCCCCACCAGGGACACCGAGGGGTCGCACCTGGGGCCGGGCGAGGGCAGGTAGACTGGGACTGGGCCCGAGGCCCAGCGTCGACATGGTCATACTCTGGGGCCGTACCGCACAGCGCCTGCTGGGCTGTCGCGGGGGAGCAAGGATGAATGGGGCACTGGGACACAAATAAATACACACAAATAAAAGGATTCTCCATATTTTCCAATATTTTCTGGGTTTTTGTCTTCCCCCCCCACTTACCATATTTTCCGATATTTTCTGGGGAATCGACGATTAATTGTGTCTGTGTCTTTCTTTCCCTCCTGAAAGGAGGAGGTCCCGCATCATGAACGACTCGTCGAATGTGCGAGAGCCCCTGCACCTGCCCAGGAGACCAAAGCTGACCCTCTCTTGGGGCCGCGTGCCCGACACCTGCCATTCCGCGACTCGACAACGCCGGAGGTCCTCGGCTGCTCCTGCGCCCGACGGCGCACGCGAGAAGCGAACGCTGCGGCACAGGCTCGCGGAGGCCAGGCCCCTGGCGGTGGAGGCGGGGTGCTGCGCCGGTGGCGGATCCCGCGGCGCTGCCGGGGATGAGGCCGTCGTGGCCCCGACCCGCGGCCCCAGCCGCGGAGCTTCCCGCCCTCGCCGCTCCTGTCCGACACCCTCGCCCGGAGCTTGCGCAGCTCCTCGGGCTGCTGTCGCCGCCGGCGCCACCAGGGCCAGCGCCGGGTCTCGCGACCAGCCTCTCCTCCTTCACTGTTCCTCTCCCTCTCTCTCTCTTTGAGGACCTGGGCCTCCCGGTGGAGCTCCGTTTTGATTCTTCGTCGTTCCTTTCTCGTCGTGCCCATTTCTGATTGCGCTCGTTTCGAATGGTTCCTGGCCCCCTGGTGGCCAGGAAGAGGCCCAGGATAGAACGAGTAGAAATGAAGCATCTTGGCCCCCCAGAAAATCAAAAATAACTTTCGAATAATTAGAAGTCAACAATGTGTATGAACGTGCTCCTGCAACCCGGGCGAGACCACCAGCAGCCCGCGGGCCTCGCCCACGCTGCTGTTCTGGCACGAGCTCACAGGACGCGCACTGCGTCGCGCACCGACGGCGCGCCGTCTGCACAACAGCATGTGGGCGTGAGCGTGAGCATGCTCGGGCCGGGCGCAAGGGGGGGATAGCAAAGGGGGGTTTGAGGATCAGCTCACGTAGCTGATTTTCCCAGCGCCTCCCGGTGCTGGAGGCGCCCGTGTGTCGAGGGATGGGCCCCTCGGCGGGGCCGAAACCAGCTGCACGCAGCAAATTTCGTAGCCCCCCCTTTCCTTATCCCCCCCTTTCGTCCGGTCCGACATACGCAAGAAACGGCACGCTCAGTTTTTTTTCGTCTCCGCTCCAATGCGTCACTAGCCACGGGGCCTCAACCGCCACCCCGACTGCTCTGGAACCGGGTACTGCGAGGGCTTGGGTTTTGGCCGCATTGTGTCCGTGGGCCACGATCAGATGATGAATGCCGTGCCACCTCCCCAGTAGAGAAACGGCACGCTCAGTTGATGTGCTTCTCGGGCGAGGGCACAAGATCCTGGCGGTGCGGTCGATTAAACTGCTCACCGCCCCCGGGCGGTCGTCGCAGTATCGAGCCTGCTGCTGGCATCGCCGAACGCATGTGGCTCCTGTCGCCGGCGCTCACGAGCTGCTCCGACCACTGTCCATGCCCGCCCAGTACGAAGGGGCCCCAGGACACATACACACACACACACAAATACACACAAATAAAAAGATGCTCCATATTTCCCCATATGTTCTGGGTTCTTGTCTTCACCCCCACTTCCCACATCTTCCCATATCTTCCTGGGAATCGAGGATTCATTGGGTCCGTGTGTTTTCTCTCCCTCCTGACAGCAGCGGCGCAAAGCTGCGGGGCCCGCATGTCGCAGCTGCTCGGGTGGAGGGCGGCGCCACTCCTGGCTGGGGCTCTCGCTTGAGAGACCCCTTTTCCGAAGGCCCTGGCCAGAATGGCAGACTTGTGCAGCAGCTGCACAGATGGGGTGGAGGAGGTCAACGGGGATCTCGAGAGGGCACAAGATCCACCCACAGAATACCCACCCCGACAAGCGAGGCCGTTTACTAGACACCCCCACTGAAGGATTCGAACAGGGCAGGGCTGTTCAGTAAACGCCCAAGGCCGCTCCATAAACGCCAATTGTCCGGTCCGGGTGGTTTTTCCTCGCTTGAATCTCGCTGACCACCTCGTTGAACTGTCTGGTCATGCCTTTTCACGTTCCCTGCTAATCGCGAGAAGGATGCGCAGCGGTCCTTGTCAAAACGGATCTCTTGCCCGAGTGGCAGATGTGTTGGGTGCCAGTCTTTCAACCAGGGAGGCATCCCGTAGTGAAAAGGAAGGCGTGTAGGGACTTGTGACGAGGGGGCTGGGGACGCGAGGAGTCATGCAGCATCGATGATGCATCCACCTACTCGTCTGCCTCCCCCTCCTCCTCCTCCTTCTCCTCCTCCTCCTCCTCCTCCTCCTCCTCCTCGTCTCCCTCCAACCCCATCCCCGCACGTGATGCGTCCTGGTTGCGGTTGAAGGCGCTGAAGATGAACTTGCCGCCCGCCTTCCACACGGAACCCTCCTGCGAGGCGGAGAGGGGCGCCAGACGCCCAGCCCCCCGGCCCCCAACCGCAGCGCGGCACGGCAGCCGAGTACTAGAATGGCACGAGAATGGCGGAGGGAGGGAGGGAGGATGGGGGACACGGAGGGGGAATCCTCCTCCTCCTGCACCTCCTCGTCCTCCTCGTCCTCCTCCTCCTCCTCCTCCTCCTCCTCCTCCTCCTCTCCTTCCTCTTCCTCCTCCTGCACCTCCTGCACCTTCTCCTCCTCCTCCTCCTCCTCCTCCTCCTCCTTCTCCTCCTCCTCCTCCTCCTCCTCCTCCTCCCCCTCCCCCTCCGCCTCATCACCATCATCACCATCATCGACAGCAGCATCATCAGCAGCATCATCATCAGCATCAGCATCACCAGCATCATCAGCAGTAGCACCACCAACATCATCATCATCATCATCAGCATCATCATCATCATCAGCAGCAGCAGCATCATCATCAGCATCATCATCATCACCATCACCATCGCCATCGCTAGGGCGGAGCACGGATAGGAGAAGGCACCGCGCGACCATTCCGTTCCCCTGCCCTTCGCCCGGGCCGTGCCCTCCGTGCGCGTGCCCTCCTGCTTTCGGGCTCGAGGAGGAGAAGGGGGAGGGGGAGGGGGAGGGACAAGCTAGGTGCGCTCGCGTCATATCTGACGTCCTACCCCTCCCTCCCATCCATTACCATGGCGCTGATTTTCTCTATCCGCGGACGCGTGTCGTAGCGGACCTGTGGCTCCGCGCGCGCGTGCGTAGTGGGTGGTGGTGCGCGTGCGTGCGTGCGTGCGTGTGTGCGTGTGTGGTTGTGGTTGGTGGTGGGTGTGTGGTGTGTGGTGGTGGTGGTGGTGGTGGTGGTGGTGGTGGTGGTAGTGGTGGTGGTGGTGGTGATGGTGGTGGTGGTGGTGGTGCTGGTGGTGGTGGTGGTGCTGGTGGTGGTGGTGTTGGTACTGGTGCTGGTGCTGGTGGTGGTTGTGGTGGTGGTGGTGGTGGTGGTGGTGGTGGTGGTGGTGGTGGTGGTGGTGTGGCGGTGCGGCGCGGTGGTGGCGGGCGGATGGGCGCGCGAGAAAAGGCCCGCGCTGGGGCGAGAACGCCATCCTGAACGACGGAGGCCAAACACCGATCCGAAAATGAGGCCCACGCTGCAGCGGGAGCACGATTCGGAACGATTCGGGAGCAGAAATGAGGAGGCCGGCGCCTCAACGAGAGCAGCATTTTGGGAAAAAATGACGCCGGCGCGCCTCAGCGAGAGTCGTTTCCCGGGATTTCCCGGGCATCCTGTGTGTAAAAAACAGTACGCGGAGGGTGCGCGGCCATCACCCGGACGCCATCAGGGGAAGAAAATGACGCCGGCGCCTCAGCGAGAGTCGTTTCCCGGGATCCTTTGGAGAGGAGGAGGAGGGGAGGAGGAGGAGGAGGGAGGGGAAGGAGGAGGAGGAGGAGGAGGAGGAGGAGGAGAAGGCACCTCCCCTCGACCCAGCCCGGCGCCACAGCGAGTCTCATGGCACGCGCAGCACACGCCGGGAAGCTCCAACACGCACGCGCCTGGCGCCCCAGTGCGGACCAACAGCAGGAGGCCGCGCGCGAAGACCCGCCGCGCCCCGGCCACACGGAAGGGCCGGTCGCCGGAAGGGCATCGCGCCAACAAGGCGCGTGCGCGAGGCGCCGCTGAAGACCCTGAAGCCAAACGTGCTCCCAGACATAGGGGGCCACGTGCGAACCCTGCCCCTGCCCCCCCACGATATCTGAGGGGGAGGGAGGGTGGGG